>CM027118.1:42454898-42945246 GCA_015476505.1 Urochloa ruziziensis | reverse complement strand
CTCCGAGTCAGACGACTCAGAGACAAGGAGTTGCCGGCGGCTGGGCACGTCCCTGAACACGATCCCGGTGGAGATCTTCCGCTTCTTCAGAGCAGGAGCAGCCTTCCCACCACTCGGAGATTGCACGTCGGGAGAAGGAGAGGATGACAGAGTGATATCCGAGTCGCGCAGATCACTCTCACTTTCCCCGACTGCTTCTTCAGATTCAACGGCCCTGCGTCGACGAGGTTGATCCACTCCCTTTGGCATCTCAGGCAAAGGAGGGAGGGATACAAAGGCAACTCGACCCTGCAAAAATTGGGTTCAGTTTTGAGATTACACCCAATGGGTGGAATTGAAAATAAAAACAACAACAGACTGACTAAATACCTCAGGGCGTGGATTTCCCAAGTTGAACGCCGGAGGACAGTCAGTGGTCCTCAGGGACGTTCCAGGTGCGAAGAATTTGCCAAGCCTAGCGGCGGCTTGGACTTTGTCGACGCGCTCGGGGGCTTCGCGCGTGTTGTCCCCCTCGGCGTAATACTCATACGCCGGGTGAGCCCGCTGCTTGAGTGGCTGGACCCGGCGCAGAACGAAGTTGGCTGCCACACCGACGGCAGACAGCCCATTGTCCTTCAACTGGGAAATAAGACCCAGGAGCTCCCGAACCTGATCCATTTCACTCTCCTTGGGAAGAGCGGTCCAGGATTGGGAGGGAACAGGACGAGAGTCAATTTCTGGAGAGATGGCAGGCGAGTGGTTTCCTACGTAAAACCACTCGGACTGCCACCCCTTATTGGAGGTAAGGAAAGGGATATCAAAATACTCCCGAGTTCGACCCTCGCGGAGTTGGAGTCCGGCGCCCCCGACTACTTGTGGGCAGTCGGTTCGGGGATAAGGCTTAAGGAGAAAAAGATGAATGAAAAGATTGAAGTGAGGCTCTATCCCAAGATAGGCCTCACAGAGGTTGATGAAGATGGCGATGTGAAGGATTGAGTTGGGATTCAATGCGCAGAGGCAGATCCCATAGTAATGCAGCAGCCCGCGGAGGAAAGAATGCGCGGGCACGCCGAAACCACGGAGAAAGAAAGATTCGAACACCACCAAATCAGAAGAGTTTGGGGTGGGGAAAGACTCACCGGCGGCGGTGCGCCACTCGGCGGTTTGCTGGTCGGGGAGGACGCCGTCGACGACGTGCTGCTCGAGGCGCTTGGTGGTGGTGATGGACTCCCTCCACTCGGCGGCGCGATCTACGGCGACCTCGGCGGTGGTCTTGCCCTTGGACGACCGGGCCCTTGCCGGCGACTTCTCCTTCCGCTTCGAGGCTTCCTTCCTCTTGGGCGCCATGGCAGCGAGCGGTGCTGGAGAGCGAGGAAGAAGGTTGAGGGAGCAGATCTAGGGTTTGCTCTAGCGCAAAGGGAACTGGAGCGTCGGGGAAGGCAAATGGAAAGTAAAGGAAGAAGAATGCGGCAGGGATGGCTTATAAAGGAATAAACCGTTCCTCCCGCGCGCGGCGCGGCGCTTGTCTCGGGAACTCAACCGACGCAGGCACGTCCCGTCGCTTTGAATTCAAAGATGCGGCAGGGAATCGCGATATCTCGCGATATCTCGCCTTCCGTAAAGCGACCGTTAGGGACGCAACGGACTTTTAGGAATAATGGGCCTAAATGGGCTGAAATATAGCACGACCTTTCGGTTTTGTTACGATAATAAATTTGTGGGTTCCTGAGCTAGGGTTCAGGGGCAGAAACCACTCGGTCGTGAGGCTAAAATTAGTCGACGACCAGACTCGATTTTGCAATTAATATTGCGACCTCGCAACTGATTTTTACGTAAGGCATGCGATACTATCGCTAAATTGATTCAGAAATCTGGGTCAAATGCTGACAAGTATAAATCTTGTGAGAAGATGGCTTACCATATGGTCAAGCTGAGTCGTGGGACACGACTCGGGAGTCATGCCGAGTTCAAAGAACTTGAGGACAAAATCCTTATAAAGGGGAAACAAAAAAGCCCCTGAAGGAAAAGATTATCTAAAATCCATGTCCAGAGGCATGGGGGCTGAAAAAATCAGTCGGAATTCATGGCTTTCAGAGTCTTGACACGATCATACTGAGTCGTAACAAGACTCGGGGGCTACACCCAATGGGTGCACCTGGAGGTGCACACCATTGATGGATCAAGTTCGAAAAGAGATTCATAATATTTATTTTTGACCCTCGACCAGAATATTCTATTCTACTCAAGGCTCGGGGGCTACACCCAATGGGTGCACCTGGAGGTGCACACCATTGAAGATTAAGATACAGATGTGTAAAAATTGAAGACCTTTGGCCAATTTCATGCTAAAATTGCCCAAAGCCCGGGGGCTAAGTGTCTTCACTTCGCTGTCGCGTCGTGAAAAAGAGCACTCCTTCCCCTCATTTTGATTGTAATTGAAGAATTATTTTCAGGAACGTCCGAGCAGGAACTTGGATCTTCCTCGAAACCACTCGGATCTTCCTCGAAACCACTCGGATGAGATCTTAGACAACTTGGAGTACTCAAATCATGCAAGAAAAGATGGAACAATTACAGCCAACAATCGGCCAAGAAGTGCTCGGGGGCTACTGTGGGGGATATAGTACCTGGGTACCTCACGAGCAAGCCTGGCAGCCCACCAAAAGGGGGCGGCCCAGCCCATCGTTCTGGACCTGAAGACGTGCGGGACAAGTCGGCGCACGGAGGAAGGATCTGGAAGGAGAAGTCCTAGTTGGAATAGGAATTATTGTAAAAAGGAAAGGATTCTTAGAGATAGGATCGGATACAAACCGACTTGTAACCCTGCCCCCCGATATATAAGGCGGGCAGGGACCCCCTCCAAAAACATCTGAACCACGATTCGAGCCAACTCGAATCACCAAACACGCAATACAACACCCCAAAACAGGACGTAGGGTATTACGTCGAGTCGACGGCCCGAACCTGTATAAACCCTTGTGTCTGTCCATCCTAACCATCTTGCTTCCGATCTTTGCGATCTTCCCTACATTACAAATCACTTCCGTGGGCTACCCCGTGGAAGACTGCCGGAGATAATATCACCGACACATATGGAAAAAAACTTTGAACCAAAGTCGTACAACTCAACAAAATATAAAACTTTGTAGTTTACAATTTTTGTATTTGAGATTGTTTAATATTCCAAAATTTTATTATAAATTATCAAATTTGAAATTATAAAGTTTAAAACTTTCAAATGATCTCGGATGTAAATAAGTTCTACATCAAAGTTATACATCTATATGAGATATAAAACTTTGTAGTTCAAAAGTTTTGTATTTGAGATTGTTTAGTACTTCAAAAAATGAATGATAAGCAATCCGGTTTTAAATTTTAAAAATTTAAAAATTTCAAATGCCTTCGGATGTAAATAAGTTCTAAATCAATGTTGTAGATTTTAAAAAGATATAAAACTTTGTAGTTTACAACTTTTTCATTTGAAATTGTTTAGACTTTTAAAAATGCATTATAAACCAGTTGAAGAAACATAAAAGGCCACCTAAGCAATCCAAGTCACTGAAATGGGGTGTTCTAATTGGCCAAGGCCCTTTCCCACGGATCCATCCCACCCCCTCTCTCTCTTTCTCCCTGCCCGACCGGACCTCTCGATTTCTCCCCCATCTTCTTCACTGCCCGACCTCCTCTCTCTCGATCTCGACACGGCGGCGCGGCGGGAGCGACCCCGGCCTGCGGCGGCGGAGCGGCGGGCGCGACCCCAGCCTGCGGCGGCGGGCGCGACCCCGGCGGCGCGCCGGGAGCGACCCCGGCGGCGGCGGCGGCGCGGTGGGCATGACCTAGGCCGATTCGGCGCGCGGCGTGGTGGTGGCGGGGACGGCGCGGCGCGGCGCTGGCCGGCGTGGTGGCGCGGTGCTGGCCGGCGTGGCGGCGGCGGCGCAGCGGTGGTGGCTGAGGTAGGTGGTGGCAGGGGCGGCGTCGCGGCCGGGCTCGGCGCATGGCGTGGTGCTGGCCGGCGCGGCGGCGGTGGCCGAGACGGTGGCAGGGGCGGCGCCGCGGTGGTGGCAGGGGTGGCGTGGCGTGGTGGACGCTGGGGGCTGACCGGCGGCGAGCCGGCACGCACAGTTTTTTTTTATTTTTCTTAGAAAAGTTCGCCGAGTGTCCGATGTAGCACTGGGCAAAACCTTCGCCGAGTGCCCGAAAAAGGACACTCGGCAAAGAGGTCCTTTGCCGAGTCCATAGTTGCCGTGTGTTCTTTGCCGAGTGTTACACTCGGCGAAGTGTCTGCCGAGTGTATTGTGGTCTTCGCCGAGTGTTTGGGACACTCGGCAAATACCAGGGATCCCGTAGTGACGGAAGATGCTATAAACAGGTGCCTGTATGATGGATCTGCCATATATACATATATAGGATCACTTGCTAGTTTATAATGTACATTACAGGTTGAGAAGTCACTGAAGGCATCTTGCAGCATGTTACTAGTTGACTTTAAGAGGATTAAGCAATTCTATAGCTTCCTCAAGTGTCACACCCGGTTCTGCAAAACAAAACCGAGTGCACACCGTATGTGTGCCAGGATCAAGTTTCACACATACGGCGAACAAAAAGTGAGTATTAGAGACAGTATCACAAATAAAACAATATAAACTAAAAAGACTATCAGAGTATTACACAGCTTAATCCTGGAAACGGAGGCTCCAACTCCACAAGCAGTCGACCGGGGGTTGCGTACGCCTAGCTTCATCTTCAGTAAACACCTTCCTCTTCTGAGCAGCAATTTAGCAAGGGTGAGTACACTTATAGTTGGTACTCAGCAAGGCCACAAAGATGAACCAGAGGTGATTTATTATAATCTTCAAGTAAATTACTCATGTGGAGGTCCAGGCCACTCATGACCGTGAGCACGGCTGTTATAACAGTTTTACACTCTGCAGAGGTTGTACACTTTCACCATGAGTCGCGTAAACCCAACCACGCTGTGCTAACTAGGCACGTATCACACTACCGAGGTGTGACTGCATAGGGACGCAACGAGGCCTTTACAAAGATTCCCTAACAAGTGATAGCCCGCTAAGGTTCCCAGACGAAGTAGGCATAACCCTCTCTGATGAGTGCTCCTTAGCAAAGGCCGCTCCTCAACAGGGCCGGGCTATACACCGTCAACGCTTCCCCTCTTGCCTAGTCCAGGTAAGACTATCCCAAGCTAGAGTTTCTAATTAATTAGCCAAGACTAGAGCCCATTAGTCTCACGGTTGTACTGTAAGTCCTGGGTGGTTTCAAATGTTCCGATTAAAGTATAATATTCTTATAAAAGCATAGGTAGAAGGGTGGTTAGGGTCACTTGCCTTTCTCCAGCGAAAAGCTACTCTTATTGCTCTTCAGCTCTTCTTCTCTTTAACTTTAATTCTTCAAGCTTCCGGACGGCAACACTTCTACTCGAAGCAAACAACAGGGACAAACGTACTAGCAAATAAACAAGAGCAACTAAGAACAATACACCATTCAAAAGAAAAGCTTTTAAAAGAGCGTTAAACGAAGGAGCTCGTTGCTACAAACGCAAGACGCAACGCTGAAAACGAAACCGCGATTATAAATAAACTATCGAAACATTTTAATTATCCAAACAAGAACTAGGTGTTTCATTTATTTTATTACCAAAATATAATTATATTAGAATTAACTCCAATTATATTTGTAATTAAAAAGCCGTAGTAACTTAGCCATATTTTATTTACAATTGTTTATGTAAAGATTATACTAATTAAACAATTAACTTTAGAAATGAAAGGTATATGAAACATCTAATCGAATAATTTTGGCCGTGTTTAGTTCCGCGGTGAAAAGATTTTGGAAGGGAATCTTTTCACATTTGAAGTATTAAACATAGACTAATTAAAAAACTAATTGCAGATTACGTTTGGAATTCGCGAGACGAACCTAATGAACCTAACTAATCTGTAGCATTACTGTAACAATTTAGTGTCTAATCACGTCCTAATTAGACTCATTGGATTCGTCTCGCAAATTCCAGTCCATCTATATAATGCGATTTGTTTTTTACCTACATTTAGTACGCCATACATCTGTCTAAACATTCATTTTGAATTTTGGATTTTGCAACTAAACAAGGCCTTTATTACATGTGTTCAACTAAGCAAATTACATTTAGAAACACATTCACGTAGATATTAGTCATATTAACTTTATTTATGAAAATGAAGTATAAGCCTAATCATATTTTATTTAGAAAAGGCATGTAAAGTAAGCATTAATCACATTAACATTTAATTTGTAAAGCCGATATATTGCCTAATTAAATTTTATTCAGAAAATATAATTCCATAAACATTAAAAAAATTAAACTTTATTATGAAACACGCATTGTAGAGCTATATAGATTTTAATTGCAAAATATGCCTATAAGCAATTAATCAAATTAATATGTAAAATTAATTTAGAAAAAACACAACTATCATGAACAACACTACTAACATGTAATTTAAGTGATTACAAGTCTAACGAAACAAGAACGGATCTAAACGGATTTAAAACGTGGAAGTTATACCTAAAACAATTCTGCAGGGACCTTGACGTAATTAACCATAGATTCCAGGGGCTAGCTGAGAAGATTCTCTAGACTCAGTGAATAGTCGCCGAGAATAGGCAAAACTTCAGGGTTAGACCTGCAAAAGGACAGGGCTCGGATTAGATTGAAAAGATCAGATCTACCTAGGGTTTTTCTGCAAAATGCGCAAGACACAAACGAAACTGTAAAAATTACAGCCTTCTCTGGGGGCTAGATCGCAAAATGACCAGCTTCTTCTTCCTCAGGGGCCATGGCCGGCGGCACTGCTCGGCCAAATCGCCGGCGGTCCGGCGGCGCTGGGGCTCCGGCGAGGTGGGGAACCAGGCGAGGAGGACGAGGGGAGCTCGCGGGTATGCTCATCGGCGGCGGACGGCGACGGGGGCGGCGGGAAAACGGCCGGCGGCGGGACGGACGGTGGCCGGCTTGGCTTCTTCGTTGCGGCGGCGCTCCGGTGACCGGGAGATGGTGGCGCGGGACGGAGGATGAGCGGCTCGGAGTTGCGGAGGTCGGGGCGACAACGGCTCGGCCTGGCGGCGCTTGTACGCGGCGCATGACGACGGCCGAGGCGGCGCTTGGCTCTGGCGGCGGCGGCGCGAAGCGGTGGCGGCACGCTGCGTGGAGGGGACGAAGGTGGCGCGGCAACAGCGGGCACGGAGGCGAGGGCGGCGGCCTTTATAGCGGCGCGGAAGCCGGTGTGGCCGTGGCGCGCACGCCAAGGCCAGCGGCGGCCTGCCAAGCGTGGCGGCCGGGCCCAGATGGGCTCTGGCGGGCCAAGTTAGGCCGAAACAGGTTGGGTCGGGTTCAAAATGCATCCGACCCGATCCGTTAAGCAAAATGATTAGGTTTTTATTTTTCTAGAAATACTTTTCAATGCGAAAACAATTCCAGAAAAATCAAGAAAATGTTTTTAAAACATGAAAAATACTCAGAAAATCTCAAAAATTCCAGAAAAATTCCTAGAGATAGATTGGGACACGAGGAGTCCAAATAAAATATTGAGAGCTCGTGAAAAGGATTTTTGAGCCTTCTAATAAATAGAATTAGCTCAGGAAAAATGAGAATAAATTTCAGAAAAGTCTAGAAAATTATCGAAAGAACCTAGACGTTGGATAAACGCGTTTTCAAAACTTCGCACTCATGAAACACGAGGATGCAGAGGCATGAATGCAACAATCCGAGAACCATTTATTTAATTATAGAAATCAAACAATTGTTTTCTTTCTACGCTAAATTCCCTGTAAAAGAAATAAATGTTGAAAATTTTTTAAAAATGAGAGAAAATCGTTGTTTATTTATTCTCTAAATTCACATCCTGGAGAATTTCAGGGTGTAACATCAAGTCGTCGCGTAGAAGTTGACTTCAAATAACTGAAGTACCTCTTAATTCACTCACCATACCCAGATCTGCTTGACGAAACTATATATTGCAACGTTGTTTCTAGATCGTAGAGCAAGAACCAGTCAAGGTACATGGTGCACATGGAGATTGATTGATTCTGAACACTAGCATTACAGTCTTTACACACTTGAGAAACCATATACCAAGAATTAATTGAATACGACCAGCACTTAAGCACACGGTCACCTTATTCGTCCCGAGCTACTTCTAACACCATTTTGCTATGCTGACTCAACTCAGCTATAAAGATACTAACTAAGAAGAAAACAAATGTATGGTGCAAATAAAAAGTAAATTAAATAGAAAATAATGAAATAATTTGGAGCGATTATGCTGAGTCTATGAGTTAATGGAATGTTTATTCCTATAGGTCATCGATATAGTAAGGAAACTAAGTGTGAGACAAGAGGCCGTGGGTTCAAATTGTAGGCACCACTACTACACAACCTACTTTCACAAACGGGCTATCACAGCCGGTTTTGAAAAAACCGGTTGTGATGCCTCATCACAACCGGTTTTCAAGTTAATAGCCTTATTTGATATTAAAACCGGTTGTGATAATGATCATCACAACCGGTTTTTGTTCAAATCCGGTTGTGATGAGTGAAGCTCACATCACAACCGGTTTGCGGTGGAACCCGGTTGTGAAGCCACCTCCGGACCCGAAATATTTCTTAACTAACCTCTATTCTGCCCTCACGTCCGACTCTATCCTCTCCTTCCTCCCCCGTCTATCGCCCTCTCCCTCTCCCCGGCTCCTTCCCCAATCCTCATCCCTCCCCTCGTCCCCCAGCCAGATCCATCGATCTCGGCCGCCACCGCACAAAGAGATCGCCAGCCATGACCACGGCCTCCCCTCCGTCTCCTCCACCCAGATCACCGCCGACGCCAATCCAGCAGCGACGCGCGCCTTCCTATCCCGCCTCCTCGAGTCTGCCCCTCTCCCCTCCGCTCGCCCCTCACTGGAGATGTGAGGAGCAGCAGCAGGGTGAGGTGCTGCGGCGGCGCATGGTGAACAGTGGCAGCGGGCGCGGACACGGCGAGCGGCTCCGACGAGCGCGGGCTCGGCGAATCCGGCTCCAGCAAGCGCGGCCTCGGCGGATCCAGCTCCGGCGGGCGAGGCCGCCAGAACCTCCTCGAGGATGGCGCCGTCGCACCGCTCTCGATCCAGGGACGCCGCCGCCGCCCACTCTCTCCTCTCGATCTAGCGCCGCCCGTTCCTCTTCGTCACTTGCTGATTGAGGTGAGCGTGTTTTTATTGCTAGGTTGAGCCATTGTTAGCTGCCAATAATGCAAGAGTAGAAGAGTTGGGCAATTTTGCATTGAAGGTGTTTGATGAAATGTCTGTTAGCACCTAAAAATCTTATACTGTATGACAACTGATAGTTCATAGTATCAAATATCAATGGACAAAATGCTCAATAGCCACATTCGTTTCTGCTACTGCTAGTATCTATCAGTTGTGTGTGAATCTACTAATTTGACATGAAAAAATGACTAAAACAGCATGCTTGCTAGTTGCTACTTGCTACAAATTTGACGCAAAGCCACACACACAAATATGTATTGGAATAGTTGGCCTTCTAGTGTTGCTTACTTTGCTGAATACATAAATACTAACTGGTACATATAAACTTAACAGATTGCTTGTGTATTCCTCCTGATCCTGAATACTGAACAATGCCGTCTTTTAGAAAAAGAACATAGACTCAGAACTATCTCTGCAATTGTATTGCTGATTCCCTGTCAGCCACATATATACTAAGATACTCCAGTCATCATCATGTCTGATTGATTGATTCTCTGCCAGGTCCTAGCATGTTTTGTTAGTTCAGCATTTGCTTGTCGGTGAAAAGGATGTAAGGCTTGTGGTTGATCTTGAAAAGAGCATCATCTAGCAGGAAACTCTGTTTTCCTTCTCTACAAATTCATAAACAACATGAAAGAGATAAATCATGTGTTCTTGTTCATTGCATGACTGGAAAAAACAGGTACTTGCTAAGCTTTGATTGGATCTCTGACTTTCGTTTTGCAACGCTCAAGGAGTGTATGAAAACTGAATGACTGACTTTATTTTGCAGGGGATGCTTTATATGATATGGAGCAAAAAGTGAATGTTACTAGCGGACAACTTTCTAATTGGAATTCTGTGATTTGTGACAATTGTAAGTTGGATCTCCTCTGCCTTCTCACTAAGATCAAAGTGGGCTAGTATATGTGCATAGTACTCTGATTTTTGTCGGAGTTTAGTTGCCGTTGATGACAAGAATAACCACAAGTTTAGTTTATTGTAGTGAGAATTGTGCATTGTAAACTATAGCCTATCTTTTTTTCTGCTGTTGATGTGATAATGAACAATGCCACCATGTTCCCTTCTGTTATTCTGACCAATTGAACAAACAGCATCTCTCACTGAGTTCAGCAAGTAAAACTACTAAGCAGATGCTGCATCTCTCACTGAATTAGTATGAATTATAGATTGGACTACTGCCATATCTGGTGATTGGATTGAACATCTTTCTGTACAGGATGAACCATCTTTACTTCTTGAGCTACTGGATGAAAGAGACTACTTTATTACTTATCTTTTTTACTTAAGTTCCTTGTTTGTATCATTGAGGTGGCTGCTAGATATTCATGTGTTATTCATGTGTAAACAGACAATTAGCCATTTGTGTGTAAATATTCATGTGTAAACAGACAATGTGGAATTGATTGTAATCATCTCTTTCAAATGTTTGTATGTATGTGTAATGAAACAATGACTAATATATGTATTGAACTGTGGAAAAATTGATGAGTGAAACCCATTTGTAATGCTAGAATTATTGTGCTCTCAAAATAATACCAGATTTTTTTTAATCTTAAAATCCACATCACAGCCGGTTTTAATTAAAAACCGGTTGTGATGGCTCCCACATCACAGCCGGTTTGTGGCATCACAACCGGTTTTTGACATAAAAACCGGCTGTGATGGCCCTCTCATCACAGCCGGTTTTTACCAAAAATCGGCTGTGATGACCCCTCATCACAGCCGGTTTTTGAAACCCGGCTGTGATTGGGGGGACTATGACAGCCGCTTTATCACAGCCGCCTCCCAAAACCGGTTGTGATAACCCTTTAGAACCGGCTGTAATGTCCAGTTCTGTAGTAGTGCACCATGCAATTAGGTTTAAATTTTTTGGACGTACCACCCTGTACTATAAACATATTTAGTCTCTTGTAGTACCCAATATGAGTATTTTGTTATTATATTTAACGAATTAGTTTTTATATGAATATTTATAACTTACTATTTGCTTTGAGTTTTTAATTCGTATGGAAACTCCTCTAGTCCTTGCAGGAGCACGGGTTGGGACTGGTATGATTAATTTATAAGTATTGAAATCTTGGTATGCAGACAAACAGGTAAATGGATGGACCCCGTCAAAGAAGTACTACAAGCACTACGGGAAACTAGGCGTTTGCCGTGTGCCAGGGGCACACGGCGAAGTTGTTTGCCGTGTGCAAAAGGCTTTGCCGTGTGCAAAATGGCACAAGGCAAACCCTACGACGGCGAAGCCTTCTTTGCCGTGTGCCAGATCACGGGCACACGGCAAAGCCCCGATCTGGCACACGGCAAAGAGCGACACACGGCAAAGTTTTGATCCCGAAAAAACGCAAAATAAAATAGCAAAACATTTTATTTTAATGTGGGAAGGACCCAATCGGCCATTTCCTACAGTCCCACGTCATCCAAAGTCGCAAGTCGCGCATTTTTCGCGGAAAAATCGCGCGCTACGCGGCCGGTGGGGTTCGAACCCGCGCCCTCCCCTTCGCGCGTAGCCTCCTCTACCACTGCACCACTCGAGTCTTTGCGTCCATATCCCATTTTGATTCCCCTCATATTAAACTTTTCTGAGTGTAAATTGTTTATTTGAGGCCCTAAATGACTTCAAATAAAAAAGTTGTGAACTACAAAGTTTCATAACTTTTCAAGATCTACAACTTTCGTTTTGGTCAAAAGTTCATCCGAGGTCGTTTATAGGATTTGAATTTCAAAATCGTCGACTCTTTGCCGTGTGCCCAGATCCAGGGCACACGGCAAACATTTTCAAAATTGTTTGCCGTGTGCCCTGGATATGGGCACACGGCAAACATTTTCTGCCTAAACAAAAAAAAATTTAAAAATATCAAACGGATTCAGAAAATAACCAAATTTGGTTATGAACCAGTCTAAGGTGTATGTAGACTATACAAAATGAGTTTTGTTGTAAAACAAAATTTCAATTGTCACGTTGCTTCAAATCACAACATCTCTTTCACAACTCTTAAGATCTTCTCCCGAGAAGCTTTGGTTTGTAAAGAGGCAATGCGTCAACTTGCTCGAAACCTTCTACATTTTTTACCATAGCCTCTATGTATGAAAACATGACATCACGCCAAAATTTATAATTTTTTGACCTTTTTTGTATTTTATAAAATTTTTAAACGAACCGAGCCCAAATTCGGGCACACGGTAAGCAAACAATATATTCAAAATTTGATTCCATCTAATGGACATGGCATCATATTAGTCTTAAGAATCCGAATAACATTTTTCCAAACATTACATTACATTATTCGAAACACTTACAGTTCACATTTGCCGTATCGGCAAAACTGAAAATAATGATATAAAATAATTAAATATAGCAAACAGACCGAAAAACATGCACAAAACTAACATGGAATAATACATGGACAAAGAAGTTAGAAAAAAATTTTGGAGGCAAAATTCAAATTTTTTGCATGTGCCTGCATGTGGCACACGGCAAACAAGCCTGTTTGCCGTGTGCCAGTTGTTTGCTGTGTGCCACGTGTCAGGCACACGGCAAACAGGCTTGTTTGCCGTGTGCCCGCGAGGTGGCACACGGCAAAGCCCTTGGCACACGGCAAACATGGGATTTCCCGTAGTGAAGATCATATATGCGTTTTTTATTCACATACTGATCCAAAACTTTCAAAATAAACAGAAGAATATTTTTTCCCTTACAATAGAACAAAGAAAACTTGCTTTATTTGACACAAGTGAGCGCATCCAGGCTCGACTCGACTAACACATACACCAACATTATTGGACGGAGAAGATTAACTCAACAAGCTCACAAATGCGCTCAAACAGGAAATGGAAAACACAACGTACATCTTATGTCATAGATGGAGGTGGACCTGACCCGCTGGTGCAGTTGTAGTTTAAGCAGTTGTTAACGCAGTTTGGCATGCAGTACTGCCTGACCCCTTCTGAGGTCGTCGTGCAGCTGTAGGTTACATGCTGAGCAGCGCTGGTGCAGGACTCACAGCAATCACGATTCACGAGCACAGGGATGGCTGCAGCTACTGCTGGAGCATGATCCCTTGTCGAAGGAGCTATGGGCACTGCACTTGCCACAGTTTTTAGTGCAATCCGTATAGCAACCCTTGTAGACCCCGAGCGTGGAGTCGCAGTTACTGGTACCAGAGGACAGGAATTGGCATCTCTGAGTACACATCGACGTGCATTGATCGGAGCAACTGAGTGTCGGCGAACGCGGTGGCTGCTGCCCGATGGAAGAATGTAGCAGGATGATGCACACGGCAACGACCAAGGCTCCCTTAAGAGAGGCAGCAGTGGAAGCCATGGTATGGTACCAATGAACCTGCAAGGCTGTGATGAAAAAAAAACTACGAAGAGATCAGAAGTGAAAAAGATTAGATGCTGCAGTGCAGTGGGGATATATAGGCAGGCAGTTGAATCGGTGATTGTATCATGGACCATCTGGAGATATTTATAGGCACCTATATGTGGCATAGCTTGGTATATATAGATTACAAGTTGATAATTCACAAATGCGAAAATGGCATCTTGCCACAAGTTTGGGGTTGACTTCTGGAGTTGAAGTACATTGATTGATATCCCACGTAGAGATATATGCTGGTTGATTCAGATTGAAGCCGAAGCCAGGAAAACATGCTACTACCTCTGTTCCAAAATATAGGTCGTTATAGCAATTCTAGGTTCGTAGATTTTGCTTTGCACCTAGACATACGTTGTATCTAGATGCATAGCAAAATCAACGAACCTCGAAATACCAAAACGATATATATTTTGGAATGGAGGTAGTACATGGATTTTGATCCACAGATCAATCGAGGTACACACAGAAAGAGTTTTTGTTTGACCACTGCCGAGAGCGCATAGAAACGTAACTTCTTTTATTTGATCATCAAGTGCTTACAGCCGGATAACACTAATAACGTATAAATGTGATGAACAGCAACTAAAACTTTTGATCTTCGGTCAAGAAAACTGAAACTTTGATCGACTGACACCAAGACATTGGAGTCCGACTACCGGAAAAACACATTCTTTGCCATACGTTTACATAAAACTTAACGT
This sequence comes from Urochloa ruziziensis, assembly GCA_015476505.1. Lineage (NCBI taxonomy): Eukaryota > Viridiplantae > Streptophyta > Magnoliopsida > Poales > Poaceae > Urochloa > Urochloa ruziziensis. Next base: position 42,930,888 of record CM027118.1, on the reverse strand, counting down.
AATGTTGACGCATGGTTGGTGGGCGCGCGCCGCCACGCATCTCACGCACACGGCGTAGGTGCAGGTGTAGGTTCAGCAGGTGCTGGTGCAGGTGCAGGTCGAGCAGGCGCAGGTGCAGCAGGTGCAGGTGGAGGAGGTGATGTGCAGTACTGGGCACACGCGCTGTAGCAGGAGGGCGGGCAGAACTGCATCACCCTTCCCGCAGCCGATGTGCATTGGTAGGCTGCCTGTCCAGCAGCGGCAGTGCAGTCTTGACAGCAACTATGCTCACAGGGCTTCTTTAAGCAGCTATCAGCAGAACATGAGCCGGTTTCGCAGGAGGCAAAGGCTTTGTCGGAGTTGATGCCTTTGCACTTAGTAGTGCAGCCCTTATAGCAAGCAGCATAGACATCTGGACCCACGTTAGTGCACTTGCTGTAAGCGGAGTTGGCTGTGGCTTGGCAGTTCTCATAGCAACTCGGCGTGCACATAGAGCAGTTGAACTGCCCCATCGAAGAAGGCAGCAGCACCATACACACAGCTACGACCAAGGCACCCTTGAGAGCGGCAGCAGTGGAAGCCATGGTAAAAGTGAAGTAGCAAGCTAAGCTTCTGATGGAGATGAGTAAGGAGAGAAAAGAACGAAAGATTATGTGCTTCAGTGGAGAGATACAGCGAGGCAGCTCAATTTGTGACTGCATTGACGGACCATTCGGTGTTATTTATAGGCGCGCGTTAAACTAATGAAACCACTTACCTATTAGGGCTAGCATGGCATAGATTACATGTTGATACTTCGCAAATGGCATCTTGCAACATGATAGAAGTTGACTTTTGAAGTTGAAGTACCTTAAAATTCACTGATATGCAGTTCTATTATTCAGTGAATCTAGAACTAGGGCTGAGTCAAGAGAGTAGACCTAGGGCACGTTGCGTGGCTGGTTGACCTCATATGCATGGTCATAAAATTTCCACACTTGTGCGTTTAAAGAACATGAACTTCACTGATTAATTGATTAAATCATTGATTTTAGAAATAACTGATTAAATAGTATAATTATCAAATTAAAGACCCTTCTGCTTTTTTTGGAGCTAGAAATCAACAAATAAATGATTAAATTGTTGAGTTCGTAAAATCCTCATAGGTAATGTCATCTGAAGAAACATGGGATCTAAATGAAGGAAGAAGTCTTTATTTCCTTCAATTAAATTATTTCACTTTTAGTTAGAACCTTAGGCGTGGTTCTCGTAAGAAGACAGCGAAAAAAATTATCACTAAAGTCGATACTAAAACGAATCAGTCCTTTATATAGTTCAGAACCATATTGTCATGATAAACCATATTCAGAGCACAGCTGAGGACCACCATCACACCTCCATATCGTCACGTTAAACCCAGTTAGGATCCACCAGTAGTGCATGTGAATTCTTAGAGGCTGGAAAATTCTATTACTTGCAAATTCTTTATCATAAATAAATTTAGTTTCAAGTCCAAATTATAATGGTTGCCAGGTGGCTAGGTAAACTATTGAACCGCAATTCTAGTTTGAAAAAGATATATATGTTCGAATAAGCTTTGGCAGACGACGGGAGAATTGGCCTTTTACCGGTCACAGGACAAGTTAGTATTGGTCGCTGTGGCCGGTACTAAAGGTCCGGTACTAACGTGCCGCACGTTAGTACCGGTCATGGCCAGCCGGTACTAACGTGCGCAGGTTAGTACCGGCTAGTAATGCCAGCCGGTACTAACCCGCGGCACCCCACGTGGGCCCTGGCGAGCGGTTAGTTTTCTTTTATTAGTTTTCTTTTCTAATCTTTTATTAGTTTTCTTTTCTAATCTTTCTGGTTTTACACGAATTTGTATGCGTATTTTTACCGAATGCGACTACGTACCTGTACTGTTGCATTGCACGTATTTATATTACGACGATATCGTATTAATATTATATATATACATACATAAATATATAGAGTTTACTACCAAATACTTGAAATGTCCAACAAAATACACGTTTTATTCTAAATATTACAAACTAGAAACGCATGCCAGCATATTTATCAATTGCTGCGACGCTTTCGTAGAGATCGCCATGGAATTCGCCGTCCTTATTAATGACTTCATCGAGCAAAAATCCGTAGATAGATTCTTGAATTGCCCTGACCCGAGCTTGTTCGATGAGATCTTCTTTCATGCACCAACGCTGTAACATTTTCAAATGAAAACATGAGAACGAAAAATAATGAATTATAATTAATTACCTTAATTGATTGTGCTCGCGTCCGAATCTTTCCGGCGTCTTGCCCCTTTTCACTTACACAGTTGTCGATCCACTCGCATACGTAGTATCCACACAAATTGTTGCCTTGCTCCTGTCTCATGCACTATGATGGAAAAATGGCCGGGTTACGGTATAGATTAATAAAATGTTCATTACGAATGACACAAGATGTGAGATCTATTCATGCCGTCCGGTCATTCCTAAACTCTAGAGGGTCGAGTTTGTCTTTTATTTTTAAGTGTTTCTAAAGGAAGCGAGCCCATGCCTGGTTGATCAGGTATGGAGAGAGGAAGGGGCTCGAGCATGGTCTGAGCTCGGGGAGGAAAAAGGGGCCCTGATATAGCCGTGCCAAGTTAGTACCGGCTCTTAGTACCGGTACTAACGTGCCTACCGGCTGGTGTTACCAGCCGGTACTAACCTATCATTTTCGCCACTGTTCCCTGGAGCTGCTACTAAAGGTCCTCTTTAAGGGAGAGGGACCGAAAGTCCATTCTCCCATAGTGGCACTCCAAAAAATCATTGCCAGGCGAGCGGTTTAGTACCGGCTGGTATTCCTTTTTTTCTTTTATTAGTTTTATTTTCTAATCTTTTTGGTTTTACACGAATTTGTATGCGTATTTTTACCGAATGCGACTACGTACATGTACTACTGCATTGCACGTATTTATATTACAACGATATCGTATTAATATTATATATATACATACATAAATATATAGAGTTTACTACCCAATACTTGAAAGGTCCAACAAAATACACGTTTTATTCTAAATATTACAAACTAGAAACGCATGCCAGCATATTTATCAACTGCTGCGACGCTTTCATAGAGATCGCCATGGAATTCGCCGTCCTTATTAATGACTTCATCGAGCAAAAGTCCGTAGATAGATTCTTGAATTGCCCTGACCCGAGCTTGTTCGATGAGATGTTCTTTCATGCACCAACGCTGTAACATTTTCAAATGAAAACATGAGAACGAAAAATAATGAATTATAATTAATTACCTTAATTGATTGTGCTCGCGTCCGAATCTTTCCGGCGTCTTGCCCCTTTTCACTTACACAGTTGTCGATCCACTCGCATACGTAGTATCCACACAAATTGTTGCCTTGCTCCTGTCTCATGCACTATGATGGAAAAATGGCCGGGTTACGGTATAGATTAATAAAATGTTCATTACGAATGACACAAGATGTGAGATCTATTCATGTCGTCCGGTCATTCCTAAACTCTAGAGGGTCGAGTTTGTCTTTTATTTTTAAGTGTTTCTAAAGGAAGCGAGCCCATGCCTGGTTGATCAGGTATGGAGAGAGGAAGGGGCTCGAGCATGGTCTGAGCTCGGGGAGGAAAAAGGGGCCCTGATATAGCAGTGCCAAGTTAGTACCGGCTCTTAGTACCGGTACTAACGTGCCTACCGGCTGGTGTTACCAGCCGGTACTAACCTATCATTTTCGCCACTGTTCCCTGGAGCTACTACTGAAGGTCCTCTTTAAGGGAGAGGGACCGAAAGTCCATTCTCCCATAGTGGCACTCCTAAAAATCATTGCCAGGCGAGCGGTTTAGTACCGGCTGGTATTCCTTTTTTTTCTTTTATTAGTTTTATTTTCTAATCTTTTTGGTTTTACACGAATTTGTATGCGTATTTTTACCGAATGCGACTACGTACATGTACTACTGCATTGCACGTATTTATATTACAACGATATCGTATTAATATTATATATATACATACATAAATATATAGAGTTTACTACCCAATACTTGAAAGGTCCAACAAAATACACGTTTTATTCTAAATATTACAAACTAGAAACGCATGCCAGCATATTTATCAACTGCTGCGACGCTTTCATAGAGATCGCCGTGGAATTCGCCGTCCTTATTAATGACTTCATCGAGCAAAAATCCGTAGATAGATTCTTGAATTGCCCTGACCCGAGCTTGTTCGATGAGATGTTCTTTCATGCACCAACGCTGTAACATTTTCAAATGAAAACATGAGAACGAAAAATAATGAATTATAATTAATTACCTTAATTGATTGTGTTTGCGTATCTCGAATCTTTCCGGCGTCATTTGCCCCTTTTCACTTACACAGTCGTCGATCCACTCGCATACATAGTATCCACACAAGTTGTTGCCTTTCTCCTGTCTCATGCACTATGATGGAAAAATGGCTGGGTTACGGAATAGTTTAATAAAATGTTCATTACGAATGACACAAGATGTGAGATCTATTCATACCGTCCGGTCATCCCTAAACTCTAGAGGGTCGAGTTTGTCTTTTATTTTTAAGTGTTTCTAAAGGAAGCGAGCCCATGCCTGGTTGATCAGGTATGGAGAGAGGAAGGGGCTCGAGCATGGTCTGAGCTCGTGAAGGAAAAAGGGGCCCTGATATAGCCGTGCCAAGTTAGTACTGGCTCTTAGTACCGGCTGGTGTTACCAGCCGATACTAACTTGACATGGTCAGGTTAGTACCGGTACTAACGTGCCTACCGGCCGGTGTTACCATCCGGTACTAGCCTATCATTTTCGCCACTGTTCCCTGGAGCTGCTACTAAAGGTCCTCTTTAAGGGAGAGGGACCGAAAGTCCATTCTCCCGTAGTGGCACTCCTAAAAATCATTACCAGGTGGCTCGAACCACGAACTCATCTTAGATGGATTTCAGCCAGTGATCCATCGTCGGAAGTACACAAAATGTTTTTTTTTTTCTGCTGAGAGCAAGCACGCATAACTTGCATGTTGATACTCCACAAATGGCAATATGCATCCTGTGTTCACGTTGATTTAAGAAGCTGACACTGCGGGAGAGGAGGTGTGTGCCGTGTGCTGCAGGGACACGGTGAAAACCCTTTCACACACGGCAAATAATTTGTCGTGTGTAGCCCACGGCGAAGCCCGACGGCAATGAACCATTACAGCACAGAGCTATTTGCCGTGTGTCCTATCTCGAACACATGGCAAACATCTTTGCCGGGTGTCCTATCTCGGACACATGGCAAACATCTTTGCCGGGTGTTTTACCCAACACATGGCAAAATAAAGGCATAAACGGCGTGGACTGAAGACGGCGTGGGTTTGCCGTGTGTGTCAGTCGTCTACACACGGCAAAGCATTTCTAAAAAAATAAAAAAACAACTCCTGCTGTGGGCGTTGGGGCCACCCTGCTGGCGCGGCCGGCCTGCCTGCGCACCTCCGCAGCCGAACGCCGCCGGGGCCGGCCTGCCCATGGCCACGCCGCGCGCAGGCAGCTCGTGGCTGCGCCGCCGAGCGTCGCTGGGGCCGGCCTGCCCGTGGCCATGCCGCTGGCCGTGCGTGGCTATGCCGCGCCGGACGCTCTTGGCCTCGCCGCGCACCGTTCTCTCGTGGCCGCACCACCGAGCGCCGTCCTCTTGATGGGAGAGAAGGGGGATGGATCCAGGTGAAAGGGTATGGACCAATGGGAGAGCTTCGTTTTGAAGGTGTGGATCGATGACGTGGACAAGTTTGTTTCTTTAACTGCCTTTTGATACATTTTAATACACCTAAATGAGCTCAAATGAAAAAATTGTAAACTATAAAGTTTTCAATCTCTTCGAGCTCTATAACTTTGATATAGAACTTATTTACATCTAAGGTCATTTGAAAATTTGAAATAGGAGAGCATATAATGATATTTTAAGGTATAAAACAATGTCAAATAAAAAAATATACAACTACAAAGTCTTAAATATCATCTAGATCTACAAGTTTGGTATAGAACTTAATTACATCCAAGGTTATTTGAAAGTTTTAAATTTATAATTTCAAATTAAATAACCTTATAATGATATTTTGAAGTATATAACAATTTCAAATATAAAAGTTGAAAAATATAAAGTTTTACATTTCGTCGAGTTGTACGACTTTGGTTTAATGTTCTTTTATATGAGATCATATAAAATGTTGTATTAAAAAAGTACATACATTAACTCTCTCACATAGAATCACACTTATACTTCTTATGAGATGTTTCGATTTTGTAAACATCGTTATGACAAAATGTGCAAAATCTTCTCAACTTTTTATCACAACCTCCACATGTGATACCATCACATCATGACAAATCTCACGATTTTCTGACTTTATTTTCCTTTTTTAGAATTTAAAAATCATTCGTACACACTTTATTTGTCATATTTCTTAAACAAGATGTTCGAAATTTCTTTTAGTTTCAAGGGCAAGGCGTCAAACTAGGCTAAATAATGTAAATATAATTTTTCTACTCAATGTATTATATTATTTGAATCACTTGCGGTTCAAATTTGACTTCATTCACAAAATTGTTTGAAATATAATTAATTAAATAAATATAGCAAACAAATACAAAAATGTACCAAATTTTACCCTGGAGTAACACATGTTGTATGTGAAGAGTAGAAAAAGTTTTGAGAAGAGAAGTTTTACCCTGGAGGCACACGGCAAAGCCTAACGGCCGTGTGTTGAAAAATAGACACACGACAAAGTTTTGATTAGCCGTGTGTTTGGACTCGGACACACGGCAAAGTACTTCTTTGCCATGTGCCAAAACTTTACCGTGTGTTTTCGTTTTGGCACACGGCACACAAGAGTTTTTTGCCGTGTGTCTATAAAATTGCACATGCCAAACCTTTGAGCACACGGCAAATTCTAAGTTTCCCGTAGTGTGAAGTACGATCGACTTCACTGACACGCAGATCTGTTCATTGAATCTAGCAACGTTTGACGACAGAAAACTAGGAACGAGTCAAAATAAAGTAGACATATATATGGGGCACATCGTGGTTGGTTATCCCCATAGTAAATTTGCTCTACATAGCTAGTATAATCCGATCACTCTAAGACTCAACTAATTAAATTTGCTCAAACTATATTGAGAAACTAGGTTTTGTAGTGCATACTAGTTATAGTGACCACTATTCAAGGGATTCGGGGAGGCTACGCTAGCACAATACAAAATCGTGTACCCAAAAAATAGGAACAACTGTAGTTATAGATTTCAGATCGTTACCACTAGATGCGCAGATGCGGCGGAAGCGTCTCGATGTAGACGAACGCGTCGAAGTGGCAGTGCCGTGAAGTTGTGAACGTCCGTCTGGTCCTGCGGCACGTGCAGTTTGTCCTAGTGCTCCAAACGCAGCACCTCCGAGGTATCCACATGTACGGGGAGGAACGCGAAGCGCCGGTGTGCCAGCACCGAGGGCACGCGTGGCGGGAGAGAAGAGGGCGACGGCCAAGGAGGGGCGGCTAGGGTTTGGGGCGGCACAACTGGCTTAGCCCCCCTGCCCCTCCCACTTATATTCCCATCTGGTCGTTCATTAGCAATACGGGGCTAATAGATGGTGTAGTCTCTCTACTGCTATAGGCCATGCTAATGGGCTTCTACTTTATATACCCATTAATAGATCCAATCCGATTGGCTTTAGTGCATATATCCAACGCTTTCTAGCTGGCACCCAATAGTTTCAGGGGTGCCCAGCACCCAAGTTTTCTAAGCATAGGACGGACATCCAGTGTCCGCGCCTTCTTCCACCTCAGTGTCATTGGCCCAGGCCCCAGCAGTTGTTACCATGGTCACACTCCACCATCACCGCCCAACCAGCCTCTTTGATCTCCCACCCAGTGGTGCCATCCGCGTGACACCTTGCCGATACTATACCCACCACCTTTGCAGAACTAGCCTGTCACCACCCGCCTTCCCTCAAGAAGCCAGAATCAGAGAACTCAAAAAGCTCTAATTATTGGCCAATTAAAAATGGAGTGTGCAGAGGAAAAAAAATGCTCGAGTGTGATAATACACATCTAACCCCTTTCAGTTGAAAACCTTATATGGCTTCACGATGACACAAAAAGCTTGAGCTGCAGACGCAGAAGACAGGCGCAGTAGTAATTCAGTTAGCTTTTTTAATTAGTAATTGAGAATTTACAAGAGCAGGCGGAGTTGAAAATTTTGATATACATAGGGTTTTATTATATATCTCTGTGGTTGAAAAAAAAATCGAAGAAAACTAGCTGAGGATGAATGAGACAGCAACGGCTACTGAAGGCTAGGGTCCATAGCTGTTTGGTAGGTCCACAAACAATTATCGAATGATGGAAGGGCCCATGGAACAGGGACACAACCGGTTTTTAACCCCTATCACAACCGGTTTTGGAAGGCGGATGAGATAAAGCGGCTGTGATGACCCCATCACAACCGGTTTTCATCTAAACCCAAAATAAACCAAAATAAAATAGCAAAACATTTTATTTATTGGGGGATGGACCCCATCAGCCACTACCCACCGTCGCAAGTCGCGCATTTTTCGCGGAAAAATCGCGCGCTACGCGGCCAGCGGGATTCGAACCCGCAACCTCAGCTTCGCGCGTAGCCTCCTCTACCACCGTACCACTATAGTGTTTCTGGCTATATACCATTTTGATTCCCCTCTTATTAATATTTTCTGAGTGTAAATTGCTTATTAGAGGCTCTAAATGACTTCAAATAAAAAGGTGGTGAACTACAATGTTTCATAACTTTTCAAGATCTACAACTTTCGTTTTGGTCAAAAGTTCATCCGAGGTCGTTTACAAAATTTGAATTTTCAAATTTGAAAAATTTAAACTTAGATTCGGTTGACAAGATGACTTCAAATAAAAAAGTGGTAAACTACAATGTTTCATAACTTTTCAAGATCTAAAACTTTCATTTTGGTCAAAAGTTCATCCGAGATCGTTCACAAAATTTGATTTCGTCTAGCCCTCCAAAAATGTGTTAGTAAAAAACCGGTTGTCATGCTCACCATCACAACCGGTTTTCAAAAACCGGTTGTGATAGTGAGCATCACAACCGGTTTGTAAGAAAAACCGGTTGTGATATGCCGGCCGACTATCACAACCGGTTTTTGAGAAAAACCGGCTGTGATAGGGGGCATCACAACCGGTTTTTTCAAAACCGGTTGTGATAGCCCTATCACACCTGGTTTTCTCAAAACCGGTTGTGATAGCCCGTTTGTGAAAGTGGTTTGTGTAGTAGTGGTGGTCACCAGGATGGCGGAGATGATGGTGGTTACCACGATGGAAGCCCTTCCGCGTACCTCAACCTTGATCTCATTAGTTTTGATCTCTGCACGTAGGAGCATGTTGAAAACATGTCAGAGGTGACTGAAACATCAGAAAAACCCAAGGGCAAGCGAGGCCGAAATAAGATGCCTCAACGTCGAACTTTAATACACACGGTTGATGCATCCGAGAGCCAGTAGATCCTATTACGGTCCAGGGGCCTTACAAGATGGCCATCAGAAATATAGTGAGAGTCAATGTTCCGATAAAATATCAGAGATGGAACGGAAAGGAGGATCCGACCTTGACAGTGCCGGACGAGATCAAGGAGTTTTGTTGGGGGAAGTTGTTGGAGAAATTCATCTTCCCGGGTAACACGACGCAGAAAGTAGCGAAGAAAAAGGTCTTGAAGACAATGGATGAGAGATTTAAGGCGGGAACCGAGCCAAGCTACGAACAATACCCAAGTCAAAGGTTGTCACACCTATTTTCAGAAGAAAACGAGCCATCTAATATGCAAGTAAATAATCAAGGAACTCGCATATAATTGACAAAAATAAGTACCACAGTGTGCAATAATAAATAGAGAGTATTAAATAGCATTATTACGAGCTAAGGTTTGTCTCAATAGAATAAATAGAGTCTTTATTTAACGCTGCGAGGGAACTCCACTAGGACCTCGTGGTTGCCTGGCAGACACGTAGCCTAGAACTCCTGGAAGTCGTCTAGGAACTCCTCAAAGCTCTCCACGTCTGAACAAATACGGATCGGTCGTTGCAAAAATCAATAAACAAGCGTGAGCACATGCCGTACTCAACAAGCGAAAGATAATGAATGACATGCAAGGCTTAAACAAGAATAGGCTGAGGTTTAAGCATTTAGCATTTTAGTTGATCAAATTTTAATTAAGCAAGCATAATTATAAGTTTATACCACCCACAATTAATGAATAAAGTAAGAACATAAAGATGAATACAAGAGCCTCAATAATAAATAAAATGATTTAGATCAAGTTTCGATAGTATTAAATATGTGAGGATCCAGGCCGCTCATGACCGTGAGCATGGCTATCATGATAGTTTTAATCCTTGCAAGGTTGTACAACTTTACACAGCAGAAGTGTCACCCTTTCCGGCCGAGGTTTGCAAAGCCCCATTAGACACTGCCTTTGGTGAATGGCCAGGGATCCACTACGAGACCGTTACGAAGCCTCCCTAACAAGTGACAGCCCGCTAAGGTTCCAAGACGAAGCAGGCATAACCCTTTTCTGAAAAGTGCACCTTAGCAAAGGCTGCTACTCAACAGGGGCAGGCTATACACCGTCAACGCTTTCCCTCTTGCCCAGTCTAGGTAAAGTTGTCACAAGCTAGAGTCACTAGTTATTGAGTCAAGGTCAGAGCCCATTAGCACTGCGGTTGTACAGGTGTGTCCTGGGTTGTCGCTGCATGTTTCCAGTTAAATAAATGATCTTTTTATCGAGGCATAGCATAATAGAGTCATGATTAACTTTGGTTTAAACAGTGGAGCAACTAGCAAAGGCTACAACAAATTAATTAGGAATCACGGGTTAAGGCAAAATATTTGGGTAAAGGGTGGCTAGGCATGACCTTAGTAGGAAACCCATCTATATTAAACCTTACATGCAACTAAAATCGATTGTGCACAAAAGTAAGTTTTTATTAAATAGGATAAGCATGATCAAGGCCACTTGCCTTCAGCAAACACCGGCGGTTGATCGAACTCCTGGACCGGGTAATCTCCGAAGCGAGGGTCGTCTACTCGAACACACATGCACACAAGCAAAGGAAATAATAAGAAAACAGTATAACATTAACAAGAAACCAATACAGGGTTCACACTTATCAATAGTACACATTACAATGATTCGAACAAAATATTATACGCGTAAAACGGATAAAAGATGGAAAAGATATGATATAAACAAGATTAAGGACTTGCTGGCAAGAATAGCAAGAATTTATAAGCTCCAGGGCCTAAACATGAATAAAAGGACTAAACAGTAAGAATCTTTGAATGGCGGTGAATCGATCAGTAAATAGGCTTTTCTGTAAAACATCTGACGATAATGGCGGCCAGCACCGACGACGTCAGAGACGTCGGCATGACGTCGGCGCGGGCGGCGCCGTGGACCGCACCGTGGGCTTGGTCCACGGGTCCACAGTGGACCGAGGCGAAGGGGTACGCTGGCTTTTAATCATGGCCGTTCGAGCGAGATCGACGGCCAGCCGCTGTCCCTACGGCCCAGCGGCGACGGCAGTCGCCAGCGCGCGGCGGCGCCATGGCCGGCGCACGGCGGTGCTTCGGCCATATCAGAATTTAGTTATTAACCATAGATACACTCATATATCTACATCATGTAAATATGTTTCAACATATTCATTTTATGGTTTATACTGAAACCTATTACTGAGAGTCATTATGACATATCAGCACTCGATTTATTATAATAGGAATATATGCAAACTGAATACTTATTTGAGAAGTCCTTGATATTATTTGGGATGTATTCAACATACATCAATCCCTATCACATGTTGCATACAAAATATTTTTCAGTCTTGATTCAATCAAGCATTTGCATATGATTGACCTCGTCATTTGTGTCATATGAAAAATTATTGTCAATTCTATTAGTCATAGTTAAAATTCTCAAAATCTTCAGATTTAATGGGCACCACATGTGTCACAAGAGAATTAATTTTGAGGCCCTCTTACCTTAAAATTTCAAATAATGAGCCAAGTTCTTGAACACATTCAAGACAATCCTATGGTTGTATTTTGCCAACCAAATGGACCATTTAAGTGCTCTAAGATGTTAATCGATGCATTTAACAAATCGTCCCACATGTGTTCCTTACTCATAAGGCACCACAATTTACCAAATTCATTGCTTTGATTATCAATTTAGAGTAACTTATCCTGGACGCAGGAACAAACCGAATCATTTGGAGTTATTTGGGTTTGGGAACTATAACACTAAATATCATATATATGTCCACATCAATTATGGCTTCACTGAATATCTTATTGAGATAATTCATTTGCATGACCAGCAAAATAGAATTGAAATTTACCAACATCTAGTTGGTACTATGTGGACTTACACACCACATAATTAATCCAAATTCATTCAACTGCAATCATACGGCTCCCTCCGTTGCAGTATGTACGTAAAAATTTGATTTCAGCCAATTATTTCCCATTGAATGTTGGTTATGTTTCGCATATACCAATATCACCACCTCAACATACATCCATAGGCATTAGAGACCACCATAAAGGTACTATTATCCGTCATTCAGATAATATCTAAGGTCTCTTATGGGGATTTTAGACAAGCCCTGTATGTTGATTATATTTTTGAGAACAATTCCAGGCATTAGGGGGAGATTAATACCACACAAGAGAATGCCAGAAATCAGAATGTTTAATCACATTCAGTCCTCACATCCACAAACCAAAGAATATCTAAACTAACAAGTTTAGAATATCTTATATTTGTAACATATTACAAATAGTCTGCCAAATGCATTTGCTAATCAAAGTGTCATCATACCCAATCCCTATGGATTAATATACCAGAAAGAGTGGTACCAAATAAAATCACTCAACTCCCAAATTAAAATAAGAGGGGGAGAAGTATGGTCAGTATGGATATAGCTTATTACAAGCATCTGCGAAAACAGGGGGAGATATCCTCCAAGATAGTAAATGCAAATCAACATCATGAATATTGTCTGACACTTTATGGATATTCAAATCCAAAGCCTATGAATGTTAAGCATTCAAAAGTCCAGTATAAGTGCACATAAATTTAGGCACTAGATCATTAGAACTACCTAATTCCATTGTTGTACGAAATAACATGAAATTCTAAAAGGTTATTATTTTCACATGCTATATTCATTAATCAATCATACTAAGACTACAAATCGTCGACATGTACTCTTTCTCAAGTTTGCCATGCACCTTAAACTGGATCCAGACCAAAAGTACTAGGCAGAGTGTCTCAACACTCAAATTGAGTCATATTAAAGGTGGCAATTAAGGAGAATTGCTCTTGTTCAGTAGTGAGAAGTATTTACCACAGTAATATCTTCTTCTCACCTTACATTCTTTATGAAAGTAAGGTGGTGAAACAACAAGAGCTGGTAGCACATGGTTTCATGTAGAAACCAAGCAACATACCTCTCATGGTATATGTGAAAAATTATGTTCCGTATTCAATAATTGGCAGATAAATGAATTTGATAATCTAGATGTATAAGTCTCAAATGGACTTGATATTCTAGATTGATATAAAAATTGCAACATACATTGTGTATAAACTCAAGTCACTCCATGACTTGAAATAATCAAGTTGATTGTGGTACAATTGACTAAGTCAGTTTTTTCACAGAAAAATTACTCCAATCACTATGATTGCATATGTGTTTTCACAAATAATCCAAATTGGATTCTTCATCATCTCGACACATATACAAACAAGTAATCATTTTAAGACGGAATTTGAGAAGACATATTTGATTAAAACCAAATTATACTTAAATTTACAACTTAAGCACATATATCAGATCACAGATATTGTCCATCAATATCAAAATAATATTGATAATCATATCCATCATCACTTATGGTCGTTCAATCCCTAAAGATGGACCATCTAGACTCTGGGATGACAACTATAGTGCCATGCAAGCGCTCAAATCTTGCAAATTACAAAATGGCCAAAAAATGCAATTGTAGATAATTTGCTATAGCTTAAAACGCGCAACTCCATCAAGTCATTTAGCAGGAGTCAAATTGCATATTTACAGATATATTTGACACCAAAGAGCTTGATTTATTCAATCAAGTTATAACCATAGTGATTCAAAGTTACTAGCTATATAATCCCCATTTTGCTAGATCATAAACTAATATCATGATGGTATAGTTTTAATGGGAGTCATTCAAATTAGACTCAAATAAATATTTCTATCCATCATTCTAAAGTACCACCTATGTGGGTGACTATAATGAATGATTAAATTAGATTCTTCTAATCATGAACAATTATCTACATACATAATATTGCTGGTATTGCATAAATATAATGGATTTCATAGAGCAATATCAACATGTGTATTGACTGGCATGTTTATTCTCATTTATCACACATTAGAGAAATAAACATCTTGCAAATCAAATACGTGAGAACCTCGCAGATTTATTCATAAAGTCCTTGTCCACCAACACTGGAAAGTAACAACTTTGCAAGGCTCAGGGAGACTCTCCTGAAATTATAATCTGTTCAAACATTATATTGTACTATCTATATGAGTTTTTCCTCACAAGGTTTCTCATAAAGGTTTTAATGAAGCAATATCAATACAAGAATATATATCATGTCACTTATTTTCCCCATCGAGGTTTTTAGAGGTGATATTCAAGACATATAACATGTCCCATCTTCTATTTTCTCTAAAGGAGTTTTTAAGGAGATATCAAAGACATCATTTTCTCCTCATTTTCCCATTGGTTTTTGGGGGATATTATTCAAATATGATCCACAGATCATACTATTGATCTGAAACTTTTTATGAGTTTTCCTTTCAAGGATTTTCTCATATAAGTTTACAATGAGACAATAATCATCAATGCCACATTATTTTCTCCTTATATTTTCCCATCGGGTTTTAAAGGAGTTTTGATGGCATATACACATAAAATTAGGTTCTCCTCACGTTTTTCCTACGGGGTTTTTGGAGGAGTTTTCCTATACAATATCTGAAGAATAAAGGAATCACTCATGGACTGTTTACAAGATCTCAAGAAGCAATTGATCAGGGGGTGTTAAGAAATTAATTAATGATCAATTGGTGTATATAATTAGTTAATCATTAGAGAAAGGGGGAAAACCCCTCACGTGGGGGTGCCTCCACGGGCATCCTTCCCAAGGGGTACCTCAAAGGGCTAAATGTCCCTTCGTCCTATATATACTAGAACATTAAGCGCGCTTTGCGTGCCCCATCACCTACTGTAGGCGTTTGAGTGTGTAGAGTATGCAAAGGAACAAAGAAACAGATAGGGATTAAAGTGATGCCAAATTGATGCACAATCATCTGGGAAAGGATGCTCTTTAACATTCACACATATTCCACTGGTTAATTCAAGAATGAATCTGAACAACCAACACAAGCATGACAAAAGATTAATACACCAGAAGAAGAAACTAAACTGCAACGTATTCGAGCAGTTCCGACACAAGATTGTTCGGGTTAGGCATGTTAGGCACCACCGTTTCCCTAACTGAATGGCATATTTTCAGAATAGAACAAGTTGGCATCCAGTGCATCTAGTCATTGACCAGCTATCGATTAGAGCCTTAATTCATTCCTTGTATGATATGAACAGCACTTTGCTTCATCTAATCTCTATTTAAGTTAATGGCAACGCAACTTGTATTTAGGCCATGGCCCAGGTATCAACCATGAAACACTTTAATCCTATGCAGCACAATGATCTACATATCATTACAGTATTATCTGACCTGACAATTGACTCCTGTTCCTACACGAAGTATGTTCAATTTTCTAAACAGTAAGAGATAAAACTATTCCTACACGCAAGTATGTTCAACTTTCTAAATTGTTCCTAATTCTTTGGGAACCACCAGGGAATCCATGCTACTGCAATATCTCACCATCTCAGATTATTATTTCAGTCACCCAACGCCCACAGGACAGGCAACAGAGCACAATTCCGGCAACAACGACGATATGGATGTACATGGCAATGCCATTCAGGTTGTTGTCCAGCAGAACTTCAGATAAACACCAGAAAATGCCCTTTTGCCGCTGGTTGATGATCTCCGAGCCACCAGCACACTGTGCACAGCAGCAAACCCCGCAAACCCTGATGCATTTCTGCTGCACTACACATACACAAGTATATCCCAAAATCAGAAGGCAGACTTGTTGGGTCAATTGCGGTAGAATATCATATCAGATTGCTATGAAAAATAAAATTACCAAAGAAAGAAAAATCATAACATAGAAAAGTAGGCTTAAGCCTTGTGTCAAACATATCATAATATTTTCTATATGCCCTCATCTTTCTAACCTCAACCGTAATTCTTCAGTTCTTAGTGCAGTTAAGTATTTTCATACCTAACAGTACATAAGTCATTATGATCAAAGTTAATTCGAGTCAATGCAAGGAATTATTACATGCTGAGTTCTGAAGTTGCAGCAAACTCCATTTCTTTCACGGGCGCGTCGAGTTTTTAAAGTTTCTGTAGGTGTTGCGTGGGTGTGTGTGGGTTTCGAGCGTGTGCGTGTTTGTGTTTTGTGCTTGTGCTTGTGTTGTGTTGTACTGCCAGGGATCTACTCCCTTTTTCCTCTTCTTAATATAATGAAGCGCAGTTCTCCTGCGTCTTTTGAGAAAAAAAAGTTGCAGCAAACTACAGAATTCTACAATGCTAGTGAAAGACATATGTTATATACTCCCTCCATATCATAATATTTGACGTTGCTTAGTTCACTTTTGAACTAACAAGCGTCAATTAAAACGATATGGAGGTAGTATTAAGCAAGTTACGTAGAATAGCCTAGGTGATAGGGGCAACTTAGCCACTCAATCTGCCACTCACATATCAGTGAAAGTTAAGCAAATTACATCATCAGTGGGTCCAATGAGAAAAAACTTATTAGAAATAGGGAGATAACGACAATAAATTCCATTCTTAGTATTGTGTTCAGTATCCAATCTCCATAACTCATAGTACTTTTTTCAGACTTGAGTGCGCACAGTGCACACCAATGGTAATTGCAATAATGAAAGGCACCACAAATCACTAACCAAACTGAAACAATATTTCAAGTTTTCTGTCACAGCACTAAAAGTAATCAAGTGTAAGGACATGTTCTAGACTATACCTAAGAGAACCCAAACACACAGGAACCTAGCACTATCGACCATAAAACTGCAAGTGCAGTGAAGGAAAATGAACTTGTTTGAAAATGATGTGTCCCTAGGGGTAGTTTTGCCCATCCATAAAGATGCATTGCTAAATAATTAGGCGCATACTTACCAAGAAATAATTCTTCTCTACTTGTCAGCTGAAACCATCAATAAAGTGCAGTGAAAGAATTCTCCTTCTTAAAGTACTCTGTAGGAATACTCAATATTCCCATAGCTGGCTCCGTTGTCTCCTCAACCAGAAAAGAGGCTTTAGATCAAAACCAGACACATGTAACATGAACAACAAAAGGATTAGGTAGCTCAGTTGTGCTACAGAGGTTCATGAAAATAAAGGATACCTAGAGAACTTTTTCATTTAACCTCTAGGGATTATTTTACTTTCACCACTACTCGTGCCATACCACATACACCCACTACTCATAACAAAATTTGGTGGCTCAGATACATATACACGCACTATCTGCATTTGAAAAGTTTCAAAGAGAAGATGCATAGTGCAATTGCAATTTGTGAACATGTGTCAAACACAGGATGGTTTTCAAACCACACAGCACTATGCTATTTTTAATTATATCAGATCCAGAAATTTGAGAATTCACTTCCTTGATTATGGCATGACCAATGCAAGGCTCCATAGGAAATGAAACTCTCGTGACTATGGCTGTACCAGTCCAGACAAACTGCAGGACAGAGAAGATGAAATTAATGCTATCCGATAGTGATGCACAGCGGTGCAGGGAAAATTAATTTAATGGAAAAGTATGGATATTTCTCTATTACTACTCTCAGCTTCATAATCATGTATTAGTTTTAGATAAGCTACTTTCAGGAGCAAAAGCATGTGTACTGACTCCAATGGATCGTCAGTCTGATTGGTTGCTGCGCTGCAAGCAAAATTTTGTTCTCCATGATGAATATACAATTTTGATTAAGCAAATGTATTAACATGTGTGTCCTGTTTCGGCATATCTGTAAAACAAACAGGCTAGTATAAACCATTTTCTATCTAAATTTGTACAAGTAATACCTGGTGTGCTTTTTATTTTGTGCAAAACAGTTGGCTGCTGCATTAGCCATTAGGCGTAACAAAATCAAGCATGACTACCGAGGATGTAGATTTTGCCTTACATCCCTAAAATCACTGGAAAAACACCACAAATTGCACAGGAATGCGAAAAACGGGGGCCAAAACTACAAACGAATCTAGGCATAGTTCACATGGACAGATCCGGAGGTGGAGTGGGCAGCTAAAATACACGGGGGAGGAAGAGACAAAAAAGGCATGCAGTTCACCTGGGTCGCTCCACGGCTGGGGCGTTGAGCTCCGTCGGGTGGCAGAATGCTGAGACGTCGAGCTCTGCCGGCCTCACCAAGCCTCCCCGACGTGTGGCCGAACAACTAAGAGGTCACAGGCGGGGTTCGTGCTGGCGCGGAGGAGGCGATGAGCAGGGAGTGTGGCGGCTGCGGGACTGGCGGCGAGGTCCGCTCGATCTGCGCAATCTCGTGCGGCGGGGAGGAGAGCGGGGGATGGGGCGACGGGGCCGGGGGCGACTAGCAGCCGCGTGTGCGGCGTCGGGGCTGTCAACGCAGCCAGCGCAGTTCCTTGCCCAGCTGCCTAGATGTCCGGGACCCACAAGAGAATATTTGAAAAACAATTCATATTTCGTGAACCGAGTATCCAAATTAAATTTTGATTGCACCATTATATTTCTTGTGACGAGATCTACAAAACTAGACCACACTTGACTATATTTTGATTAGATTTTTTTTGAAACATATTTTTACGAAAATGGAACAATTCTGTTAACCATTAGAACAAATTCACCATGAATAGAGTGCAGTTGTTCAAGCTTCATGATAAAATGTTCTCGCTGTAGGAAAAATTATTCCAGCAAAAAATGCATCAAAAAATAGTTGAATGCGGTCTAGTTTTGAAGATCTCATCGTAAGAAATACAATGATGCAACCGGAATTTGATTTGGACATTTAATTTAGGAGATATGAATTTTTTTATCTACACTCGTTGCATCTACTGCTGGGTCCCACGCTGCACGGATATTATCCATGTGCTGCCACTGCATGCGGGAGGACGGTTCTCGGACTGCAGCTATTGGTGTGACTCCCAAGCCAACAGGAGCTGGCGTCAGAAGCAGTACATGCAATTAAACGGTGGGCTTCAGCGTTTTGCGGTGGACGCGCTAGCGCCGCATATGCGGCGCATAGCAAATCCAGACGGGGCCCAACGGGGAGGAGAGGGGCTACGGTTTGGACCCTTCCAGGTGCGGTGGACTGCGAATTAATTTTAAAAAAATGAGGGACCTTTTTGCAAAACTGCCAGCACACGGTGCGTGGATGCGCTCGCGTCGCGCGAAGTCGGGGTTGGAGGCTCCGCTGAGCGCCACGTCGGCCGTGAAGCGCGCGAGGGCAGAAAGCTCCAGCTCCTATTAAGAAACACTATGTAATAACTCTACTAAGGAGACACATGTATAGAAGACGCGGTTTTAACCCGCGTCTCCTTTTTCATAAAGGAGACGCGGGTTCAACAGCCGCGTCTCCCATAAATGAGTGCAGACAATCCGCGTCTCCTATGTACCATACAGGAGACACGGCTCGATAAAAACGTGTCTCCCCTAGCACCAACCGCAACAGGAGACGCGGTTTGAGGAACCGCGTCTCCCATATGGCACATCCCGGACCCGAAATTTTTGTCAAACGCAGTTTACTCGGCGTGGCGTCCGTCAGATCCCTCCGTCCTCCTCGCACCCCGACGCATGCCCCACCCCCAGTCGTCCCCCCACCTCTCCCTCTCGTGTTTCTCTCCCTCCCTCTCTCCCTCTCGCGTCGCCCCTCGCCACCACGCATGCCGCGGCCTCCGGCTCCTCCACCGGCCTCGTCTCTTCATCCAGCGCTGTCGGGACGGCTGTCCTCCTCATGTGCTGCCGTCTCTCTCCATCCTGTGCATCGATATTTTCTCCCCTCTCTTCCCCCTCGCAGATCCAGATCTAGATCCAGGGCGAGCAAGGCATGGTGGCAGCTAGCTGCGTCGAGGGTCGTCTCCGGTGACGGTGAGCTCCAAGCCTCCCACCCCACATGGCCTGAGCACGCCTCGCCTCCTGCTCCCATCTCTACCCTGCCGCCTCCGTCGGCCGAGCCCAACACGCCTCGGCGGCGGCCCAGCCTGCGCCTCCACTCCACCGCCGCCGCCGCGTCCTTGGCATCGCACGCGCGTCTGGTCATCGATGTAAGTCCGCAACGTCCCACCTCATCTCCTCGGCACTCGCTATGGTTCTGATTTTGGACTTGGGGCTCTAGAATCGTGCAGCTGTGGCCATGATTGCGGGGCGAGGGGAGGTGCCACTGGCGCAGAGTAGGGAAGGCATCGCCGAGTGCGAGTTGCTGTGCTGGTTTGTGAACGAGGTGAGAACCCAAAGCCGCAAGCATTCTTGGTTGACGTTAGCTAAATTGTGTTGTTTGAGTTGTTAATTTTGGTTATCAGGGAAGGAAATCGGTACAGGGAGCGGGGAATTTTGGTTTCCTAACATTGAAATAAAATGCCATGTTTGAGTGACTGTAGGGGTAATTTGGTTGCACCTAGACAGAAAAGCTCGCTACTAGCTTCTCTTGGAACGATCACATGTTCAGTAGCAATACTGCTTCCATTTTTCCTCGCGATATCAATGGGTATGATAAATAGTTTGACTCTTTTTAACCTGTCCTGTGATTTAGTGTTATAATGTTGTGCGAATAAGTACCTTGGTTTCTAATTGGTCTGTTTTTTGAGTACTTGCTATGTGAAATGTCAAATGTGAACTGAACTGAACACTGCATACTCAAATCAGTTTTCTACTGGGCTTCACAAGCCTGTATCACATTCCGATGAGAAACTTTTAGTAGTTATAAATGGCCTGTGCTGGCATGCAGAGTGACCAAGTAGATGAATTCCAACCACTAATTGAAGTACATTGACACAACAACAAACGAGATAACAAGTCAATGCATGATACTAGTCCTTTTCTATGTATCTCACAACCAACATAACGTGTCTTCTTCCTTGCTTGCTAACAATTCCTCTCCTATAGCTATTGCATTTTCATTCTGAGAGCAGATTAGGAGTTCTACAATATTGATCTATATTGGACAAATTATGTAAGATTGCCATATTAATTCTTTACACTCTGGTTCACATTCAACACTTGTCACAATCTGGCACATTTATTTCTATTTTTGTTGGCCATATTCTAGAATTTTAACAGCTGCTTCATGCCTGCTCACGCTTGTACGTTTCTTGCAGGTCACCTGCAAGGGCCTTGTCGTTGTGCTCACCTGTACCATGACAATTGCATGAGTTACAATTTCTGAATAAGCTCAGATGTTGTGCTCACCTATACCATGACACTGAATAAGCTCCAGGTACAATCATTATAAGTTGCATGATAATTAACTCAGATGTTAAATGATAATTAACTCAGATTTTGCAATGCAGGCTGGGCTACGAGAAGCTCCTTGTCCATGAGCTCCTTGTCCTACGCAGTGACAAGGAGCTCGCACCCTTTCCCTCCCACAAGGCAAAGATGCAGGCTGCCTTTTTCAGATTGGGATACATGATCCCCTTTTGTAACTCAGGTAACCTAATCCACTCAAAGAGCAGAACCTGGTAGTTACAGTCACTTGCTTTAGTTTTGTTGCTTCTCCCAGCTGAGCTGCAGTTACTTGGTCTGTGGAGCAGATAGAGACGGGAAGAAAAGATGGAGTCTATGTAGTATTGATTTGAGTAATTGTAACTTCAAAATTGTTTAACTAGAGTCTTTGTATGGAGTCTCTGTATTATTGTTTAACTGGCTGTTGATAGCCCAACTTGTTATTCTTGTTATGGTGTTGATAACAGTTCCTCTTCAGAATAGTTCTCTGTATGCAGATGTGCACTATTTATAACATTGAAGAATTATCATGCATCGAAGAATTCTGAAGAGTTGTTCCTCTTCAGAATAGATAACTTGTTCTTATTTATTAAGTTTATGCACTTGATGCATGGAGCCACTCCATAGTTTCTGTGTTGTATATATACCATGGGAAATTTCTGACCAACCCATTGACCCATCTGACAGTCTGACACTCATTCTTGCAGGGAAATGTCATCGGGGAATCAAGTTTTGTAGCCTCTAATATTTTGAAGGAACTCAATTTCAAGGTGAGCTGTTGGTTGCATAGCTATCTTCTATTGCTAAACTGCTGAGTTATTTTCTTTCGAGCTGTGCTTAGAGATATACACCTCTTGCTATTTCCTTTCGTGGGTATAATTTCTGTGATAAATTTGTAGTTCCATTGGGGAACTTGTAGTGAAATATGGACAACTAGAATAGTGAGATCTTTTCAAATATGCAGCTATATAATTTGTATATTCCAAGACCATTTCTACACACACTATACATGTGTAGCTATCTGTTTGACACAGGCAGTCATGGGTAACAGGTGTACCTGATGACTTGCTACTGAGATCTTTTCAAATAAAACATAAGGTTCCTTGTTATCTACTTAGCTGCTTCTTCTCTTTGTAGTACCAGTGTATTTTAAAATTTTAAGTTTGATTTGGCTGTAACTTTGCAGACATGGATCAAACAAGGTATGACAATTGGAAGGAAGTCCAAGCTATGGCAATCTTTTCTTTTCTTTCCTTTGTTTTCAGTAGTATTTGTTAGGAGGATTGCACTGAGAACATAGTTTGATAATTCACCTTGTGAGAACATGGCTTATGTCATTTGTATTAATATATAATGGATAAAATACGTGCATTTGTGATGCGTATAAGGGTATACTGTCCTCTTTTTTTTTGTTTTTTATTTGATCATAGGAGACGCGGGTTGTCAATCCACGTCTCCTATAACAGAGTCTTAGGAGACGCGGATTGACAACCTGCGTCTCCTATGATGGTCATAGGAGACGTGTTTTTGTTAATCCGCGTCTCCTATAAGGGTGATCATAGGAGACGTGGGTTGGCAAAGACAACCCGCGTCTCCTATAACAGAGTCTTAGGAGACGCGGATTGACAACCTGCGTCTCCTATGATGGTCATAGGAGACGTGTTTTTGTTAATCCGCGTCTCCTATAAGGGTGATCATAGGAGACGTGGGTTGGCAAAAACGCGTCTCCTATGATCTCTACTTATAGGAGAAGCGGTTTTTTCGCGTCTCCTAGCACTTGTAAAAGGAGACGTAAATTTGGAGACGCGAAAAAACCGCGTCTCCTATGGCTCTTGACCCGCGTCTCCTTAGAAGATGTCTTACATAGTGAAACCCGATGTAAACAGTCGATGAGAACACCCGTTCCAACCATTTCATTGTCTCTCTCATTTTGTACTCTAACGCTATTCTAATAACCTATAGCTGCTGCCTCCAGTTTTTTAATTCCTTTCACATGCATTACCCAAATGTTAAATTTCCTTGCTTTCACTACATAAAAATAAATCTATTTGACTCTCAGCTCATCAAAGTTGCACACCAATAAAATAATCTCTGCTATGCTTTATTTGCGTTCTTCTTTGATGTTTGCAATGGGCACCTTGCGATTACCCATGACTATATTACTTAAAAACAAACGATATCGTCCATTTTTAAGGGCGTGCATAGCTTTTAAATGTTAATGAAAGGCTTTTATTCTCATTTGACGCTTAATAACTTTTTAATTAGCTTTCTCAGACCAACGGTCAGTAAAAATTTAAAGAAAAATTAATACATTCAAGTACTATGAGCACCGGCACACAAATATTAATTGCAAACGCATATATATATTGGACGTGGCAGCAGAACGGCCGAAAATACAACGTACTCAAATTAGAATAAATGTATCTCTGATCGAGCCTCCGACCGGCAGGATGAACTCATCCTGGCTGCAGTTCTTATTGCATTCGTTCTGGCAGTCGATCATGCAGTACCCGACAGCCCTGCCGTAGTGATTCAGGCAGCTAGAGTACGTGGGGAGAAGACCTTGACCGCACGCGCTGCAGCAACTACGGGCATAGCTGTCTCTCTCATTTTGCACTCTAACGCTCATTACTAGAGAAACAAGCATAGGTACCGGTCGGGAAGGTTGGTTTAGTACCGGTTCCACACCGGTACTTAAACAATCGAGACTAAATTGTCGGTCGTTTAGTACCGGTCGAGACTAAATTGTCGGTCGTTTAGTACCGGTCGAGACTAAATTGTCGGTCGTTTAGTACCGGCTGTGAAACCGGTACTAAACGACGCATTTTAACCGGGACTAAACTTTTTTCCAGAGAAAAAAATATGCCGCTTCTCTCACTCCCCGCCCTTTCTCTCTCCTCTTGTTCTTCTCTCGCTGTCGCCTGTTCATCTTCCTCTCTTCTCAGTTCTTGACTTCTCAGTTCTTGAGTTCTTCAACAACTCATCAAGAGAGACTGGAAGATGGGGAGCGAGAAGCTCAATCTAAATTACAACATTTTGCAATAATTATAAACACAGATTGTATACAAATCAAGATTACAAGAAAGAAATGAAAAAAATATCAAATTCCTCGACCAGCGCCGGTCCTCCCGCGCCGGCGTTGCCGCCGGGGGCGCGGCTGCCCGCCCGCGCCGCCTGGGAGTGCTCGCGCCCTAGCCAGCCGCGGCGCTGCCCGTCCTCCCGCACAGCCAAGGGGCGTGCCCGCGCACGCCCCTGTCGTTGGACGCCGGCGGACCCGCGCTCCCGCGCCGCCGGGGAGCGCCTGTGCCCTGGCCGGCCGCGGCGCTGCCCGTCCTCCCGCACGGCCGCGCGGCGTGCCCGCACGCGCCGCCGGGACGCGCCGAGCCCGCGCTGGCCACAGGGGTCGCGGTCCCCTCTGCGCCGGCCGCCGGCGTGCCCTCCCGTGCGCCCTCTCGTGAGCGCCGCCGCCGGCGGGCCCTCCCGCGCGCCCGGTCCCAAGCCCTCCCGCCGGCGCGCCCTCTCCTGAGCGCCGCCGCCGGCGTGCCCTCCAGCGCGCCCGCTCCCGAGCCCTCCCCCCGCGCGCGGCCGGGGCAGCGCCGGCCGGGAGCCTCGCCCCGCACCCCTACAGAGAGAAGAGGAGATGAAGTGAGAAGATAAGGTTGGAGGAGAAAGGATAGAAGATAAGGTTGGAGAAGGAAAGAGTTAGAGAGATAAAACAGAAGAGGAGAGGAGAGAGAGCGCAGCTGGAGGTGAACGGAACGCGGTGCGGAGTGCCCGCTGCAATTTAGTACCGGACAAAGATGTGAGCCGGTACTAAATTGCACAGCTGCAATTTAGTTCCGGGTGAGGATACTAGCCGGTACTAAAAGGCCATCGAGTTGCTGTTTTTTGACGCTCGAGACGCACTTTAGTACCGACTGGTGTCTTAAGCCGGTACCAAAGCATCTTCAGAGGCACTGTTTTTGCAAATCGATACTAAATTCACACTCTAGTACCGGTTGGAAACGCAACCGGAACTAAATGACTAGGACCAAAGGTCGTTTTTCTAGTAGTGGCTATTCTAATAACCTATAGCTGCTGCCTCCAGTTTTTTAATTCCTTTCACATGCATTACCCAAATGTTAAATTTCCTTGTTTTCACTACATAAAAATAAATCTATTTGACTCTCAACTCATCAAAGTTGCACACCAATAAAATAATATCGGCTATGCTTTATTTGCGTTCTTCTTTGATGTTTGCAATGGGCACCTTGCGATTACCCATGACTATATTACTTAAAAACAAACGATATCGTCCATTTTTAAGGGCGTGCATAGCTTTTAAATGTTAATGAAAGGCTTTTATTCTCATTTGACGCTTAATAACTTTTTAATTAGCTTTCTCAGACCAACGGTCAGTAAAAATTTTAAAGAAAAATTAATACATTCAAGTACTATGAGCACTGGCACACAAATATTAATTGCAAACGCATATATATATTGGACGCGGCAGCAGAACGGCCGAAAACACAACGTACTCAATTTTTTTTTTCGAACAATAACGTACTCAAATTAGAATAAATGCATCTCTGATCGAGCCTCCGACCGGCAGGATGAACTCATCCTGGGTGCAGTTCTTATTGCATTCGTTCTGGCAGTCGATCATGCAGTACCCGACAGCCCTGCCATAGTGATTCAGGCAGCTAGAGTACGTGGGGAGAAGACCTTGACCGCACGCGCTGCAGCAACTACGGGCATAGCTGTTGGCTGTTTGAGATTTGTCGATCCAGGGGGGAAGGTCGGGGCGCCCGGCAGGGAGAGAATGGAGACGGCCATCCTGACATGGTGGCGCGCCCTTCCGCCTGCGGAGGTACCGAGCTAGGCCGCCAGCGCCGCCAGCCGCTAGGGTTGCCAAGGTGCCAAGCAGAGGACAAGGAGAAGCGTCCAGATTGACAAGCGAGCGTGGATGCGGTGTCCGCAATAGTGAGAAGTCGACATGCCGATTTGTTAGACTCGTCATTGCCTCGTTGACGAATTGCGAGGCTGCGGATGCTGGGCTAATTGGACGGCATAGACCAATCTACGTAAAGGTTTGATAGACCGTGGAAACTATAGAAAGGTATAAAAATTTTTATTAGCCACGCCACAGCCCTAGTGGCTCATCCGCCAAGTATTCGTAGTGTAGCACACGGTCCCGTTCGCGGCAAGGTTGGCCTGGCACAGTTCATAACCAGCGGTCCTGTTGGCGTCGCACAGGGGTCTGCATTGCATGCTGCAGTAAAGGGGGCAATCGACGGCCGGCGCCAGCGCCGGTGCCGGTGTCGTCGTTGGTGGAGGTGCCGGTGTCGGCGTTGGCGTTGGCGTTGGTGTCCGTGCTGACGCTGGTGCCTGCTCGGTGTCATCGGAGCAGCGGTGTGCACTCGCTGCCGCCGGCTGGTGTCCCGTGTAATCATCGCCAGGGCAACGGTGCGTAGGCCCGGCTAGGTGCCGCCCCACTGATGGATGGAGCAGCACAAGCAACACAGCAGCGACCAAAAATTGTCCCATTAAGAGCGGCAACAGTCGACACGGATGTGGTAAGGCCAGTCTCAGTGGGGAGGGTCATCCCACGTGAAATCCGCCTCCTATTGCGCGCGCTGACGTGGTGCTGACGTCAGCATGACGTCAGCACCACGTCAACCTCCTTCTACCTTCGGCCGCCGCACAACCCGTCGCCGCCGCCTCCGGCACCGCCAGCAGCTAGCGGCGTACACGCTGTCGTGCTGCTCCGCCCGCCCCCCGCCTCCCTTCCTAATCGTTGCACCCCCGCCGCCGGCACTGCCCGCCAGGGATCCTCCACCACCCGGCCGGCGGCACCACCGCCACCGTCCTCGCCACCCACAACCCACCACCGCCGTCGGGCATGCCGCCGCCGCCGGCAATCCTCTAAACCCGAAGGCCATGGAATCCTCAACCCCAGAAACCCCAAATCACTAGCCCTAACCCTAACCCGTCGCCCTCGGCCGCCACCCGCGACCGGCGGCGACGCGCCGCCGGCCGCCCCGCCCACAACCCGTCGCGGAAGAAGAGGAGCCTGGAACGGCGCGCGGAAGAAGAGGAACGGCGCGGAGAAGCAGAACGGCGTGCGGAAGAAGAAGCTGTGCTACGTCATGCCCACATCACGCTGACGTCAGCAAGCTCCTATACACGCTGTCCAGCCGCACGAATCTTAAAGCATCATCGAACGGTCACAAACAGGGGCGGATTTCAGGTGGGATTTAACACAACATTCTCGCGGCAACATTTGCTATGGTGTATGTATAATTTTGTGGATGGGATGAACAAGCAAAGCTTTAGAAGAGGAGAAAGGCAAGATGCTATAAATGGTGGAGAGATGAGCAATGAACTGATGCCTTATATGATGGATCATTCAATTGGGCCCTATTTATAGGCGCTTACCCAACGGATCTGCCATACATATATATAGGATCCCTTGCTAGTTACAGGTCGAGAGGTCACTGAAGGCATCTTGCAGCATGTTACTGGATGACTTTAAGAGGATTAAGCAATTCTATAGCTTCCTCCAGTCGTCGCGTACAAGTTGATTTCAGATAATTGAAGTACCTCTTTCACTCATACCCAGATCTGCTTGATGAACTATATAGTATGCAACTTTGTTTCTGGGTCGCAGAGGAAGAACCGGTCAAGGTACATGGTGCACATGAGGATTGATTGATTCTCAACACTAGTATTACAGTCTTTACACGCTTGCGAAACCATAACAATAATTGAATATGACCAGCACTTAAGCACACGATCACCTTATTCCTCCCGAGCTACTTCTAACACCATTTTGCTATGCCAATCAACTCTACTCAGCTATAAAGATACTAACTAAGAAGAAAAGAAATGTTTATGGTGCAAATAAAAAAGTAAATTAAATAGAAAATAAAGAAATAATTGGAGCATTATTTGTTGGGAACTTGCCTTTTTGGGTCAAAACATAAACTATGAATTTGAAAAGTGGAAGAAATTTGAGAATTATGTAGAAACTAAAAGCATATGGGGAAGAATAAGGTAACAAGTCAAATGAATATCAATGACTAGAGTGCCCCCTCACGATATGGTGAGAAGAGAAAAACATCACGTGGGGTTTAAAAATATTAGGGCAAAAAGTGGCAAAGATAAAAAGGGTAAAAAATAATTATATTTTTGATTGATTAGATATCACCTCAATCAACCATGACTCTTTATATTTGGAATCTATGCCGTGGCACAGATCATCCAGCCTAAACATGGTTCGTATATAATACAAATATAAACCATGGCAAGGACTTATGACTACAAGTATAGCATAAAGACCAAGCACAACAATATATATAAATAAAATAAATTCAATGATAAGCACAAAGTCACCGGTGCGGATGAGGATTTTGTGCTGGCACAAATGAAGGTCTCTGCAGTAGTGACTCAAGCACACGGCCGACTACCTTCTTCTTCCCTGTTCTCTTGCCTCGGTCCCCTTGGACAAATGTAATGTTTCTCTTGTTTTAAATAGATAGAAATGTTCTGTGCACCATGCGCAACCTCTTTCAGAATTTAGCGTCCATTTTCCGACATCCATTTTTTGCTTTTCTCTTTCACTTTTGATGCACCAAGAAAAATCCATTTTGGACAATAGGAAAAAGGGATTAACATGGATGGGGCGCAGAAATAAAAGCTAGTTTCAATACATTAAAAACAGATAGTTATTACAAAATATACCATACCACTCATGTATTTATAAAAGATGTAACTTAATAACTTTTAATCCCCTTCTCCCAGCATAAAACAGGAAAAAAAAAAGAAAAGTTATGTCTTCGCCACCGCCGTATTTTATCTATCGTTTTACTTGTCACTCTTCTATCGTGCTTTTTACTTATTGTAGAAAGACAATGTGGATGCGAAGATTGCATTCAAACCAAATCAACATGCTGAAACAGGACAAGTAGATGAATACATAATTCGATAGATAGGAAAAAAAAGCCTAAAATGTGTGATATCTTTATTGACCCGTGCATCAAGAGTGTAGAAAAAGCATCGACTTAGCCAATCGTCTATGTTTAATTGCCACCTCATAGAGAAACTTTCTCCTCCTCACCTACTAGCATTTCAACCAGTCAGCCACCGGAATGAGAATGAAATCTGGACAGACATGAATTATCTAAAATGTTCAACATAAAGAGGTAACTTGAGTGGTTTGAGGAGACCTTACCTGTTAATGATCTAAGTTTAGTCGCTCTGCTACATTACAATGATCTTTCTAATAATCTTCAAAAAAAATAACAAGGTCTTCTTTCCTGAACATCTTCTACATCTCTAAAAAACCAAACTAGCAAATTGGATTAATCCCATGACATAATCAGCAAATATTTAATGAGTGATGAGAACTACATAATTAGCAGGTACTTTACAGGATACTTCATAATGCACCACTAATAACTCAAATGCGTAAATGTAATTGAACTATTTCATTTATAAATATGAGAAAAATATTTGTGCAGTGTAATATGCTTATTTGTGGGAACTTATGACGAACCAAAGTCCTCTGGAAAAAAAATAATCTAGTAGGAACTATTCAAACACAAAATGCTTCAGGATGCTTTTGTCTATGCAAACACTTCTACAGAATCTTGCTTGGATTATCATATAGAAAGTTCCTGTAAAACTATTTCTGTTTAGAACATGTCTTCTAATATTTATAAATGTTTTTAACAAAATATTTTTAACAACTTTTGTATAGAAGCTTTAGATAAGTTTTTATGACTGAATTTTATATAAATCTTTCTTATACTGATTACATACAAAAGTTTTCTAGAGAATTTCCCAACAAAAATGCAAGAAAACTCTTTGCAAGGTTTCCATAAGAAACTATATATAATTTTTATGCAGAACATCTCTGCTAAAATTATCTATACGACATGTTGCCTTGATTTCTACATAATAGTATTTTACAAAATATTTTTCTAAATAAAACTTCTCTACAGAACATTTCACCAAAACTTTTGTGTGGAATTCAAACAGTTACGACAAAGTATGGTACCATACTTTTATTAGAGAATATATACGGAAAATTTTCTGTCAATTGTATGTGTTGCAACAAAAATTTACATATAAGCTTTCTTACAAATACTTGAAGATTATATAGTAAAATATTGTCACATAAAATCTCGCACACAACTACTTAACCTTCAATACTTAGAATTCTTGTTTTAAAACTTTATTAACCTTTCTGCACATATATTCTAAGAAACGTATATCTAGAAAAAATGTCAAAAGAAAGTTTCAGAGAACATTTCGATAGAACATCAGCTTAATTCATTTTTTCTGGAGACAGTTTTAGAATAAATTCATCAATGAACTTGATGAACAACTTATCAACAAGACTTTAGTTTTTTAATAACTCTTCTGTAAAATAAGCTGAACATTTCAGATAACTTTTCAAGATAAGCTCATCAATAAAACCTTGTGTTAGAATCTATAGGAACTTTCTAAAAAAATCTTTCTAAAAAAATCTGTAGAGACTTCTCTAGAAATCTAGATTGAATTACTTTTCCTAGAAAGCATTTATAAGCTACCTTAACTTACCAATGTCCACAGTGCATTATCCAAAAATAAAGCACGTGTCAAAAAAGGGTAATGCCCTGAAAACTATGTAACAATTCTTGTCAAGATTAATAGAGTGAAGAAAGCAAAACTTTATCAAAACTAAAATCAATGTCGTCATGCATCACTTGCTAAGAAGTGGTAGAGCTTCGACTAAATTTTTGAGGGGATAGAGCACATAAGTGACTTAACGAATCTAGACATGGCCACCTTGAAAATAAAATCAATGTATTCATGCACTTGTTAACCCATGAGACGCTCACTAGATTCTAACTCAAGGACACTCACTAGATTAAGCAAAAGTGTTGGCCAATGAACAGATGAATAATCTAGCATGGATTTGGAATAACCGCAGAAGGGTTCAAAGAATTAAAAATGTATTTTTCACACAAAAGAAAGAAGAAAATAGGGAAATGAGAAATATAAACGGGGGCGGGGCACAATGCTCCCAAAAGCCAACGGGGAGGAGCTCACTGTCGGCCTGCTGCAGGGTCCTGCCTGCGCCATCTCGCACCGCGCCCTCAGGCCCACTTTGGGAGCACCAGTTAGAGTACAGCGGGATTTTCCTCTCACAAGTACATAAGTACTCGTAAAGAAACCTCAGAAACCTCAAAAAAAATCTGAAAATCTAATAAATGGCAAGTTGATAAATAAGATCCATAACATATGTTTACAAGATCATGCAACATCAATCGGGACCATCATATTTCATTTACATCCAGTTGATACAATAGACTAATAGACAAGTATTGCTTCCATGTTTGAAGCATCTACTCAGCTACAAAACTATCGATGCTGGTCTACAACAGTTGCCATTTAAGCAAGCACTCCACACACTATCACGCAACATACTGCACCAACTCCATGTTGTAAACTTGAATTGCAAGAACAAGCTACCGCACATAGACTCCTAATGTGTCTCTGATATATGAATAGAACACACATGTAGTGTAATAGTAAGCTCCCCATTTCATCGCTAGGCAATCCAGAAAATGTGGTTGGTCGATGGCCTATGGCACCAGTGGTTCATTTGGGCCCTTCTACCAAGGGTAGTTGCAGTGGTCGCCAACCCAGTAGGTTGCGCTTGGCCCAGGTTATGGTGTGACCCTATTGGGTTAAGTCGAGGTTCGGGAATTTTCTTGGCCGATTTGGCTGAGATTTCTTTCTTAGTGCAATGACATTTGCTAATCCTGCAGGAGCCCGTTTGTCTGACTCCATTTCCTGCTTTTTCTTGCCTAGTGTTGCTGGTGTCTCCGTGGAAGACTGCGGCATGCAAAGTCTACTACTTATACATAGTTAGCATGCACAAGCAGGATTACATGTTAATCTGATTTGTGTGCCAGCGACTTTGTAAAGAGTGGAAATGACACTACACCAAACCAGTTTTACCTTGTCGGCCAAGATTTTCCTTGGCAGTTCCCCCAAGCAATACAATATTTTCTTGGCGGGGACAAGAAACCGCCAAAACATTATATTACCTTGGCTGTTTTTCAAAGCCGCCAAGGTAAAAGTGAGTTTTGTTGACTGTTTCGTTGAGCCGCCAAGTAAAAGATGGATTTCCTTGGCCGTTTCAATGAGTCGTCAAGCAAAAGATGAATTTACTTGGTTGTTTCGATTAGCCGCTAAGCAAAAGATGGATTAACTTGGCTATTTTGATAAACCGCTAAGGAAAAATCAGATTTACATAGCTGTTTCGATGACCTGCCGAGAAAAAGCGAGTTTCCTTGGCTGTTTTGACAAACCACCAAGAAAAGGATGAGTTTTATTAGGAAATGGATATATTTCTTTGGCTGTTTTTATTAGCCGCCAAGATAAAAGGGTTTATTTTCTTGGCTGTTCTAATTGACACCCGTAAAAAAAGATGTACTTTCTTCGCTGTTTTCTATGACCCGCCAAGAAAAGCATGCATTTCCTTTGTTGTTTTCAATGACCTGCAAACCAAATGATGCATTTCCTTAGCTGTTTTGCATTAGCCGCTAAGTAAATATAATGTTTTTATGTATATTCTAAGCCAACAAGCTAACTGCTCACTTTATTAGGGTGAGATATTTCTTATAACACATGCATTTGCATCTATGCTATATGAAAAGTTTGTCATAGACTCACTACTGCAAAACCATCAATCTAAGCTGTACGAAAAACTCATCCGAAGCGGTTATTTCACCGCTTTCCTTTTTTCATTCGATAAAAGGGTCATCCAAAGCGGTTATTTCGCCGCTTCGTTTGACAAGTTATTCTAAGAGGAGTATCTCATGCTGACGTGGATAGTAAAAATAGAAATTCGTAAACAAGAATGGTAAAAACATTTTTTTAGCCCAAAATGCCACCCCCGAGCTACGGTGCATATTTCAGGAGAAATACGCGCGCGTGTGGTGCCCAGCCTTCGAACTCATGACCTGCTGCCTCGCGCGAGTCTTCCTTACCATCTCACCTAGTCGTCGTTCCTGCACGCATGAGGGAGTTCTATTACTTTTGACTGTTGTTGCCTGAAGCTTAG
This sequence comes from Urochloa ruziziensis, assembly GCA_015476505.1. NCBI lineage: Eukaryota > Viridiplantae > Streptophyta > Magnoliopsida > Poales > Poaceae > Urochloa > Urochloa ruziziensis. The sequence continues at coordinate 42,897,084 of CM027118.1, read as the reverse complement.
TTCTATTATTTGACCATCTAAATGGTTTTAAATCGAAAAACTTTCAACTAGAAAGTTCTAGATCTCGTCGAAACGTACAATTTCTGTATAAAGTTTCTCTCCATCTGAGACCATATACAAAAGTTACAAAATTCAGAATACAATCTGAAATTCAAGTTACAAGAGCAGGAATGAGAACGGGAACCGTTTTGGGCATCTAAATGATGTCAAATCGAAAAACTTTAACTAAAAAGTTGTAGATCTCGTCGAAACTTATAAATTTTGTATAAAGCTTTTGTCCATCGGTGTAACACCCTAAATTTCAACTTTTGCAATTATTAAAAATTTTAGAATTTATTCGAGTTCATTCAAGACCTTAAGGATTTCAGAATTTATTGCATTTATTCTAACGTTGAAAATGTTTTCTCAAACTAATATTGAGTTTAGGTTGCATTGTTACATTCATGCCGCTGCATATTCATTTTGATTTGTTTGAATTCAAGTGTGGTTGAATTCGAATTTAGTTTGAATGTTGTTTTGTTTTAAATTCAGCAAGTCCAGTTTTGCCCCTTGGTCTTTTGGCCCGCTCAACCTCGCCTCTCAATCTTTCTCGCTCACCCCAGCCGCGGCCCAGTTCTAGCCCAACGGCCGCAGCCCAAGCAGCCGTCTCGTGCTGTCGACGCCGAAGGCGCCCCGGCCGCTTTCCGCATTCGCCCGCTGCTGGCGCCCGCTTCCTCCGAGCCGCCGACAGGTGGGCCCCATCTGTCATCTTCCCCAGCGAGCCGGACTCGAGCTCGAGTTCGAGTCTGACGCCGCGCCACCTCCGCCTTCTTGTCCCGCACGCCAAGACCAGTCCTTTGGCCTATTTAACCCGCGCCGCCGCGTCTCCACGCCCCTCTTAGCCCTAAACCATATCTACGTGTAGCACCGCCGCCCTTCCAAACCCTAGCGCCGCCGCATCGTCACCTCCAGTCACCTCCGCGTGCAACCGACGCCGTCTTCGCGTTCGTGGTGAGCTCCGCCGCTCTTCGGTGCCCTCTGCACATCTTCCCGAGCACCGTAGGGCCGTTCCGCGTGCGCCACCGCCATGCCGGCCATGGCGCCGCCGTCCGCCGGTGCCATTGCCAGCCGTCGATCTGAGCCGGACGGTTGAGATTAGATCTCGCCGTACCGATTTGGGGTGGTCCACCATGGACCGAGTCCACGGCGCGGTCCACAGCGCTCACAGTCGTCGACGTCAGCTGACGTCGGCTTTGCATAAAAGCCCTCGAGCTTACCTCTGTTTGTAGATCGATACAGTTCCTTTATACTTTTCTCACAGATTAGCCCTTTTATTCATGTTTAGGCCTCTGGAACCTCTAAATCTTTGCCAACAAGTCCTTAGTCTTGTTTATATCATATCTTTTTCGTCTTTTAGTCCATTTTACACGTTCTATATATTGTTGGAATCGTTATAACGTGTACAATCTATATGTGTGACAATTGTGTTGGTTTCATGTTCATGATGTACTGTTTCTTATTGTTTTCCTTTGTTTGCTTGCATGTGTGTACCGTTTAGACGACCCTCGCTTTGAAGATTTCCCGGGAGAGGAGTTCGAGGAGTTCGAGTAGCCGCCAGTGTTCGCTGAAGGCAAGTTACCTTGATCATGCTTTTCCTCTACATTGAAAACTTAATTTCATGCACAACTCGACCTTAGTTGCATTTATGTTATATTAATGTTGATGGGAATCCTATTTAAGGTCATGCTTAGCCACCCTTACCCAAATATTTTGCCTTAACCATGTGTTTAATTAATTTGTTGTAGACTTTGCTTAGGCCAGTCTCAGTGGGAGTTTCATGGGTATTAAATAGGCTGTCATGTCACTATTTTTGATGATGTGGCTATTAATGAAGAAAGAGATGAAATGAGTTTCATGGTGATGAAACCCTCTCTACATAGTTACCTAGATAGCTTGTGTCTTGCATGTAGCCTAGGGACCAACAAGAGATGAAACTTTGCATTGAGAGAGGATGTTTCATCATAGTTTCAAACATCTTGTAGATGATGTGTCACTATAGGTAATTGTGTGCATGAAACTCCCACTGAGACTGGCCTTAGCCGCTCCACTGTTTACTGAACCAAATTTAATTTTGACTTTATTATGCTATGCCTCTGTAACAAGATCATTTATTTAACTGGAAACATGGAGCGACAACCCAGGACACACCCGTACAACCTGTTGGCGGCTGTTAAGTACCAAAATAACCGCCAACATTCTCTACTAAAGTGAAGGCTTAACAATGCTAACACGCATATTTCCCTTCGAATAATGAGGTGATTTGCTGCAGAAAATAAAGGAAAATGAAGGAGAATCCAACTCATGGATCCATGTGACAACTTCTCAATGAATCAAAAGCCGACACGCGTGCATCACATGGATTAAGGGGCCCACCAGGGACCAAACCACCTCAACTTAGCGTGTACACATGCAGACAGCACTAAGGGCCCATATCACAGCCAGTCAGAGAAAGCACAATCCAGGGGAAGCCAGCTAGGGGTCGGCCGAACACCACCGACCTTGGCTCGGCTGATCCTGGCCTTCCACGCATCACTCTCTCGTGCTGTCCTGAAGGTCGGTTTGCTGTGGATGCTCAGAATATTCGCTCGAGATGTTGCTTCTTGGAGCCTATAAATATGAGGAGTGGGCTCGAAATGAAGACACACAACTCTTGAGCAATTCACTCTCTTCCTTAGGCTCTAGACTTAGTAGAGTAGGTTAGAGTAGCTCTATTCAGGTTCTAGGTCTCCTTTGAGCTTGGGCAAGACTATTTTATCTTTAGTTCTAGGATGACTTTCATCTACTTTGACTATTTATCTTCTTCATACAATGTTTGTCTTGGTTATGATATGATTGAGCTGTGTTCATGTTCTTGCTATCATGATATGCTTGGCTTATATGCTAGTTTAGTCTTATACCCTTGCATAGGTAGTAAAGATACGAGTGCCCTCTCTTGTATTAGACTTTGCTCTACTTCGATTAGAATAAGGTCGCGTGTCTTGCATGATCTTCATGATCAACCGGTGTTGGTGGTCGATATCGCGAGATTTTTCCACCAACATTCCGTAGTAATATAGGCTCTCAAAGGCTCTTTCAAAGTGAGTTTAATTATTTCTAATGAGTTTCACAAATTTTGAATGATTTTTGAGTGAAGCAGCAAACAGGTGAAAAGAGAGCCGCTTTCGGCTCAAAGCCAGGCCGGCCGGCCGGTCTATACTAGGCTGACCGACCCCCCCTACCTTGGCCTTTGGCCACGTCACTGATCTAGGAGATTAATAACACGATGACAAATATCCTGGGACATGAGATCAATGTCGGTTTGATCCAAGGACCCGAAAGGCCTAGGCTATGGAGTGCATGGAATGAAGGGCCCACCAACCTAGGATTCTTGAACAGATTTGATCAAACGCAATCGTTACCGACCTCAGGAGCTCATCTGGAGTGTCCCTGGAGAAGGCGGTGCCACGGGGCAATCAGGCCAGGCCGATCGGCTTGGGGTAGGCCGACCGACCTCCCCATGGAGGCTGCCACATGCCCCCTTTCGCTGGACAGTTAAGCTACTGCTTAGCTTGATCATGACGCTGGATCCGACCTTGAAGGCTATTAAAGGCTCTATCTTCACCTTAAAAAGACACACCACCTTGTAGAGAAGAGAAGCTTAGCGTAGAGCTTCATCCTTAGAGTAGAGAGAGTAGTGGGTGAGTACTTAGGTGACAGCCAAGTTTGTAGAGGGAGTTCGTGTAACATCCTGCAAATTTGCAGTCTGTTACTTGTATGAAAGATCAGAATTTAAAATTTTTGTGTGAATTGTTGTGAGCCATGAATTAATTTACAACTTAAGTTAAATTCTCTCTCTAAATTACTAGTAATTAAATTGTGCATAAAATAATTTCATGATCACACATGTGTGATTTGGATTTTATTTGAATTTCCATTGTTTGTTTGAGTGTGATTTATATTTGAAATCTAATTTCAAATATAAATCAAAAGCTAGCTAAACTAACTACCATATCCTCACTTGGACCTTGCCCCGAGACCAACCTACTAACACGCTAACTCGGCATGGGCATTTATGCTAGCTCAGCTAAATGCTGAGGTCGAAGCCTCCTAACTAAACCTACCCTGACCTGTTTAATCCCAAGTCCTTTTTGAAAATCCTTATATGAGTTATGACTTTGTTTGTCGACTCTTTGAATTAATTCTTTGCCAATTGGTTCAATTTCGACAAATTGTCTAATTCATTCGTAATGGATTTTCACTAGCTCACTTTGAATTACGACGTCATTTTTCGGCTTCTCGAATTAGTTCCTTGTTAATTAATTCGTTCCCGAAAAATAGTCTAATTCATTAGTACCAAGTTTGGGTGAATTTCGCGGGCTAATAAACTTTTGGCTCAAATCTCAATCTACCCAAAGTCTTGGCCTAACCCTCTCTTCTCTCTTGCTAATCTTGATTAGTATAGTCCTAATCTGGTTTAACACCAAACCCAACCAGCAACCGTCCCTTTTTCTTTCACGTGGAAATCCAGCCTGATGTTTTCCTCTGCACGTGAAATTCAACCGGAGCGCCCGCGCGGACGACACCGACGCCGCTGCCACGACGCCATCGTCCCCGCCCTCGGGAGCACAACGACGCCGAGTACCAGGAGGAGTTGAGCGCGCCGCCGCCAAGCACGACGCCGCCGCCGACGCGAAGCCGACGAACGCCGCAAGACATGATCCATGCCGCTGCTCTTGTTCGCCTACTTCAAGCCGTCGTCGCCAACCTCGTCAAGCCCGCCGCTTCATCTTCTTCCCGCAAGGTGAGCCACCCCAACCGCACCTCCTTGCCTTGCTCTGTTCATGGCCGTCATCCGACCGAAACTCGCCCAAGCCGTCGCCTTGTTGCTGTCTGGGGCTTGGCCTTCGTGCCAAGCATCTCCTTGTGTAGGGACGAGCCGTAGAGAAGCCCCAACCTTGGCCTAGGCCAGCTGCGCGCGATGAACTCTGCTTTGCGGCATATCATCGAACGCTCTCCGTGCGTGCGTTCCACCACACACACTTAGCCAGCCCAAACCGAGCCTCAAGGTGAGCACGCACCTGAAGCCCACACCTTGCGCCTCTGTCGTCTGTCTCCGTGCACGCGCACCCTTTGAACCTGACCTTCGTACCACATCGCGTCGCCCTCCGCAGCCGCCTCTGCAGCGCAGCCACGGCCGGAGCAAGCTCCGTGTCCGCGTACGTGGACGCCACCGCCTTGCTCTGTTTCTGTTCCGGCCGGTGCGGCCATCTCTGGAGCCGACCGTCGCGTCGCGCTCGCCGTCGCCTTTTGTGTAGGTGCCGCGCGCAGCCCTTCCGCCGTGCGCTCGTGCTAGTGCCGCCGCTCTGCGTGCTCCCACGCTCGCGCGAGCCTGTGCCACGCTCGTGCCGCCGCTGTCCTCGTTCCGCGCCGCCTTCGGCCGTCTCGTCGCTGCACCGCGCCGAACCGCTGCCGCCGTGGAACCGCCGCACGTGGCCGAAGAAGACCCCGAGAAGCCTCCATAAATAGCAGCCGCCGCCGCACCTTGCATCCACGCCCTGCCCAAGGGAAAACTCCAAGCCTTCAGCCACCGCACCCTGCTGCCTTCCAAGTTCCAAGCCACGTACTGCTGCTGTTCGTGGGAGTGGGAAGACGAGGAGGAGTTGGAAGAGGACGCGAGGTGGGGAAGAGCTGGACGCTGCAAGGACTAGAGACGTCGCCGCCGAGGAAAATGCCAGCGGCGGCCGCGACCATGACGACGAGCCGGAGCACCCTGCTGCTGCGAACAACGACGCCGCCGGTGACCACAAGGACGAGGAGCACCGAGCCGCCACTGCTGTACGCGTGCCTGCTTGCCGCAGCCGCGAACGCCGCCGCTTCCCGCGCCCTGTCCTCTGGTCTTTTCCTCAACAGCTTATGTGCAAGCCCCGTGAAACCCAGTCCAGGCCACACGATCTACCACGGGTCTGACCAGCCGCATCGGATCCTTTGCGGCGGGTGATGCCAGCGATGACATCATTTGGCTGCCCGTCCTTTTTCAGGTGAGACCCTGCGGGTTCGCAGATAACCCCCTGAGTTTTCTAGTTTTTCCAGTTAGTTCCTACCACCTTGGCAGTTATGCAGTTAAGCCCCTGGTTGTCTTCTTCTTCTTTTCGGAATTATTCATAAATCTAGAAATTGATTTAAACTTCGGAAATTCATAATAATACAAGCGTAGCTTAGAAAAATATGAAACCAGTTTTAGTATTTTTCTAAAATCATGGTGAACACGATAGAATAGTGTTTGCTGTTATTTGGATCTCCATTGATTCTCATTTGGCGATCATTTGCTAGTAGTTGTCGTTAGTTATTTATGTACCCGTATAATAGGATTCCCGGAGGACCCGGACTACTTCGACTACTACGGCTACTTCAACGACGTCGACTACGTTGAAGTGAAGAGATAAAGAACCTTGCTCCAGGTTCACGCCCATCCTGAATCAACCTATTAGGCATTGCTGAGTAGAATGCTAGTGCTTTGCTTATTATATGATGATGATTGAGTCATGCATAGCCTGTTTATATGTCCTGATTCCTTGATTGCCTACTACACTTATATATGATTGCTATGCTGTTGTTTGCATGTGTATGGGATATTGTGGATTAGGATTCTTGGCGTGTGTGGGGATAAAACCGGCAGGAGAATGTGTTTTTAGGAAACTTGGCGGGGGCGAGCATTTTATAACAACTCGATCTTTGATTGAGGTGCCGGGAGACCCATGGTCTTGAGGGGGTCCCACACCTTACTTATGGCGGGTACATGGATGGATAGGAATATAGGAGTTGGCGGCATTACCTATAGTGGGTATTGCGACTGCGTTCCTCTTCAGGGGTTACACCTTTGGGACGATAACGCTCACCCGGGTCTGAAACCGAGTGGGGTAACCACTCTTTGGGCCCCACGTACTTACCGCTTACCCATATGAACGGGTTCCAGCCAGCCTAACTAGCGCGATGCCCGGATTGCGAGAAGATCAGGTGGATGGTGTACGGGAACGGGAGAGACCGTTTCCCGAAGGACTATGGCCCCGTCTGGCCCCCGAGGGAGAGTTCAACACAGCTTCTGAAGCATTGGATTACGAGCCGATGGATCGACTCAAGAAGGGCAGGCGGGCATCGTTGCGGTTAGGGTCCTGTGCTGTGGGTTGTGTCTCAAGGCGGCCGATCATCGTCTGCAGCCTGAGTGGGTCCAGTTGTACAAGCTCTGCAGAGTCTAGAATCTATACGTATAGCCGCGTCCTCAGGTATGGACATTGCCCATTGCACTGTTACCTCTCATATTTGGGATGTTCTACCTCCCCCTGATTTTAGCCAGTGATAGAGTGATTAAGGTTCGCAGCTACGGACGGGAGAAGGAGAGTCTGCTCCCTCTTCTTTCAGGATCCGGTCGTACTTGGTGAGGTGCGAGGGGAGGGAGCTCTCGCATCGACTTAGACGAGTGTGAAGAAGGTGATGTGATGTGAGGTGGGATTTGGGATGGATTGTGGAGATGATACTTTGATTATTATTGCTGCTATTGCATAGGAAACCACAACCTTTACTTGAATTACTTTTATACCTTTAGATGTTAGGCCACTTAAAGCTTGCATATAGATGGTGACGTGAACCTATCCCATTCCTTGGGGATAGTTTGTGAGCATGCAGGTTTGGAAGCGTGGAAAAAGGGTTGTGTGCTTCGCTCGAGTTGCCTGTGGTGTTGATCGAAGATGAAGACTTGAAGCCTAGCTACCGCTGCGTAGGATTTCTTCTTGTCGTTTAGCCCGACGGGCTTGTACTTTATTCGTATTTCCATATTGATATGGATGTAATACTCTCCTTTGTATTCTTTATTCGTTGCATGGATATGATATTATACTGAGATGAGTTTTGTACGTGATAGCTACTGATCTAGGGACTATCACAAGGGTACAGAGATTCGGATTATCGATTACGAAAATCGGGTCGTCACAGTTCGAGAGTTATCTTGGCCTCATCTCAACATTGTTTCGCCCCCGAGGAATAAAGCTTAGGAGTTATCTTCACTAAGTTTCTCGGTCCCTTGCCTTAGTAGTTCTCTAGTTTACTTATTACTTTCAGTAATCTATACTTTCTATCATTGGTCTGTGGGATCTCTTATCTACGTGGGTGACAGTGACGCTCATTTGGGATTTCCTCATAAGCCCTTCGCAGTTGGGTGGAGGTCAGTAGCCGAAAGCTTAGGCATGGTGCATGTGGTGGCTAGCTATCGAGAGTTGTATTGCACCCCACGAAACTTTAGTGGTAGGCGGCAGGTGGTAAAAGTCCTGAACATCCTTCGTAATCCACCATGTTCAGGTGTACTCATAACAGTAGTGCTGAGAACGAACCCCCTTTCTCACCTTATTCTGAGTTCCTCCCGTTCTAGCCGTTGAAGCAGACCAGGTTAGATAAAGGTTAAGCTCTCTATCCCTTTATCCCTTAGCTCCTCAGCAGGTCCGGTTAGTAAATTCTAGGCTAGTCGCTTCTACCATTCCTTGGATTTGACATCCAGATTTTTCTCTCCTGGCGAAAGGCTACAATGGTCTCCGTGCGCTTGCGGATTCGTTAGGCTAAGGAGTGCCAAAAAGCTTTTCTAGCGACGATACGATGGAAACTTTTCCCATTTTCTCTAATGGGAAATGCCAAGTGAAAGGACCGTGACACCCTAAGAGGGGGGAGGTGAATTAGGGTTCTCTAAAAAACACTATGGCTAAGAGCACATATAAAAACCAATTTCAATTTCTATCTAAATGTGCACTAGGTTTTTCTATGTGTTGCTAACTCTACCGCTAAAAGTTTTGCACCCTACGTTCCAATCCTAGCAACTACACATGGCAATTCTAGGAAAGGTAAAAGCGGAATGTAGTGCAATAAGTAATGCGGAATGTAAAGAGATAGAGCGAGCAAACTCCCGACACGACGATTTATCCCGATGTATCGGAAAGCCATGGCTTTCCACTAGTCCTCGTTGTTGGAGCCCGTCTCAAAGGGAATGCCCGCGCAAGGGCATGTACTCCCCAGTCAAGTCACTCCGTAGATAGCCTACGGGACTTCCCCACTCGCAAGTGGGTCTTCGCTTGGCCTCTCCCGGATGCTCCTCACCGCCTCCACTTGATTGAGCTTCGGCAAATGCCTAGGGCCTCACCTCCCTAGCACAAAGTAACGACGGCCTCTCCACAAACGTGGTTGGAGGGTCTCGCAAGACTTACAAGCCCCGATACTTACAACTCTTGGTGCGCGCAAGCACCGATACAAAGAGGTATGCAAACCTCGCCTAAACTCTAGGCTAACACCTAAAGCAATGCGCTAAAAGGTCTAACTAGCACTTAATCAAGCACTAAGCTCTATGCTAATCAACTAGATCTTCTATTTAGCACTTTGGTGGTATGATCACTTGTGTGTGAGCAACAACTCAACCTCAACCTTCCCCAAGCTCAATCACACTCCAAATGGCTGGCCAAGGGGGTATATATAGCCCCAACACTTGAAACTAGCTGGTGCTCCAACGGCTTGCATTTCTGCGTACCACCGACCCATCCGATGCTCACCGACGTATACCACCAGAGCATCTTGACCAACTAGATGTTGTACTAACCGTTGGCTTGAATCTACCACCGACTCATCCGCCGCTCTATCACATACAACACCGTATCATTCGGTGCTATGCAATTTTCTGCCAGAGTCGAATCTGAGCCGATCTCGAGCCGAGCCGACACCACCGACTTATCTGGTGCTCCTTGGCTTGGACCACCATATTGTCCTATGCTCCTTGTGCACTGAAATGCACCTAAGGTCTGTCACGTTCACTGATTGATCCGCTGGTCTTCTTGGATTAGCATCGGACCATCCGATGCTCCATTTGAACTTGACCCTGCTGGTTTCCCGCGCTGACCACCGACTGATTCGGTGCTCCACTGAGATGCTCCGGTGCTCTCGTAGAGATGCTTCGGTGCTCTCCTGTGCAGGTTTTGCTTTGCGTCTTTGCTTTGGCTTTACTTGTGTGATGTCTTGGTCTTGTATTAAGGTCTTCTAGTGTCTTGTATTGATCTTTGTGGCCTTGTTTGGTGTTTGATTCACCAAGTCCATCACTTGTGCATCCATGCGACTAAGTCATTTCATACTAGCACACTTTGTTGGTCCATGGGTTAGTGTTGACACACAATCACCAAAATCACTAATGGCCTAATACTAGGTCTATTTTCCTTACACCAACTCTTGGTACGACCGGAACGCAAGAGGAGTCAGCGGGGATTGGATTAAATTGAAGGATGAATTTTGTCTATTCTTCTACTCTGTTTCCAAGATAATGAAGCTCAGAGTCGAGTTGATCACATATCAACAAGGCGATGAATCACTTGGAGCAACGCGGGAAAGGTTTATTCAGTTGGTCAACTCAGGACTGTCACATGGTATTCGAGAGGAAATACTCATGCAGCACCTCATTGGTGGATTGAAGCCGAAAAATGCCCATTTCCTAAATGTCACTTCCACGGGATCAGTATATTATATAACCTGTATCTCTAATCCAATGTTAGCCTAAACGCTAAACGGTAGTCGTTCGGTCCAGCACCGTTAGCGTGTAGGTCGTGTAAACACCGTGTATACGGCGTGTACACGGATTACACGGTAGTGTACCACATCAGTAAAAATGACAAGATGATAAGTAATATAGGGACCAATTCTCAATTCTTAGACACTCGTCGAGTCATAGACTCATAGGTAACATAGGTCACAAAAACACATGTAAGCAACCATACAAATATAACCAAAAAGCAACATGCGAAAACAATACTGATTCACCCCTTCAAATTCATGACAATGACATACAAGTACCAAGTAGTATATAGCCTAAACGGTGGCCTACACGGGTTTACACGCTGTGTAAATCTGTTTTGTGCCGTTTAAAGTCAACCGTTTACGCCGTGTAAGACCGTGTTTGACCGTGTAAACGGGTTGACCGTGTAATTAACCGTTTAGGCCTAAACTGCATAGTGAGCCATCGAGTAGCGTTTAAACGCCGCGTACACGGCCTACACGGCCGTGTAGGCGAACATTGCTCTAATCTGACCTGTCCATGTATGTGAAGTGTTTAGAATCTAGATACTAACTTTTAGTCCTTTCCCTAGTCTAGACGACCTTGAGATGAACCCTAGTGTGTGTCACACTACCCATATCATATTTTATCCTTACCCCTGTTCTTTGTATATGATTCCATCCATGCTATCGCTATATTCATGCTCGCAACAATATTTTTTAACCAATCCCGCCTTGCTTTGGGAAATACGATACCCTTGGGAATACTCAAGGTTGAAATGCTACAATGGTATATCCGTGCGCTTGCGGATCCATTCGCAGCATTACCATATGGTATTTCTAGCGGTACTATTGGGCAACTAGTAGTGACGTTAGTAAGTGTCAACACAACCTCAGTGCTAATGGGCTCTGGCCTTAGCCAACTAATTAGATGCTCTAGTTTTGGTAGCTTTACTTGCAAGAGGTAAGAGGGAGAGACTGTAGTTGGTGTATAACCCGGCCCCTATTTGGGAGAAAGCCTTTGCTAAGGTGTGCCCATTGGAGAGGTTTATACATCACGCTGATCAGGAATCCTTAGCGAGCTATCCTTACTAGTGTATCTTTGTAAAGGCTTCGTAGTAGATCCCTGGCCATTCACAAAAGGTAGTGTCTCATATGGCTTTGCAAACCTCGGCTAGAAAGGGTGATACTTCTGCTGGGTAAAGCTGTGCAACCTTGCAGTATTAAAACTATCGTGATAGCCGTGCTCACGGTCACGAGCGGCCTGGATCCTCACACATTTAATACTATTGAAACATGATCTAAATCATTTTATGTATTGTTGAGGCTCATATTTTATCTCTATGTTATTACTTTATTCATTAATTGTGGGCGGTATAAACATATACTTATGCTTGCTTATTAAAACTTGACCAACCAAAATACTAATTGCTAAACCTTAAAGTCTATCCTTGATATAACCTATGCATGTCATTCGCTATCTTTCACTTGCTGAGTACGACATGTGCTCACGCTTGTTTATTTCATTTTGCAACAACCTACCTAGATTTGTTCAAACGTGGAGAGCTTTGAGGAGTTTTCCAACGACTTTGAGTAGTTCTAGGCTACGCGTCTGCCAGGCAACCACGAGGTCCTAGTGGAGTTCATCGCAGCGTTAACTAAAAGACTCTATTTATTTATTTGAGACAATTTTGGATTGTAATAATGCTACTTAATTTTGGTTTGAGCCGCTTGGGATAACTATTCGAAGCGGAAATATTGTATCGTTGTCTACTCCACCGCTTCGAATGACTTAAACAAAGCGGGGCATTTTAGACCGGTTCGTATGAGCCGATTAGGATAGTGGTTTTTCCAGTAGTGACTCTTGTACGGTACTCTTGCCTAACCACTAGGTCATCATCTTATAATCCATAAGCAATGAAACAAGTACATACATCCGATACCCTTGCTTGTCGACCTCAAATCCACCCGCATCCCCTCCAATTCTCGATATCGCAAATCCCATGCCTATCGCCACACGAATCTATTAGTGTACGTGCTCCTCGATAGGCAAACGATTGTCTGTCCGATACCATTGATTTGTGATGTTGACTTCTTTTGGTCTATTTTGGTAGCAGCTAACATATGATGTGTGACTGGCCGTTTGCAAAGGCCTTTTGTGAACGTCTGATGATGATATGTTGACATGTAGGCATGACACAATGTTGTCATCTAGATTATATGTAGGTAGGTTGCATGTGTTTTGATTTGCTCCAAATGGACATGTAATGAGTAAATGGATATTGAACACATGACTGTATTGGTGTTGCTATCAAATTTGTGGTTAAATGTGGGTTTCATTTGTATTTTCATAATTCTGTGCAAACATTTTCTTGGCTGATGTTGTTGCTGAAAATGAATTTACTTGGCAGTGTAAGAGTGCCAAGCAAATGTATTTACTTGGCTGTTCTTGGCTGCACTACTACAAAAAAATATTTTAGAAGACACTGCCAAAACATTTTCCGAGACGTTTACAAAAAAAATAAGCATCTCAATTAATGCGAGTGATCAACGGAGGCAGTTACATTCATTTTAGGAGGCGGTTACATTTCGACCGCCTCCTAAAATCGATTAACAGAGGCGGTTATTGTAACACAACCGCCTCTGTTAATCGACCATTTTCGAAGACGATCTTGGATAGAGAAATGACCAATATGAAAGTTGTAGATCTCAAAAAGTTAAGAAACTTTGTAGTTTGTAACGTTTCATTTGAAATCATCTTGTCCACGGAAACTACGTTTGAATGTTCTCAAATTTGAAATTCAAATTTCGCAAAAGACCTCGGATGGAGAAATGACCTATATAAAAGTTGTAGATCTCGAAAAGTTAAAAAACTCATTAGTTGACAACTTTTCATTTGACTTCGTTTAAAACTTCAAAAACACAATTTACACTTGGTTATGTATAATATGATAGGAATCAAAACAGAGTATGGACACATGAGAGAGTGTGGTGTAGTGGTAGAGTGAGACAAGCGTGAGAGAGAGGTTGCGGGTTTGAATCCCGTCAGCCGCGTATCATCGAATTTCTGCGAAAAAGAGTGTGATAAAAAGTGTGACTGGTGGCTGGCTAGTGGGGGCCTCCCCCAATTAAAAAAGTTTTGTTTGTAAATTTTTGTGACATTTTAGTTTGGGCTGGAACGTAACCGTCTCCGTTAATGCCCGATTAACAGAGACCCCATCTTAGAGACGGTTGCAAAAACCGCCTCCGTTAATGGAAAAAACCGTCTCCGAAATATTTTTTTTAGTAGTGCTGCCGAGGAAATGTAGTTTCTTGGCTGCTCTTGGCCGCCAAGGAAATAGTTTAAATTGGCAGTGTACCACCGCCAAGGAAAGCAGTTCACTTGGCAGTTCAAAGCAGCCAAGGAAAGACAGTCTAAGGCAGTCAAGAAAATGAATTTACTTGGCGGTCGGAGGCAGCCATGAAAAAGAATTTACTTGGCGGTCGGAGGCAGCCATGAAAAAGAATTTACTTGGCGGGTGTATCCCTTCCTTGGCACATTGTAAATTTTAACAACATCCTAGTTACCTTGGCGGCCAAACAGCCTAAGAAATAATTGTTGGCAGTCAGCCGTCAAGTATATCGATTTTCCTTGTCTCTCTACCCTTGACGGATTTTGCTTGGCAGTCGGCCGCCAAAGACTATATACCTTGGCGGTCGGACGCCAAAGACTATATATCTTGGCAGTTTTCGGCCACCAAGGCAATTGTAGTTTGGTGTAGTGCAACCTCATCTGCCGAGAAGAACATTCAGTCGATTCTAGAGGAGAGACGACGGAGGAAAAACTACAGGACGGCAGTGTTACGTTCTCGCAGGGGAGCCAAACCGGACAAGTAGAAAAGGAAGCAAATCGAGAGGCATAGCACAAGGCTAAACACTTCGCTGGAGGACCGTTGGCAGCGATGTGGCAGATAGTAGTGATAACACAGCCCCACTAGATGCGAGCGCGCCTACGGGAAACCCCGCCTTTGCGAGCGCTCATGCTACCCGACCGGCTACTAGAGAAAGGGGCCAGGCTTCAGTCCCCATAAAAATACCGGAGAGAGCTAGGATAGATCTGGTAGGCATTTGTACCGGGTGCTAAGTCATCCACCGGTGAATTTAAAACAAAATCATCTTCTACCTAAATTAGAAGTGTTGTGTAAATGATCGATATATAGTAAGAAAACTAAGCGTGAGACAAGAGGTCGTGGGTTCAAATTCTAGGCACCATGCAATTAGTTTTAAATTTTTTGGATGCACCACCCTGTACTTTACGAAATATGAGTATTTATTATAATATTTAACAAATTAGTTGTTTTTATGAATATTTATAACATACTATTTGCTTTGAGTTTTTATTTCCTATGAAAACTCCTCTAGTCCATGCAGGAGCACGGGTTGGGACTGCTGTGATTAATTTATAAGTATTGAAATCTTGGTATGCAGACAAACAGGTAGATGGATGGACCGCGTCAAAGAAGTACTACAAGATCATATATGACCCAACTTTCAAAATAAAAAGAAGAATATTTTTTCTTACAATAATAGAACAAACTAAAGTTGCTTTATTTGACACAAGAGAGCGCATCCAGGCTCGACTCGACTGACACATACACCAACATTATTGGACGGAGAAGATTAACTCAACAAACTCACAATGGCGCTCAAACAGGAAAACACAACGTACATCTTATTATGTCATAGATGGAGGTGGAGCTGACCCGCTGGTGCAGTTGTAGTTTAAGCAGTCGTTAACGCAGTTGGGCATGCAGTACTGCCTGACCCCTTCTGAGGTCGTCGTGCAGCTGTAGGTTACATGCTGAGCAGCGCTGGTGCAGGACTCGCAGCAATCACGAGCACAGGGGTGGCTGCAGCTATTAGTGGAGCATGATCCCATGTCGCAGGAGCTATGGGCACTGCACTTGCCACAGTTTTTAGTGCAATCCGTGTAGCAACCCTTGTAGACCCCGAGCGTGGAGTCGCAGTTACTGGTACCAGAGGACAGGGATTGGCATCTCTGAGTACACATCGACGTGCATTGATCGGAGCAACTGATGAGTGCCGGCGGCGAAGGCGGCGGCTGCTGCCCGATGGATGAATGCTGCAGGATGATGCACACGGCAACGACCAAGGCTCCCCTAAGAGAGGCAGCTGTGGAAGCCATGGTATGGTACCAATGAACCTGCAAGGCTGTGATGAAGGAAAAACTACGAAGAGATCGGAAGTTCTAAAGAGATCAGATGCTGCAGTGCAGTGTAGATATATAGGCAGGCAGTTGAATCGGTGATTGTATCGTGGACCATCTGGAGATATTTATAGGCACCTATATGAGGCCTAGCTTGGTATATATAGATTAGAAGTTGATAATTCACAAATCACAAATGCAAAAATGGCATCTTGCCACATGTTTGGGGTTGACTTCAGGAGTTGAAGTACCTTGATTGATATCCAGATCTACTCAATAACTAATTAATCTGGCTGGATGTGTCTGAGGAGAGAAAACTTTGAACCAGTCAATGTCGACATGGAGCACGTGGTCGATTCTCCTCGTTCTACTACATTTCTATTCTTGGGCGATCAAAGAACGTGAAATTTGTCATCAGCCATTAATGGAATCTAGGGCAAAGATTACAGCACCGCTACAATGTGCAGTGTCAGGATGTTTTGAAAAATCTGGCCCGTTATCAAAACAATAATTTTTAATGGTGGAAAACAGCAATTTAAAATCATGCACCCACGCAATAAAACATTTTAATTTTATCATTACTTAGTCATCAATAATGATGACGTGATCTGGGAAAAATTATTAGGCAACACTCGTACATATATGATTTGCAGGACCTTCTAGCTTTTTTTTAAACGTAGGACGAAAATATGAACCGCTCATACAAATATGTACAGGCACGAGAACGTCTCCAGTGCTCCCATCTGTTTGCATATTCCCTTGTTCCCACTTCAAAAAAGACATCACAATATGCAAAACAAATCAACCAAAAATATAAATAGGTACATGATGCAAATATGTATGCTCATACAAAATTTGGGGACGAACATAATTTTGTACAAAGAGAAACATAAAAGACAAATCAGCATATGAATTGGTACGGGTTGTGGATCTATGTAAATAGTGCACCCGATCCAATAAACCTGTTGATTTTATCTTTTGTGTTGCTCCTTGCATAAAATTCTGTTCACCATAAATTTTTGCATGAGTATGCGTATTTGCATCATCTACCAATTTATATTTTTTATTGATTTTTGTTTGCATGTTTTGATGAGTTTTTTAAAAAGTGGGAGGAAGGGATCATGTAAAGGGGCAGGAGCACAGGAGACGTTTCTCTTGTTTACTGCATTGAGGAATCTAGATAATTTTGAGGTACATATGATAGGAGATCGAATTCCTAGAGATTAGAGAACTCTATATTACTTCCAGTAATTTATATCAATTACAGTAATAACGATTTAGTTCCAACTAAATGTAGTTAGTTCAAATTTTGTTCAACTTTATTGTAACTAAATTTATTAGTTAAAATTTAGCTTAAATTATTTCTTATCATAATGATTAACTTAAAGTGTGAATCTGACAGAGAGGAGACATTGCATACTTAATTGGCCAATAACATTTGAGCTCATGGTTGTTTTTTCTTGAACTAATACTGCTGGTTAAAAAATTTAGGTCTAGGAATGTTGCTATCAGATTGAACCGCAATGCTGGTGAATATGATGACGATGCCGGACGCGGCTCCTACCCTGCACGGCATGGGATGTCCTGGTATAGTTTCCAGACTTAGCATTGTGGGCGTTGCATGACTGCTTGGAAATACTAAATTTGACCCCCACGTAGAGATATAGGCTGGTTGATTCAGATTGAAGCCGAAGCCAGGAAAACATGCTACTACCTCTGTTCCAAAATATAGGTCGTTATAGCAATTATAGGTTCGTAGATTTTGCTTTGCACCTAGACATACGTTGTATCTAGATGCATAGCAAAATCAACGAACCTCGAAATACCAAAACGACATATATTTTGGAATGGAGGTAGTACATGGATTTTGATCCACAGATCAATCGAGGTACACACAAAAAGAGTTTTTGTTTGACCACTGCCGAGAGCGCATAGAAACGTAACTTCTTTTATTTGATCATCAAGTGCTTACAGCCGGATAACACTAATAACGTATAAATGTGATGAACAGCAACTAAAACTTTTGATCTTCGGTCAAGAAAACTGAAACTTTGATCGACTGACACCAAGACATTGGAGTCCGACTACGGGAAAAACACATTCTTTTTCCATACGTTTACATAAAACTTAACGTAATGTTGACGCATGGTTGGTGGGCGCGCGCCGCCACGCATCTCAAGCACACGGCGTAGGTGCAGGTGCAGGCGCAGGTTCAGCAGGTGCCGGTGCAGGTGCAGGTGGAGCAGGCGCAGGTGCAGCAGGTGCAGGTGGTGGAGGTGAAGTGCAGTACTGGGCACACGCGCTGTAGCAGGAGGGTGGGCAGAACTGCATCACCCTTCCCGCAGCCGATGTGCATTGGTAGGCTGCCTGTCCAGCAGCGGCACTGCAGGCTTGACAGCAACTATGCTCACATGGCTTCTTTAAGCAGCTATCAGCAGAACATGAGCCGGTTTCGCAGGAGGCAAAGGCTTTGTCGGAGTTGATGCCTTTGCAGTTAGTAGTGCAGCCCTTATAGCAAGAAGCATAGACATCTGGACCCACATTAGTGCACTTGCTGTAATCGGAGTTGGCTATGGCTTGGCAGTTCTCATAACAGCTCGGCGTGCACATAGAGCAGTTGAACTGCCCCATCGAAGAAGGCAGCAGCACCATACACACAGCTACGACCAAGGCACCCTTGAGAGCGGCAGCAGTGGAAGCCATGGTAAAAGTGAAGTAGCAAGCTAAGCTTCTGATGGAGATGAGTAAGGAGAGAAAAGAACGAAAGATTATGTGCTTCAGTGGAGAGATACAGCGAGGCAGCTCAATTTGTGACTGCATTGACGGACCATTCGGTGCTATTTATATGCGTTAAACTAATGAAACCACTTACCTATTAGGGCTAGCATGGCATAGATTACATGTTGATACTTCGCAAATGGCATCTTGCAACATGATAGAAGTTGACTTTTGAAGTTGAAGTACCTTAAAATTCACTGATATGCAGTTCTATTATTCAGTGAATCTAGAACTAGGGCTGAGTCAAGAGAGTAGACCTAGGGCACGTTGTGGCTGGTTGACCTCATATGCATGGCCATAAAATTTCCACACTTGTGCGTTTAAAGAACATGAACTTCACTGATTAATTGATTAAATCATTGATTTTAGAAATAACTGATTAAATAGTATAATTATCAAATTAAAGACCCTTCTGCTTTTTTGGAGCTAGAAATCAACAAATAAATGATTAAATTGTTGAGTTCGTAAAATCCTCATAGGTAATGTCATCTGAAGAAACATGGGATCTAATAGTATAATTGCTTTTTTGGCAAAACCTTCAAGAATTAAGATATCCATCTGAAGAAACATGGGATCTAAATGAAGGAAGAAGTCTTTATTTCCTTCAATTAAATTATTTCACTTTTAGTTAGAACCTTAGGCGTGGTTCTCGTAAGAAGACAGCGAAAAAAATTATCACTAAAGTCGATACTAAAACGAATCAGTCCTTTATATAGTTCAGAACCATATTGTCACGATAAACCATATTCAGAGCACAGCTGAGGAGCACCATCACACCTCCATATCGTCACGTTAAACCCAGTTAGGATCCACCAGTAGTGCATGTGAATTCTTAGAGGCTGGAAAATTCTATTACTTGCAAATTCTTTATCATAAATAAATTTAGTTTCAAGTCCAGATTATAATGGTTGCCAGGTGGCTAGGTAAACTATTGAACCGCAATTCTAGTTTGAAAAAGATATATATGTTCGAATAAGCTGGCACACAACGGGAGAATTGGCCTTTAGTACCGGTCACAGGACGGGTCAGTACCGGTCGCTGTGGCCGGTACTAAAGGTCCGGTACTAACGTGCGGCACGTTAGTACCGATCACGGCCAGCCAGTACTAACGTGCGCAGGTTAGTACCGGCTAGTAATGCCAGTCGGTACTAACCCGCGGCACCCCACGTGGGCCCTTGCGAGCGGTTTAGTACCGGCTGGTATTAACCTCCTTTTTTTTCTTTTATTAGTTTAATTTTCTAATCTTTTTGGTTTTACACGAATTTGTATGTTTATTTTTACCGAATGCGACTACGTACCGTACTACTGCATTGCACGTATTTATATTACGACGATATCGTATTAATATTATATATAGAGTTTACTACCAAATACTTGAAAGGTCCAACAAAATACACGTTTTATTCTAAATATTACAAACTAGAAACGCATGCCAGCATATTTATCAACTGCAGCGACGCTTTCGTAGAGATCGCCATGGAATTCGCCGTCCTTATTAATGACTTCATCGAGCAAAAATCCGTAGATAGATTCTTGAATTGCCCTGACCCGAGCTTGTTCGATCAGATCTTCTTTCATGCACCAACGCTGTAACATTTTCAAATGCAAAACATGAGAACGAAAAATAATGAATTATAATTAATTACCTTAATTGATTGTGCTCGCGTATCTCGAATCTTTCCGGCGTCATTTGCCCCTTTTCACTTACACAGTCGTCGATCCACTCGCATACATAGTATCCACACAAGTTGTTGCCTTACTTCTGTCTCGTGCACTATGATGGAAAAATGGCCGGGTTACGGTATAAATTAATAAATGTTCATTACGAATGACACAAGATGTGAGATCTATTCATACCGTCCGGTCATCCCTAAACTCTAGAGGGTTGAGTTTGTCTTTTATTTTTAAGTGTTTCTAAAGGAAGTGAGCCCATGGCTGGTTCATCAGGTATGGAGAGAGGAAGGGGCTCGAGCATGGTCTGAGCTCGAGTAGGAAAAAGGGGCCCTGATATAGCCGTGCCAAGTTAGTACCGGCTGGTGTTACCAGCCGGTACTAACTTGGCATGGTCAGGTTAGTACCGGTACTAACGTGCCTACCGGCTGGTGTTACCAGCCGGTACTAACCTATCATTTTCGCCACTGTCCCCGGAGCTGCTACTAAAGGTCCTCTTTAAGGCAGAGGGACCAAAAGTCCATTCTCCCGTAGTGGCACTCCTGAAAATCATTGCCAGGCGAGCGGTTTAGTACCGGCTGGTATTACCAGCCGGTACTAACCCCCTTTTTTCTTTTATTAGTTTTCTTTTCTAATCATTTTGGTTTTACACGAATTTGTACGTGTATTTTTACCGAATGCGACTACGTACCTGTACTACTGCATTGCACGTATTTATATTATGACGATATCGTATTAATATTATATATATACATACATAAATATATAGAGTTTACTACCCAATACTTGAAAGGTCCAACAAAATACACGTTTTATTCTAAATATTACAAACTAGAAACGCATGCCAGCATATTTATCAACTGCTGCGACGCTTTCGTAGAGATCGCCATGGAATTCGCCGTCCTTATTAATGACTTCATCGAGCAAAAATCCGTAGATAGATTCTTGAATTGCCCTGACCCGAGCTTGTTCGATCAGATCTTCTTTCATGCACCAACGCTGTAACATTTTCAAATGCAAAACATGAGAACGAAAAATAATGAATTATAATTAATTACCTTAATTGATTGTGCTCGCGTATCTCGAATCTTTCCGGCGTCATTTGCCCCTTTTCACTTACACAGTCGTCGATCCACTCGCATACATAGTATCCACACAAGTTGTTGCCAAACTTCTGTCTCATGCACTATGATGGAAAAATGGCCGGGTTACGGTATAAATTAATAAAATGTTCATTACGAATGACACAAGATGTGAGATCTATTCATACCGTCCGTTCATCCCTAAACTCTAGAGGGTTGAGTTTGTCTTTTATTTTTAAGTGTTTCTAAAGGAAGCGAGCCCATGGCTGGTTCATCAGGTATGGAGAGAGGAAGGGGCTTGAGCATGGTCTGAGCTCGAGTAGGAAAAACGGGCCCTGATATAGCCGTGCCAAGTTAGTACCGGCTGGTGTTACCAGCCGGTACTAACTTGGCATGGTCAGGTTAGTACCGGTACTAACGTGCCTACCGGCTGGTGTTACCAGCCGGTACTAACCTATCATTTTCGCCACTGTTCCCCGGAGCTGCTACTAATGGTCCTCTTTAAGGCAGAGGGACCAAAAGTCCATTCTCCCGTAGTGGCACTCCTAAAAATCATTGCCAGGCGAGCGGTTTAGTACCGGCTGGTATTACCAGCCGGTACTAACCCCCTTTTTTCTTTTATTAGTTTTCTTTTCTAATCATTTTGGTTTTACACGAATTTGTACGTGTATTTTTACCGAATGCGACTACGTACCTGTACTACTGCATTGCACGTATTTATATTACGACGATATCGTATTAATATTATATATACATACATAAATATATAGAGTTTACTACCCAATACTTGAAAGGTCCAACAAAATACACGTTTTATTCTAAATATTACAAACTAGAAACGCATGCCAGCATATTTATCAACTGCTGCGACGCTTTCGTAGAGATCGCCATGGAATTCGCCGTCCTTATTAATGACTTCATCGAGCAAAAATCCGTAGATAGATTCTTGAATTGTCCTGACTCGAGCTTGTTCGATCAGATCTTCTTTCATGCACCAACGCTGTAACATTTTCAAATGAAAACATGAGAACGAAAAATAATGAATTATAATTAATTACCTTAATTGATTGTGCTCGCATATCTCGAATCTTTCCGGCGTCATTTGCCACTTTTCACTTACACAGCCGTCGATCCACTCGCATACATAGTATCCACACAAGTTGCTGACTTGCTCATGTCTCAAGCACTATGATGGAAAAATGGCCGGGTTACGGTATAGATTAATAAAATGTTCATTACGAATGACACAAGATGTGAGATCTATTCATACCGTCCGGTCATCCCTAAACTCTAGAGGGTTGAGTTTGTCTTTTATTTTTAAGTGTTTCTAAAGGAAGCGAGCCCATGGCTGGTTCATCAGGTATGGAGAGAGGAAGGGGCTCGAGCATGGTCTGAGCTCGAGTAGGAAAAAGGGGACCTGATATAGCCGTGCCAAGTTAGTACCAGCTGGTGTTACCAGCCGGTACTAACTTGGCATGGTCAGGTTAGTACCGGTACTAACGTACCTACTGGCTGGTGTTACCAGCCGGTACTAACCTATCATTTTCGCCACTGCTCCCTGGGGCTGCTACTAAAGGTCCTCTTTAAGGGAGAGGGATCGAAAGTCCATTCTCCCGTAGTGGCACTCCTAAAAATCATTGCCAGGCGAGCGGTTTAGTATCGGCTGGTATTACCAGCCGGTACCAACTGTTGGTGGTCGTTACGATACGGTTTCACCACCAATATTCTGTCACATTTCAGGCTCATCTTGCTCATAACAAAGTAAAATTGATTAATTCTAATGAGTTCCACAAGTTTTGTATAATTTGTGAGTGCAGGAGCAAGCAAGCAAAAGCTGAGCCACACTGGACACAAAGCCAGGCCGGCCGGCCTATGCCAGGCCGGCCGGCCCCCTTCTGTGGCCCCTTGCCACGTCCCTGGTCCAGGAGATCACAAACACAACACAAATGATCATGAGAGGTGTGATCAACGTCGGTTTGATCCAAAGAACCCGAAAGGCCTAAGATACATTTGCATGGATTGAAGGGCCCACCAACATTGGATTCTCGGACAGTTTTGATCCAAAGCAACTGTTACTGACCTCAGGGTGCAATCCAGAGCGTCCCTGAAGAAGGCGGTGCCACGGGGCAGCCAGGCCTGGCCGATCGGCCTGGCCTAGGCCGGCCGGCCTCCCCCAGAGGCCGCCACCTGTCCCCCTTCGCGTGGCAGTTAAGCAGAGAGTTAGCTTAACCCTGACGCTTGCAACTGCCCCTGAAGACTATAAAAGGGACCCTCCTTCACCTTGAGAAAGCATCCATCAAATCATCCAAAGGAGAGAAAAGTAGCTTAGTGGGCTTTTGCTCTTATCTTTAGAGTTAGAGTAGGGAGAGAGTGGGTGAGTTGCTCGGGTGACAGCCGAGCTTTGTAGAGAGAGTCGAGATTTCTCTCTCGGTCTCGTCTCAACATTTCCGCCCCCGAGGAATATATTCAAGAGTTATCTTCAGTAAGTCCTCGATCTCTTGCCTTCAGTACCTCGCTTGTTTACAACTTACTTTCAGCAAGTTATCGTATTTATCTTTCATCTGCGGGTACCTGAGTCTGCGCGAGTGACAGTGACTCGTGTTTGGGGTTTCCTCTATAGTCCCTTCACGTTGGGTGGAGGTCAGTGACTGAAAGCTTAGGCGTGGTGCCTGTGCTGGCTAGTCACCTCAGGTTGTGTTGCACCCCACGGAACTGCAGTGGTAGGCGGCAGGTGGTGACAGCCCTGTCCGTCCTTTGTACTCCACCATGTTCGGGTGTACTCATAACAGTAGTGCTGAGCCCGGAAGAACCCCTCTCTCACCCTGTTCTGAGTTCTTCCCGTTCTAGCCGTCGAAGCAGATCAGGTTAGGTGTCGATAATTTGTCTGGGGTAACGAGTAGCTAACTAAAGTCAAGCTCTCTACCCATTTATCCTTTTGCTCCTTGGTGGGTCCGGTTAGAAAAGTTCTAGGCTAGTCGCGTCTACCGTTCCTTGGATTCGATATCCAGGTTCTTACTCCCCTGGTGAAAGGCTACATCGAACTCCGTACGCTTGCGGATTTTAGTTAGGCTAAGGAGTGCCAACAAGCTTTTCTGGCGCCGTTGCCGGGGAACGGTAGCAACACTAGTGTAGGATCTTTTTAGCCGTACACCTTTACCCTCATAACCATCTACCACATGGAGTTTTCTCCTAGTTACCCGACGGTTCCATCTAGCGAGTATTTGGAACCGCCTTCATCTTGCCACCCCATACCACCTCATGGCTTCGAGATCCGTCCCAGTCTCGTTGCCATGGTTCGTGCACAGTCTTTCGGTGGAACGAAGGACGAAAGTCCCTATGCTCACTTGCAGGTTTTCGAGGAGAATTGCTCTCTTCTGATTATACCCGGCGTAAACCAAGACACTATACGATGGAAACTTTTCCCATTTTCTCTGATGGGAAATGCAAAATCTTGGTACGACCGGACTGCAAGGGGATTTAGCGGAGATTGGATCAAGTTGAAGGACGAGTTTTGTCTGTTCTTTTACCCTGTCTCCAAGATCTTGAAGCTTAGAGTTGAGTTGATGACATATCAGCAAGGCAATGAGTCACTTGGAGCCACGTGGGAGCGGTTCATAAAATTGGCCAACTCAGGGCCACCGCATAACATTCCAGAGGAAATGCTTATGCAGCATTTTGTTGGTGCATTGAAGCCGGAGAGTGCACAGTTCTTGAACATCACCTCCGCAGGGTCAGTGCTATACAAGACAGTGGATGAGGTACGAGAGATCTTGGAAAAAGTTCTCAACTCTACCGAGTACACTGGCGTCTTCGACGACCCACCAACACCACCAACAACCCCCACAGACAAACAGCCACTACTCGCCCTCACATTCGATCCACCTCCTCCGATCATAGAGGAAGTGTTCGAACACCCCAAGTCCTCAGACCATGAAAATATTCTTGATGATCTGCCGCACTTCATTCCCGAGCTCTTTACAGAAGAAGAGTACTTGGAGATCGGCAATACATCACGTATGCCCATGGAACAAGTGTGCGCAAGTTCAAGGTCTAAGGCGTTCATTCCAGAAGCCGTACCGCAGATCGAGGGTTTATCTGCGATCATGAGCAAGGAATGGACGGAGGAAATTGAAAGTTGCGAAGACATCATCCGAATTACCCGCAACTTCAGAGTACTCCATTGCGCTATTGAGGGAACTGACTCTCAGGAAGTTGCCTACGACCCGAAGGTCGGGAGTAATATCATATCAAGTGCACTCGCATCACAAGTGCAACCAGACGAACCCCGGTCCTTCTCCCGTAAGCACCTCAAGTGGATCGACGGCCAAATGATGGAATGTAGAGGAATCATTCGTGTTGTGCCCGTACACATGGGACGCAACAGGATTTTCCTAGATTTCCACATTTTCGATATCCCTAGAGGCGACAACTTCTTCCTGATCGGACAGCCAATAGAGCACCTTGCCAACCCGAACCATGATCGAGCCACGATACAGTTCAAGGTTGGTAAAGAGATCATCCCGGTCAGCCTTGTGCGGTCAGTGAACACTATCGCAGAGGCCCGATCCGAGACAGACCTAGTGGAAAAAACAGTTAGCTCCGCTCAAGAAGAGCAAGCTCAGTCCTCACAGGCTGAAGAGGCTAACCATTTCATCCAAGAGGCAGAAATGGACGGTTTTATAAAACTTGACGAGGAAGAAAAGCCACAACACCCCCCTCCTGAGTTGAAGCCGCTGCCTCCTAGACTTAGATACGCTTTCCTCCACAATGACCGACGCTCGCCAGTCGTCATCAGTGACAAACTGACAGAGAATGAGACTCGGCAGCTTATCACAGTCCTAGAGAAGCACCGGTCTGTCTTCAGGTATTCTCTACAGGACTTGAAGGGGATCAACCCCAGCTTATGCACCCATCGCATACCTATGGAGCCGGACCATACGCCGTCCAGAGAACATCAAAGATGGCTGAATGATGCGATGAGAGAGGTAGTCAAGAAAGAAGTGTTGAAGCTTCTGCACGCGCGTATAATCTACCCCATGCAAGACAGTGAATGGGTCAGCCCAGTTCAAGTTGTGCCGAAGAAGGGTGGAATGACCGTTATCCAGAACGAGAAGAATGAACTTATCCCTCAGAGGACCGTTACTGGATGGAGGATGTGCATCGATTACAGGAAGCTTAACAAAGCTACCCGTAAAGATCACTTTCCTCTCCCCTTCATCGACGAGATGCTTGAGCGGTTGGCAAACCACTCATTTTTCTGCTTCCTTGACGGATACTCTGGTTATCATCAAATTCCTATTCATCCCGATGACCAGAGCAAGACTACCTTCACCCGCCCCTACGGAACGTTCGCCTACCGGCGGATGTCTTTCGGCCTATGCAATGCACCTGCTTCATTTCAGCGGTGTATGATGGCGATATTCTCTGACCTGATCGAACAGATCATGGAAGTATTCATGGATGACTTTACCGTCTATGGTAAAACCTTCGACAACTGTCTTGAGCACTTGGAAAGAGTCCTCAAGAGGTGCGAAGAGCATCTCCTTATCCTAAATTGGGAAAAGTGCCACTTCATGGTCAGAGAAGGAATTGTGCTGGGATACAAGGTGTCAGAAAGAGGAATAGAAGTTGATAAGGCAAAAATAGAAGTTATTGAGCAACTACCACCCCCGACGAATGTCAAGGGTGTGCGAAGTTTTCTGGGTCATGCTGGCTTTTACCGAAGATTCATCGAAGATTTCTCTCGGGTAGCCAGACCTCTTACAAGCCTTCTGGCTAAAGAAGCACCCTTCAACTTCGACGATGATTGCCTTCTCGCCTTCTACACCCTCAAGAAGGCACTTATCTCAGCTCCCATCGTACAACTGCCCGATTGGAATCTTCCATTTGAGATCATGTGTGACGCTAGCGACTATGCAGTCGGGGCAGTGCTCGGTCAATGCAAGGATAAACAGCATTACGCTATATCTTATGCAAGCAAGACATTGACCGGAGCTCAGTTAAACTATGCAACAACGGAGAAGGAACTCCTGGCAGTGGTGTTTGCCATGGACAAGTTCAGATCTTACTTGGTTGGTGTCAAAGTGATAGTATACACAGACCATGCTGCACTAAAGTACCTCTTGACCAAGAAAGATGCCAAGCCACGACTCATCCGTTGGATTCTGCTCCTTCAAGAGTTTGATTTAGAAATACGAGACAAGAAGGGGACAGATAATTGTGTGGCGGATCATCTCTCAAGAATGCAGGTTCAAGGGTCGGATCTTCCGATCAATGACTGTCTCAGAGATGATACTCTCCTCATGGTCACCACATCGAGTCCATGGTACGCGAACTTGGTAAACTTCATGGTGACTGGGTATGTAGCTCCAGGAGAAGACAAAAAGAAGTTAATCTACCTCAGCAGATTTCACCTATGGGATGACCCCTATCTGTTCAAGGTTTGTGCTGACGGATTACTCCGACGATGCATCCCTCGTGAGGAAACACATAAGATCCTTGATCGTTGCCATTCATCACCGTACGGAGGACATTACGGAATTTTCTGAACCCATGCAAAGGTCTGGCAGAGTGGATTCTTCTGGCCGACCATGTATGGAGATGCTAAGGAATTCGTACGGAGATGTGCCAGGTGTCAGAAACACGGGAATATCAACGCCCGTGATGCTATGCCACTGCAAAATAACCTTCAGTTGGAGATTTTCGATGTGTGGGGAATAGACTTTATGGGTCCTTTCCCTGCATCCGAGCAGTGTGAATATATCCTGGTGGCAGTCGACTATGTTTCCAAATGGGTGGAGGCACTTCCGTGCACGGCAGCCGACTCGAAGAATTCAACGAAGATGTTCGAAGAGATCATCTTTCCCCGTTTTCGAGTACCCCGAGTCGTGATCAGTGATGGAGGATCAC
Source organism: Urochloa ruziziensis (assembly GCA_015476505.1). Classification (NCBI taxonomy): domain Eukaryota; kingdom Viridiplantae; phylum Streptophyta; class Magnoliopsida; order Poales; family Poaceae; genus Urochloa; species Urochloa ruziziensis. Next base: position 42,868,854 of record CM027118.1, on the reverse strand, counting down.
ACTTCATCGACAAGACGTTCCGGAAGTGCCTAAGCGACTTAGGAGTGGACCACCGAGTAGCTACACCTTATCACCCCCAGACCAGCGGGCAAGCAGAAACATCAAACAAACAAATCAAGAACATTCTGCAAAAGACGGTCAATGCAATGGGGACAGGATGGAAGTGAAAGCTACCAGAAGCACTTTGGGCATATTGTAAGGATCTAGATGTCGCCTAGAGGGGGGGTGAATAGGCGAGATGTCCAATTTTAACTTCTAATCCAATACTCAGCCTGCTGTCAGCTCCAGGCGGTTAAACCGCCCCTGCTAGGCGGTTAAACCGCCCCCTGGCAGTGAACTGTCCAAATAATTGCTAGAACCCTCTCTTGCTTTTCTAGCACCAAATACACTTGGAGTACTTCTTGTACAGGTATATCTGATCAATATATTTGAGCTCCTGCACACAAATAGAGTATACCCAAGTAGATCGAAGCGGAAGCAAATATAAAGCTAGAAATAAGCAAGTAAAGTGAAGGGGAGACACAAGGGTTTGTTTACCGAAGTTCGGACCCGCCAAGGTGTATACACGCCACACCTTAGCCCTTCACTAAAGATGGTCCTTTTCCACGAAGGAGGCAAGACCAGCCCTTACAAACTTCCGGTCGCTCACCACACGAATGGGAGCTCACCGGCAACGCCTAGCCGTCTAGGAGCCAAGCTCCAAGAGTAACAAATGCACAAAGAAATTTTGACGCTAACCACGAGTGCTCAAGCTATGGTTTTGCTCTCTAATGCTCTCACAAGATCTCTGAGCTATCAAAGCTCTCAAGCTCACACCCAAAAGCTTCACTCAACCCCAACTCAAAGATTTCAACCAAATCAAGCAAACTCACAAAGAGTGATTGGGGGAAGCTCCTCTGCTGTTAGAATGTGTCAAGAAGGCTTAGTAATCACACAGAACCAGCAGCCCTCAAAGGAGAGGGCTAAGGGGTATAAATACCCCATCCAACAAAAACTAGCCGTTGGAGATCGGTCATGGCCGGTTAAACCGCCCCTTGAGGCCGGTCAAACCGCCTGTTCAAAAATACTAGCCGTTGGAGCTGTCAGAGGTCAGGGGCGGTTAAACCGGCCCCTAGGGGCGGTTAAACCGCCCTGGGTCAGTGAGCACCCACTTGCTCAAAATTCTTCTCAACTCTCAAGGCTATCTCTCTTAGGTTATGTTTTGAGCACTAATGTGGTGTTAAGTCAAATATTCAATGTGACATCCCTCTTGATAGTACGGCATACCTATACTCAAGAATAAATATAAAATCCAATTACTTGCTTGAGCTTGAATGCCTTCAATTGTGCCGCACATACTCATTTCTTCCTTTGAGGTCTGTCCACATTGCTTATGCTTGAGCAAAAACCAACTTGAGCTAGTGACTTGAAATTTTGACATAGAATGAAATCCACTTCTAGTTCAAGTCACCTTTCTTCTATAGATATTGACACTAGCTTATATGAAGTCCACATATGATCATGAAATATCCAGTTGATCCGTAGAAAGTTTCGTCACCCTTAGCAAAGAATCCATGACTCAAGCCGCAACTTGATCACACATTGCTTGGTCCTTAGAAACACTATCCCGAAATCCAACCTTTCTTCCATGCTTCACATATAGCCACATATACCATTGTATCATTCATGAAATTCATCCATTTGCTTTGACCATAGAACATTATCCAATATATCCATGTCTTCTAATGCAAGTCATACGCCAAGTGTATAGAGTCTTGATGTCCCATACCACCATTTCTCTAGCATATATTTCTTAACTTGCATTTCTCAATTTTATCCAACCTTGATCATGATGTCTCATTTGAGTCAACAAGTCTTCACTTGGTTAAGAGACCAAGTCTCTTTTCATGTTTCACACTTACTTGTTGTACACCATATTATATTACTATGAGAGCCATCAATTCTTCCTTTGTGAGCCAAACATTTATGTATTCAACCAATGAATACACACGAATCATGAATATTCAAATTAAGTCCTGCTCATAATCTTTACAAGACATGTTAGTCCTTTAATCGTTTTGTCACTCAATTCACCAAAACCCACTTAAGGGACTAGATGCACTTTCAATCTCCCTCTTTTGGTGATTGATGACAACCCGATTAAAGCTTACAACAGGATATAATAATAACGCTTTTTAAATTCAGAGATTTAGACTGAGCTCCCCCTTAATATGTGCAAAGGTAGAGAATTTTTCATGAACTTGGCCTCACATGCCAATTTTTGCACATACTTTAAGTAAACCATGGAGCTCCCCCTAAATCTTAGAATCTGTGGGGTGCAACAAGTGTGTGAATAAAAATCATGATAAAACTGTGATGCATATGACAAAAATTGCACAAAAGTGAAAGAAAAAGAAACTTGTGCTGCTGCCAGGTGACAGGCGGTTTAACCACCCCTTGGGGCCGGTTTAACCGCCCTGCACTGGCAGTTGCACAAGAAGATAACAATCATCAATTGATCATGCATCACTCTAACACAGGTCACTTAAGAACATAAATAGGTTCCACACATAGTAGCACACATTACAAGTTCTTCTCAAGTCCACAAATATAAATTTTGACATTATTACAGATCCAAGTCCTTAAGGCCGGTTTAACCGCCACCCTGGGCCGGTTAAACCGCCCCACCCAGACAACTAAAAGATAAAGCCGTGAGGCAAGCTTTAATCCATGTTCTTTTTAATCCATGTTCTTCTCCCCCTTTGTCATCCATCATCAAAAAGGGCCTGAAGAAGAACTTCTCTTGGTCAGATCACTGATTTTCTCCGTCTCCATCACCACCCGTAGATGGGTTCCACCCTTGATCATATCCTTCATTTAACCAATGCAGGGGTGGATTTAAGTATAAGGAACTAGGCAGGGTGATTTCGGAAAAGGATGTTGTGATACTAATTGAGCTTGGAGACATACCAGAGGAAGGATTAGGATTAAAGATATCAGCCGATAGACGATGTGCCCAATCCTCATGGGCTGAAGATGTGGAGGGAAGAGTGCCTGCAGCTCCAGAAAATGATGCACTAGAGTCACCAAGACATGTCCCTGGCAAAGAACCACCCAGGTAACTTCCATAGCCAAGTCTAGAAGCATAATCTGACTGAGAATCTGACTGGGGTGCTAGGCCACTGAATTCAGTCATTCCGGCAAATGAAGTCCCAAAACCACGAAAGTCTGGCCCGTAGGAGTGTGGTGGAATAAATGGAGAAGCTGCCGGTGTGGCTCTAGCTGCTGCCCCCCTAGCTGCTGCTGCTAAATGTGTCTGAGCTGCTGCTATATCCTCTGGAGTAGGAGTGGCCTGACTAGAAGAGGATCCTCCCTCACCGGGGTAAAACGTGCCATAGAAGTTTGTACTCTGAAATCCTCTTATCATATCATCAACTGAGGGTATCTCTGGCTCAGCAACTGTGGGTGAAAGGGGTGATCTAGGTGGTTGAAGGTTTTGAGCTGTATGCATCATCTTGATAGAATCTCTTGCCTTCTTCTCTTTTATTCTAGTTTCCCTTTCAACAACCATAATGTCCCTCTGATTCTGACAAACACCCCCAAAAAGATTGAACAACTTTCTAAATGTGGATGAGCGTTTTCGAGGTCTAGAATGTGAGGGTCCTGCCTCATCAGCCTTGGGCCGGTTAAACCGGGATTGGGACCCGGTTAAACCGCCCCCTGCCTGAGGAGCAGGTTGATCTCCAAACAGCTGCTCCTCCCCCTGAATTTCTGTTGCTGGCTCAGTCTCTGCTGGGGAAGGTCCTGGGGATCTGTTTGGTGAGATCAACTTGACTCTAGAGGGTCGGTTTGGCTTTAGCGGATCATGCCTGACATCAACCTTGACTCGACCAATATCTGTAGCACCTTTAATGATATGCATGATGTAAGGTGCGTATCCACAGCCCCTAGATGGATGCTCCGAGATGTGCTTGATTTCTTCCCAAATGTAGTCTCCGATGTTAAAGCGCTGAGCACCCGGACGCATGTGCCACATCAAGTCCCTCATGTGCCGAGTAATATCCGAGGGGTTTCCACCACGTGGGGAAATGGTGACTCTGAACAACCTGTTCAGGACCCTGTAGTATGTGTAAAGCTCCCCAATGTGTCCAAACTCCGATGGATCTGTGCGAGATGGATACATGAAGCCTAGGTCCTTGGCTTCCATATAAGTAGGAGTGTGAACAATGTGATGCTGTGGATTGTTTTCTACCTCAAGATATCTGCAAAAGTCATCAAAGGTGAGGTAGAAAGGGGTGCCCTCAGTCATCCAAAAGATAGCTCTCTCTCCATCCTCATAACCAAAGTATACAGTGGCATAGAACTGAGCTATAAGCTCTCTATTCCATTTGCATCTGAAACCCATTAAGTTTTTCACTCCTTGCCTTTCACATGCTTCAATGACTTGGTTGAACACCACATGATTGGCTCTAGCCATATGATCCCAGTCAATCCATTTTGCTTCTAGTGTGATGTCAGGCATCCTCTCAAGCATGGTGTTATAGAAATCCTGCTGAAATTTTGTATGGAATCTATAATCTGTGGCAGTGGTGCTGACTGTATCACTAGGATTCTTCCTTCTATTTTTCTTGGCTATGTCTGCCATTCCACTAGCACAATAATCAACAGCTACCACTCTGGCTGGGTAGATTGGTGCTCTAGGTCTCAGTATGATGCTCTCAGCTCTGGGTGCTCTCTGTCTATGCTGTGAGCTCAAGTGGCTGCCACTGTGTGCCACGGGGCTTGCTGCCCCCCTCTCACCATCATCACTGCCCTCATCACCACCATCACTGTCACTTTCCTCAGCTGGTGCCTTGCCATGAGGATCATCTCTATAGTCCTCATCCTCCATACTGTCATCACTTCCTAACCCATTTTCCTCCTCAGTTTCCTCTTCTTCCTCTACAATATCATCAATCTGCTGCTCGGCTGCTCTCTTGGCCGCCCTTGGCCTTAAATTTCTGCCACTTCCAGTCCCTGAACTTGACCCGGCTTGATCATCCACTTTGCTCTTCTTTCTCAGCCGTCCAGTCATACTGTCTCTGTCCTGAGTCACAGAAGATGAACAACACATGTATAAGTTCTCAGGAGCAGAAGAAACTTATGAATAGATTGAGAAAGGAAAGTTTTAGAATTTTTGGGTCAGCTCTGTCTGGGGCGGTTAAACCGGCCACAGGGGGCGGTTAAACCGCCTCTGGCAGAGCTAAGCCAAAGATTCCAAAAATTTCATTCTTAATCATAGATACATTGGATGATTCAAAGATATTGTACAGGAACATCAGATAATTGGCTAAGTCATGAAAGTTCCGATGCAAGGGTCGGATCTTCCGATGGAAATTTAACAAGAGACAGAGCCGGCCGGAACTTGTGGGTCGGATCTTCCGGCCTAAGTTCCGACCACTTTGTATGGAATTGAACGGCAGATGAATCATAAAAACATCCTAAGAGAAAAAGACCTGGTTGCATTGCTAGGTGTCACTATCTAGGACTTGTCTGCCTGGGGCGGTTAAACCGCCCCCTGGGGCCGGTTAAACCGCCCCCTGGCAGTCAAACCCTAGATGTTGAATCCAAGCAATGCGACCAAGGAAACTTGAAAGGAATACTAGGATGTTCTTCTAATGGTTATTTCTAAGACATTGACCAGAGGAAACTCAAATCTATGGACTCAAAAGGTAGATCGATGAAGAACATCATTTGAGTACCTTTGGAGAGGGGAAACCGAGAGGAATCTTCAAATAAACCTTGGGGCCCGGTTAAACCGACCAAGGACGGTCCAGATCTGCAGAGAAACCTAGCTTTCCTTGGTGGAATCCTCAAATCGCCATTGGAGGCAAGGAGCTCGGGAGAGAGATGGTTCTGGACGCTGAGAGGAGTGTTTGGGACGAAGGGGTAACTTGTGGATAAGGTTTAGATATTGTATGCTCGTGGGAGGGTAAAAAGGTAACTGCCAGCCAGACCCGGTTAAACCGCCTGGGGGAGGCGGTTAAACCGCCCTGAGCTAGACAGTTGACAATATGCTCAGATGGATTGAATTTAGATAGATAGATGTGAGATAATAAACTGAATAATCCATAATTGCTTCAATTATCTCAGAAGAAAATATTTTTCCAAAAATTCTATCTTTTCTTGCTTCTTCCAAGAAAAGGTGAATGGGTAGATTAGGATCTTTTATGGACTTGAGAGGATCTTTCTACTAGTGACCAGCCATCAATCAAACAATTTGAACAATGGTCACAGTAGATCAATCTTGGTCAAAGACCAAAATACCAAAGTTTTCGAAAAAGACACATTTCCTATCATGCTAGTGAATATTTTTCAAAATTCTATCCTATGTCACAACAACTATGTGGTAGTCCAAAATAAAGTCCAAGTCGGCATATTTAGTTCATATCTTACACAAGAGCAAACATTTGACCAAAGTCAACATTAATAGGAAGACATCAACTAGATATCCAATGGACACACAAAGTGAGATTTAGATTGGACTACACACGTACAAAGGCCCACTAGCATGTATGAGTGACCTAAATGATTAAAAAAACATGAGTTCATGGACACATACCTTGGCCATTTAGGTCATCCAATTTGTGCAATTCATCAATTTATAGCTCAAGGCTTGCTCTCTTATTAGAGACTCTAAGAACACAAGCATCAAGAGAGAAAGCATTAAATAGCACAAGCACTAGCTTCACTTTTAGCAACCCATGAGTTGGATGACATATAGGTCACTAGAAGTGAAGCCTCATAACATAGGCTAAAAATCCTTTCCTGGTCTACATGTAGAAGTATCCGTAGCATTTACCTCACATGTACAAGGTTGATCACAAGAGATCATGCAAAGGAATTTAAAACTATATTATGGTGAGTAGCCAAGTGAGAGTTAGTAGCATAATCCAAACTTGAAATATCACACTTTACCACTTTGGATTAACGTATGAGGCATACTCCAATGAGAGACATACTCTCGAGAATGAGACTACAAGTTCACTTTGAAGAAAAATGTTAGTCCCATAAGGACACAAGTTTTAGAATGAGCTCCCCCTCAATTTGTGCTTAAGATATTTGAATTTCTCATTGATGCATTTTCAATTCTATTAGGAACTAGAAGAGGCTCACTCTAACACTTGGTCAAGACACATAAATATTTGCAACAATGAACATGTGTCAAATGTACTTACTGTTATATATGCAAGAAAACATGTCCAAGACAACCCTCGAACCGAATCATCCGAGTTTATCCAGTGACCTGCACTTTTCTGAGTTAGGCCGGTTAAACCGCCCTGGGGACCCGGTTTAACCGCCCTGTGCAGTTAAGGTGGAAAGTTTTATGTTCTTGCACCATTCATCTCAACACCCCTCTTGATTCTTTCAGGCCTTGATCCCTGTCACATATTTTAAGGAGTGCTCTACCAGGGAGCTGTCAATAGCAACATGTGGGATAAAGATATTTTCAAGTGTTGAGATGGCTATGATCATCATCTACTTCTACTCAAGTATGAAACTTTAGAGAAAGACAAATGTTTGTATAAAATTAATGACAACAAATGCATGCCAGTGCGTAGATGTTACCGAGATGTCATTGAGAAGGATATAGGTCTTAACTTTCCATTTGGCGACTTTTCAATTTTATAACATACATTCTTGAATAGCCAAATGTTCAATGCATCTCTATGGTCCTGCAAGCTTAGCAAACTATTTTTGGTACCCAAATTTTGTTGGGTCCGTTGATGTTAGACACAAGGTGCTTAGGAACCCAAATTGCTCTTACACTTGTTTGAGGTGAGCAAATCACCTTAACTGTGCAAGTATCAACTTTGTGATCCCCAATCTCAGTGAAATCATATTGAACTAGGTTTGACTTGAGAAGCTCACCATTTGGGCAATCCTTACTCATATGCCCTTTTTGCCGACACACATAGCATCTTCGGTTATTGGTATTGCTTGGTGGCTCCTTTTCTTTTTCACCTCGTTTCTGATCTAACTTTTTCTTGCCCATTGTTGATGTGACTAGTTTGCTTCTGTTCTGAGGAACTTGAGCGATCTGGGGCAGGGCCGGTTTAACCGCCCTGGCGACCCGGTTTAACCGGGTGTCCCCAGTCATGACTTCATTTGATGAAACTTTGCAATCTTTGATCAAGTGACCCTTCTCTTTGCACTTGTAGCAGACTCTATGAGTTTCATTGTACTTTTGTCTGCTAACTAGCCTTGCTTGGCTCTTTTGCTTGAGAGAACCATTTGATGGGGATATAGTTGATTTTTCCATCTTTTCTTGAGTCTTGAAATTTTGGCTTGATCTTGCTTGGAAACTGAACTAGTGACATTTGAACCCTTCTCAAGCTTCTTCACCATGTATTCACGGTTATCTTGAGAAGGTTGCACTTGGCTCGAGTTTCTTAAGTTGATCAAGTCACTGTTTAGCCTTTTGACCTCTTGCTTGAGTTGATCACTCTCTTTGGCATTGAGGTCATCACAAGATTCTACAAATGCATGCTCAATGCTAGATTGGCTTGTTTGACCACAACAAGAATTAGCACAAGACAAATCATTATTGACAAGTAAGCATGAGCATGTGGGTGTGAGAGGTTGATTAAATTTTACCGAGTTGATTATAACCTCATGAGCTATTTCTAGTGAGACATGTGAATCTACAAGCATCTCATGAGAATATTTAAGTTCTTTATGAGTTCCTTGCAACTTCATATGCTCACTAGTGATTTTGTCAAGTTGAGCTTTGAGCATCTCATTGGCCTTTTCTAACTTTGATATGCAAGGTAAAGCATTTTTGGTAAGAGCATAGTCATTGGCCATCAAGTTGTACTTACAGACCAAGGAAGCATAGGATGACTTGAGAATCTCTAACTCCTCCGTCAAGGAGTTAGATCTCTCACAAGGTTGAGCCTTGGCTTTCTTGGCCTTCTTCTTCTTCTTCTTCTTCTTCTCTTTCTTGGCCATCAAGCATACAATGTCCTCATCACTGCAAGATGAGAGTTTTACAGTGGAAGCTTTGCTTGGGTCCATGCTTGTATCTTGAGCATGATGCGATGTGGCATCTCTGTCAGGGGCGGTTAAACCGGGGTTGCAGGCCGGTTTAACCGCTTCCTGCATAGTGAGCACATCCAACTTGTTTTACTCCTCTTTCTTCATGGTTGACTTCATCTGAAGCTTAGTTTGAGTTTTTGAGGGTGATGAGCACACTTCTAAAGAATTCAACTCTTCTTGCTCCTCCTCATCATCACTCTCAACATCATCAAAGATATCCTTGATGATGGACCAAATGAGATAGGCATCTCCTCGGATTTCTTTCTTTCTAGAGATGCTATCCCAAATATCTTCACAAACAGCACTTTGCAAGAAATTAGTAACACAAGCATTGAGTTGCGAACATGCTATCTCCTTTTGAGTGATCTTTGAATGATCAATGTTATCAATATCAAACATAGGAGGTAGGATGCTAGCAACTAAAATATGTTCAACTACAGGATCTATATTTCTAAGAGTAGAATGAACATTTGCTGACCAAGAAACATAGTTTGAGCCATCAAGCTCGAGTGGCTCAAAGTTTACCTCAATCGACATCTTTTCTTCACGGCGGTTAAGCTTCAATGTGAAGCCTAGGCTCTGATACCACTTGTAAGGATCTAGATGTCGCCTAGAGTGGGGGGGGGGGGTGAATAGGCGAGATGACCAATTTTAACTTCTAATCCAATACTCAGCCTGCTGTCAGCTCCAGGCGGTTAAACCGCCCCTGCTAGGCGGTTAAACTGCCCCCTGGCAGTGAACTGTCCAAATAATTGCTAGAACCCTCTCTTGCTTTTCTAGCACCAAATACACTTGGAGTACTTCTTGTACAGGTATATCTGATCAATATATTTGAGCTCCTGCACACAAATAGAGTATACCCAAGTAGATCGAAGCGGAAGCAAATATAAAGCTAGAAATAAGCAAGTAAAGTGAAGGGGAGACACAAGGGTTTGTTTACCGAAGTTCGGACCCGCTGCAAGCACCAAGCAAGTTCAGCGGTTCCCAGTCTCCGTTTGAGGAACCCCGCAAGGTAACCTCGCCAAGGTGTATACACGCCACACCTTAGCCCTTCACTAAAGATGGTCCTTTTCCACGAAGGAGGCAAGACCAGCCCTTACAAACTTCCGGTCGCTCACCACACGAATGGGAGCTCACCGGCAACGCCTAGCCGTCTAGGAGCCAAGCTCCAAGAGTAACATATGCACAAAGAAATTTTGACGCTAACCACGAGTGCTCAAGCTATGGTTTTGCTCTCTAATGCTCTCACAAGATCTCTGAGCTATCAAAGCTCTCAAGCTCACACCCAAAAGCTTCACTCAACCCCAACTCAAAGATTTCAACCAAACTAGTAAGTACTGCCCGTGCTAACGCTACGGCAGCATTTCATAATGCAAATCAAAACTGATAATAATCAAATCAAACCAAAAGGCACGCTCGTCCAGACTTGAAGAACAGAAATGGCCATAGTTGCATTAACAGAAACTGAATTCCAATAATGGGCCAGCAAATGAACACCTAAAAACTATCAAAGACAGCCAGCCAAAAAGGACTACAATGCATTTTTCCAATTTAATTCTTGCCATTTGCATTGCTAAACCTCAACAATAACTCTATCCAGAGCTCCCGTGAGTCTCATCATCAAAGGCATCCCAGAGGTGGCTCTCCCTCACAAGCAACTGAAACACCACCAGTTCGCCAGCAGCATATCATCCTTTTACCACCAGTTGAGCTCTTCATGGAGGACCATGTGCCGAAGTCAGTAACCTACAGACAAGAAAAAACAAGATTTCAGCCATTCTATTTCACCTTAATCATTGGAGATAACCAATTTATTGCTTAGGCAAGAAGCTAAAGTGCTAATGCTGCGGTAACAGCCAAAAGACAAGTTTTCAGAATGGGATAGATTAAGATTCATGTCCAAAATCATTATTGTATTTCAACAAGCTTAGTTCTCAATACATTACCATATGTACATGCATTATTATCGAAATTCTATATGGCTACAGAACAAGCTTCAGTACAACTCAGATATCAAGTGTTAACTGATAGCTTCAAAAGACAAAGAAATAATGCCATGTATATCAGCATTATGGTCTGCAGAAATGGTTAAAAAGTAACACGATTGAGAGATAAAAAAATGTAAACTAAATGAATAGTACATGCCCAAATGCACCTCTTCCAATTCAGTCTCCTCTTGCTCCAACTGCTGTAAAATATTATCATGGCAAGGATTTCTGAAGGACTGCAAAATTATATATTTGTTAGTTACCTTTTCCTAAAATACACCAGATTAGATGAAAACATCTATATCCTCATGAAATTGCTTACTGAGTGTGTGTTGCCGAGAGTGTGTTAGAGCAAAAGTAAGACGACCGTTTTGGACATAGAAATAAAAGGCGATCAAATATCCAAATTTCTAAAAAAGCAAGGATATCTTTCTCTCCCTTGTTAGTGAAAAATCTCATCTGACCCAACAACGTGAATTGATGTGGCAGTACCAAGGAACCCATAATGCTTTAACAACCTGCAAATAAAGAAGGCCCATTAGCCTTATAAAGAAAAAAAAGGTCATTAGCAATCAGATGTGGTATAAATTATTAAAAAAATAGGAAAGGACGGTGAGAAATTGACCCACACCCTTCTCTGAATCCCTGGCAACACCAACAGGGGACGAAATTCTAAGGCATCCAAAGGCAACACTAAATGAATGCTCTGTTGACCGAAACCTTACTGCTCATGTGCTGCTTAACACTAAATTTGGACCACAGCTATTTACTTGTAGATCATCTGCAGACCCACATAGTTGCATTTGGTCATCCAGAACCAGAAGCCATTCCTATATAACAAATGCCATTTACAAGCAAGAAATTCCTCTCATCTTTCTTCTATTTCAAGCATCAATACAATATGCCATATATTTATGCAAGTGACGTCATCTCTCAAATGACATCTCACAATAAATTGACTGCCTAACCAAAGAGCATTTGCATTGCCTCAGATTGAGCATCACACACTTATTTTAGTACTATCTGGAGGATGGAGGGTCTGGGGCCCATTGTCAATCATCTTACATTACAGCTGATAACAAACCCCAAACCCTACACCCTCCAAGTAATGCAAAGATCATCGCTGGCATTAACATAAAGAAATGTATTATACACACTCCAAAAGGCTACCACTGAATAGAACTGATCTGAATCTAGCTTGCTGCAGTGCCAATCCAACCAAAAGAGCTAAAGAAAATAATTAATCATACATCGAACAACCAATACACATTCACAAGCAAGCAGATTACTTCGAAAAAAAATTTCACAAGCAAGCAGATAGGTCCATACCAAAATCCAAATCACATGATGGTATGTTATTCCAGTTCCAACGATATGCTACCAAGAACTTGACTGAAAGACGATGTATTAACCACCATGCTTCGATTATGCAAGTAAAACTGAAAGAAGTGCCACCTCTTTTATTCACTTGTATTGCGCTGCAAATTCTTTAATCACCTGTGGTACAGAGTGCCGCTGTGGAGGCAGGCATGGGGAGGAGGTGGAGCAGTACTGGAGGAGGGTCGGTCACACATGGGGAGGAGGAAGGCTGCCTGCGCTCGCCCTGGATCCTCATGGTCTAGTGCTTTGCAATGAACTAATCTCACAGCACAAAACTGATGTTGGAAGCAGAACACAATACATGTTTTGACATGTCACAGCACAAAAAAGCGCTAATGATATGTCATTGGTCAGAGACTCAAAGCTCATATGGCCCCCACCACCACCCAAAAAAATTGCTATCAAATTACTAAAACAAGAGAATAGTTCATTTACAATTAAATTTCCAATTCATCCGGGACAATAGGCAGATTTGTACAAGGACTGGTAAGAAGCCTAAACCAATGGCACATGATAAATTGATAATGCACATAAAAACTGATTTATAGTCATAAATAGAGTGCTTAGCTGAGCAGCCACAGATGAAGCATCTGGTAAAAATGGTTAGACAGTATGGGTCGCAGAAAAAGCTCAACCTAAGCAAGTTCACCATCAAAGAAAAATTATCACCGGTTTTGTTTCCCACTAATGGTTGCTGTTCTCATATGGATGCGCAGGATCAACCATAGGTTCAATATCTAGCTACACTTGTCTTTAGTTATTGTAGATAAGAGCAAAGGGAAAGCATCACAACTGAAAAGAAAAACAAGAATCTAACAAGAATCTAATATATTTTGGTTTGAGCCTATCAGCAGTACTTTGAGACATGAAAAAACTACCAAATTTAGAACTCCTAACAGCAGTATTTCGGAGCCTAAATGCAGAGCACTATGATCATGCAAATTAAATAGAGCTAATTTGTTTACGATAAAAAGGAGTGCAAGTAAAGTTTTTACCCGTTAACTAAATAGAAGCTTGTATGTGCTGTTAGAATTTCGAACTTGAAGTGAGAATTGTAGACTACCAAAGATGCACTATCTAAATCACTCAAATTTGTCGTGCTACTTAAAATGAAAACTGGCATTTCTGCCACAATATGCAAAGCATTCATGCTCACATATGTATCTAGTACCTTCAGGAGTTGGACCTCTGAACACAGATGAAGTAACATGAATGAATAATTACCCAAATAGACTTTCGTGCCTCTAGATCAATATTTTTAGTAGCAGCATCACTCAGCGTACATGCACTTGGACATGATATACTTCAATACTTTTTTTTACTCGATCCTAACCAATGCCTTTATCCATGGCATACAGTCTAACCACATGTTGTTATCTACGCAGCAAAGTGAAAATACAGCCAGCTAGAATGCAGGATCAATTGAATTGAAATATCGACAAGTTTTGAAGGGAAAAAGACTCAACATGATTTAATTCAACCTGCGCTCATTCAGGTCATCTATGATGACCAAATTATTATTCCTTCTAACCTCAATGACAAGGAACGCAACTCACCTTGTCCCCCTGCTCCCCTTTCATGTCTGCAGCGTCCACCATGGCCACCTGCTCTGCCCCATGGAAATATTTGTGCAGAAAGGTTAATCTTGAAAACGGAAGCAAGCAACAGACAAGATATTAACAGAATCCCTTAACCTCATAAAAAAATTAGAAGCATAGCTTCATCCTCTTAATTCTAGTTTATCTATTTGCTGCCAAATACACCAAAGGATAGGACATACAATTGTCTGCGATATTAAGTATTCAATTGGATAGAGAAGCAAGAAAAATTAGTTATCAGTACCTCTTTGGCATTTTGCCAAACACATCCTGTGCAGCAGCTCTTGCTGTTGCCGTACTCAATTCATTAAACTTCAAATCCACCATTACCTGTAATGGATGTAACACGAGAAGAAGTCAAAAGGATGCACAAGGAGTAAATGAAGCCAGATAAAAAAGAGAGAGGGATTTAGTTCACTGAAGATGATGGATTCAGCCGGCGGCAAGCCAGGCCAGAGGCACATCCTGGGAGATGGACGTACTCCCGCCGCCACTCTGTCTCTCGTGCAAACCCCTACTCCCCACTGCCAGCCGCCGCCACCTGCATATTGGATTGAGCCTTGTGCCAGGGTAGCAATTCGCCTCTGAGATTCGACGAAGGCTGCAATTGTGTCGGGACTCAGCAAGGGATCTTCAAATAACTCTGCTGCCTCTGGCACGACGATGCTTATATCCGACTCATGGATTTCTTCTGATATACCCATCCCACTGAAAGTTGGTAGGAATTGCAATCCAATTTTCTTTCCCAGCTTGGGTTGAGTACTCGGCCCCGCCATCTGTTCCGTGCCTTCACCTTCTTCGTTGGTGAGCAATGGCAAGTTGATGACTTGACCAATTGGCTCTGGCAGCATGGGCGCAATCGGGATTTCTTCTGCAGCAGATTTTTCTGGAATAAATTCTGTCACGGATGGATTATCTGCCGGCAGGGCGGGTCTCTCTACTACTGGTATGTTTTCCTCTTGTCCACCAGGAGTACTTTGTTCATGTTCTGGTCGTGGCTCTTCGGCCAACATTTTTGCTTTTTTCCTTGGTGGCAAAGGAGCGGATTTTCTGTATCAACAGATCAGATTTTACATCAAATTACTACTATATTCTGATTCAAGACTTGACTACGGGCAGAATTGACCTTTTGGACTTCTTGTCTGGTATCTGTGGTTCGCCAAATACCAGTGAGGGCATAACGACTTCATTGGCACTTGACTCGGGAATTTTCTTCGGACTCGCGGGTGATGGATCACCCACGGCCTCAGTACTCTCGATTTCTGGGACTGGTAAGATGTTGAGGGTTTCAATTTCTGGCACAGAGTCCTTCAATGGGCTCGGGGGCTTCGAGCTTATCTCCAGTGGTTTTCTAGACCTTCATCATTATCAGGCCTACAATTTAACACAAATATATATATATATATATATATATATATATATATATATATATATATATTAATGAGTGGTCATCTATACTACTCTTTCTTTGACGACGGGTACAATTACCAGAGTTTGTCGCTGACAGTTGACTCGGAGGAAGTTGTTCTTGTGGAAATAAGTTTCCTCTTGCGGACAGCTCTTTTCCTCCGAGCATCTGCTGGAAAAGATATATCTTTGCCCCTGTCCAGCAGATCCGCATTAGAAGAGCCTTGATCACCACCCTTTGCACGAGGCATTATTTGGAAATCTTCAAAATCACTCGAGCGGAGTGATGATTCTGAATCGTCTGAACCTTGCATAGGGGGTTTCCACAGGTGAGATGGAAGCGAGAATTTTGGATCCGCACCTGTGGGAACCTGATCGGGCATGAGGGGCCATGAGAAGAATAAGTCCACATCCCCCTGCACAATCAGATAATTTTACTATCAGAGTTGTATTTTTACAGAGACATATAATACTTTAATATAGTACTGTACTTACCGGTTTGGGTGGATTTGTGGAATCAAAAAGCTTGGGGAGATATGGTACAGCGTCGACCTTTGGCATCAGCATTTGTACTCGCTGCATGATCTCCTCTTCAGTGAGTTCTTCACGACTCATTCTAGAAGGATCTTCTTGGCCTGTGTACTCGAAGCCCCAGTGGTCTTTCTGCGCGAGTGGTTGAACTCGGCGTTTAATCCATGAATATACCACGGAGGCTCCTGTTACACCATCTTGTTTCAGCTTGGCAATGCGGACGAGTAGTTCTGGGATTTGGATGTTCTCCGCAATGGTGGGTAAACTTTTCCACTCGGGGAAGTCTACCGGAGCGACTCCAGTCCACTCGGGCAGCTTGGGCTCATAATCTCCAACATACCACCACTGATCTTTCCACCCTGAATTGCTGCTGAACATATCATACTCAAGATAAATGTCCTTCGCATCTTGCCGCAACTGGAAGCCGGCTTCGCCAACGGGACATGTGGCATCTTTCTTGGGTTGAGGCTTGCACTGGAATAATCTCCTGAACAACTGGAAGTGCGGCCTGATTCCCAAGAATGCTTCGCAGAAAAACACAAAAATGGAAATCTGGAGAATCCCATTGGGTGTCAGATTGGGAAATTCCAGTCCATAGAAAAATAGCAGACCTCGGAGGAAATCACAAGTCGGGAGGCCCAATCCCATCAAGATAAAGTGGCTGAACATGAGTGTCTTGTCCACTGGAACCATTGGGGCCTTCTTAGTTGCTCCAGGAATCTCCCACAATAGAACTTGTTGATCCTTGAGAAATCCGTCAGCAACCAACTTCTGGAGATGCTCCTCAGTTGCCTTAGACGCCTTCATATAGGTATTAGGCTTTGGCGACGGCAGCTTCACTTCTTTTCCGCGAGATTCACCGCGGCTGGTCCTCTTGTCCTTCTTGGATATCATCTTGGCTAGTGGTGGAATACGACCCAGATAGCTAGATCTGGGATTGGATGGTTCTTCGCTCGAGGGCTGGCCGATTACTTCGCTCGGGGGCTTGCGGGATTTTTCGCTCAAGAGAGATTGGCGACGTCTGTGTCTTGGCGGCGGTTAGGGTTTTGTTTGCCCCGACGGTTCGCATAAGTATTGGTGGGCGCGCCATTTGGTATTCAAAGGCTACAGTTACAGGTTTTTTTCCATTTTTTGAGGGATTGAATTTAAAATTAATTGATTTTTTTAGGGACCAACCTGGAAATACAATTAGTTTTATTTTCCTTTACTTTCAAAAGTTTGGGATTATCACTTTTATACACTAAAAACTACTCTGTCAGTCTTGCGACTTGATCCTTTTCTATATGACCATATAGTTCAAGGCTCGGGGGCTGCAGGGTAGTAAAGGAATTGGAATTTTAATTTTCTGAAGAATGAAGACTTAAATCAAGACCCTCGGCTTGCTTCTGTGACTCAAACCAAGGCTCGGGGGCTACGTGATATCAAGTGCAATTTTTCAAATTGCACCTTTCAAGATCAGATGAAGATTCAAGATTCTGTTGACCCTCAACCTGATTCTTCGATTCAACTGAAGGCTCGGGGGCTACTCCATATGGAGTGCGACTTTTGCCGCACCCCATATAAAAGATTGAAGACTACTGATTTGATCAAAATAAATAGGGTCTTAAGCACCTCATGGCCTCGTCACAACAAAGACCTGTCCAAGACTGATCAAGCACTCGAAAAACTCGAAAAAACACTCGATTGGCTTGGCAAGCACTCGCTTGACGATACTCGACGATGAAGCGCTTGGGGGCTTGTTGGAGGTACGACCATGGGCCCATAGGGACGCATGGATAATCTCCAGAAGGAGTCGTACCAAGCGTGAAGACTGCGAGTAGAGTACTGCAAGGACTCTTCTCGTTATAGGAAACCAGTCGTGTAACATGTAAACTACTCAGATTGACGTGCGAAGCACTCTACGAGTTGTATTAGGTTAGGATTCTACTTGAAACCGACCTTGTAACCCTGCTCGCCGTGTATATAAGGCTGGGCAGGGACCCCCTCCAAAGATACGATCTCATCAATACAAACCACCATACAGGACGTAGGGTATTACGCCATCTAAGCGGCCCGAACCTGTCTAAAATCCTGAGTCTCTTAGCCTTTGCATTCCTAGATCTCGACGAAACCCACCTGAAACTCTACTACCTCGGATACCCCTCGATAGGATCGACGGTAGAACACCGACATCGTGTCCCAAATAGAGGCGTGGCTCCAGCCCTTTCGATTACAAGTCTTTCTCTCTCTGTCTAGAATTCTAGACGGATTAGACGATTAGTGGAAGAAGATACAAATTAATGGCGAACATGCGGCTGGTCGAACCCAGACTGCCCTTTAATCTACCCTTTTCTATTCTTAATTAACAAAACAACAGGTGCTGGTCTGTTGGAGATCTCGATTTGGGTAATGGTCAAATCAATTCAGCGATTCCATTATTGAGAAGCTCGATTTGGCAGCATCTCGCTCGGGCGGATTGCGTCGGCTCTGGTGCCCGGCAGCCTCTTCGAGCGGAGGGAGCGGTGCAGAGAAAGAAGAAGCGGCAAAAGAAGGTCGGCGATGGGGATGGCTGGAGGCGGCGTCCATGAGCTTCGTATAGGGGAGAGGCGCGATTGGCACGGGACAAGTGAACGGGCGGACTATTCATGGATGGCAGGTGGACCAAGATGAGCGGCGCAGATTCGCTGACGTTGTGAAGCAAAGTCACCATTTTTGTGTCTAGGTGAACAGGGTCGCCAACTTTAATCACCGTAGCAGACTAACTGTTCTGATTTTACTGTAGCGAATGTACTGTAGCATAGAGAAATCTAATGCATCCATCTCGGAATGGACGGCTGTAAAACAATCGAAAGTCATGGCTACAGTGCTCCTCTAACTTTTCTTCTTCGCGTTAGAGAATCCAAAGCGCAAGAGGAGCGGCCACAGGAGAGAGATGAGCTTCATCCTGTCACTGGTCTCTCTCCGCGCCCTCGCCGTCCATTTTGGTAGAGAGAGGAGAGTCCTGGATAGAACAAGGAGGTGCCACCGCTGGGTTGGTCTTCGCATGCTGCGATGTCGTGCTCATCAGGCTTCTACATGCATCGGCCTGGTCTTCACATCACTAGTGCTTGGGCCCGGTTCTGCGGGTCATCGATGGCCTGATCCACCAGGTAAAATCTCCGCCTTCCGGCGCTTCGGACGATGCTCGCCGGCGGCGGTGCCGGCCGGTGGCAGCGGCGCCCGACGACTGCGGATCCGGCCCTCGCACGGCCGAGGCGTGCACGCGGTGGTAAGGTCCCGGCTCACCTTCCCTCCCCCACCCAGGGTCTGTGGTGAGAGGGGCGGCGACTTCATCGGCGAGAGGATGTGGCGAGGCGGCCGCGCGGCGACGACGATGGTGGCGACTTGATCGGTGCGGCAAGTGGGTTGTGCCGGATTTGGTTTGTGGACTTGTGGTGGCTAGGGTACATTGGCGAAAGCCACGGCGACGGCGTTTTTGAATTTTCCTTCTTGGAGGTGCCACTCATTTGTCCCGATCCCACCCCCATCACTTGATCTCATGGTGAAAACTATGCCTTAATAGGCAGCGGCGATGGCGACTATCGTCATTTCCTCAGTGGAGGCGTCGTTTTGGAGGTTTTTTGAGTTGTTGTGCACTCCATGCGGGTACCGTGCTGCTCAACTCAATTTCTTCAACAACTATTGGTATCTTACTTATCCTTGCTGCCTACGTTAATGGAAGTGAGGATGGTTTTTCTACGGTTTTAACTTGGTGGTCAGAGCATCAATCAGCAGATGGAGTTGTCTCTCTTCCCTTTGTTGGATTCGGCTCATGCCTCGGTTCGCTTTTTCGCCTGATGTGGAGAAGTTGGTGCTCTTGGAGGTGACCTTACGAAGCATGCCGTGAAGAAATATTACTGGAGTAGTAGCTTGTTGGAGATGTTGAATTATTTCTTCTTTTATCAGATCTTCCGATGCCTGAGCTTCATGTTCATTTAGAACACGTGCTCCTATTTGTATGTTGTAGCCTTCTTTGAAGGTCAAGACTGAATGTTTATTCATTATCTAAAAAATGTAATACTTGCCTATGAAATAGTAAAATGAAACTTTGCATTGGAAATCAGTTACAAATCTCAATTCAAATACCAAAATGTGACATGACACTCTTGAAAACCGCACCATAAAATCCGCCATTGGGAATGGCCTTAGTAGGAGTTCCAATCTAATTAGTCACGTAGGCAAAAATTGACGACATGACAAGAAAATTAAGAAGAGAGAAAAACTGGAGTTACGCTGCTTCCAAATAAAACTAAAATTCAATGAAACTAGCATTGGGAGTTAGAGAGTTTCATTTTGTACATTGACTTTCAAAATTGAACTATGTATTGGGAGACGGATCCAGTGTGTTGGGGATTGGGGCGGGGGGGGGGGGGGGGGGGATGAGGCTACTAATTTTTCAGGCATGGTGAAATAAGAGAATAGGAAAAGGAGAGGAGAAAGAAAAAGGTAGGAAAATAATACTAATTTTTCAGCCATGGGTGAATGAAGAGAAGAGGAAAAAGAAACAAGGAAAATAATGAGCACCTCTTTTTTTTTGAAAATCATACGGTACAGACGCAAACGCTCGTAAACACGTACGCACACTGCACGTACTTGAGATCCTAGATCAGCCACCGCATGAAACATTGTAGCATGCGTAACTATAACACAATTTGGGCCATTCAACTATGAATGAACAGGCCAAACTAATCAGAACTCACGAGCTACTATGGATCTCTAACTTCAGAGAATGGCGGGTCTCTCACGAGTTGGTCTTTCTGCACCCATAACCACGAGCGTCATCAAATATGGAGTCAGCCAATAGCTCAAATTCAACTAAGAACGTATTTAGATTGAGTAAAAGGGATGAAAAGTATGAAAAATTACTGTTTCTACGAAAGTGTGATAGAAATGAACTGATACGTTTTTTTAGGTGGATAACTTTTCGTGAAAAGAGACTTTTTTTCTGGATCTAAACAGGGCCTAACAAACACATGGATTAGCCCTGTTGTATCCATAACTACAACTTCGCAGTGGATTCTAGGCCGTTCGTTCGCGGATGGATGGATAACACCTTTTAGAATAACAATACCGCTACAGTGGTTTAGCCAGGCTCAGTTGTACTGTGCATTTTGCTGACTTTGCTTGAGCACATTAAACAAGCCGGACAGCCATAACTTATGTCAAAACCACATGATAAGAAAGCATTTTTAATGTGAGGTTAGTACTATTTTTTTTGAAAGTTGTCAGGAGCACTAGCCCGTCATATAAGAACTCCGGTGGACACCCGCGCGGACCGCACGCTCACACGCGAATGAGGCTGCCCGAGTAGTCTCGGAACGCGCCTACTGGGCACACACGCGCACACACACTTACTCACCTACACCCACACACACGCCCAGTTCCCTCAGGGGAAAATCCCCAGTGAGGCGCGCGGTTCGGCCCAGCAGGGGCTCGAACACGCGAGCGGCCGCTCCCGCACCTGGGGAGCCAACCACCCGAGCTATGCTCGGTCCTCAGGTTAGTACTATCAACTTTGTCAATGATCGTCAGCGACACCGACGACTTCGTCCACCAACGACCGGAACAGCAGCGTCGACCCACAGACGGCAAGTTCTCCTGGTTCAGCGTCGTCTCCCGTACCACCGAGGTAGCCCAGCGCTGCGCCGCCGTCTCCGCGAAGCACCCCGAGCCAACCACCTTTCTCAGAGCGTCGCGGTTGCTGGCAGCTCGGCTGGACGATGCCTCCATGATCTTGCCCGTGCGGCGGCACCAGGGCCGCCACGGATCTCTGTTACTGGCCTCCTCAGGGCTGGTTATTGTTATGGCCCGATGGATCCTGTCTCCAACATCATCCTCAACACGATTTGGTGCACCACTGCATTCCCCACTCACAGTAATTCTGAGGTCGATATGATATGCACCAAAATACTTCGGCGCTTAGAGAGCTGTTCTCTTCATGGCCTGCGCTTAGAGAGCTGTTCTCTTCATGGCCTGGTTGCCTATCTGCGTGCCCTCTTCAGCACACTAACAGAACATGATGCTCTATGGTACTTGCTTGTGAGCAACACTGATGCTGCATCGGCCGTCACACTAGCAGAGCAGCATGGTCACGTTATGTCCGGTGCGTCCGAAGAAGCCTATAGAGATGCGGCGCTGAACTCATGGCACCCTGATCCTGACGCATTGTGGAAACTAAACATGTCACTCCGGCAAATGGAATTGGTTGAGTTATCGTTTCTGTCGAATGGTCGTGCACTCTCAAATAGTGAAGTTGAGCAGCTCCACATGGCTCTATCGGCATTGTTTGAGGAGGTCTCACCAATGGACCAGGCAGAGATCCTCTCTGTGAACCAGAAAAGATTCATATCAGACATCAGAAAGAAGTTTCAGGATGATCAAGAGTTCTTTGCCAGCAAGGCCAATGCCGCATTGAACAACTATGCCAAGAAAAACGGGGTCAGTGCATTTCGTTTACATTGTTTTTCCTTCTTTCTTTTGCTTTATAAATTTCACTGTTATTTGGTTAAATGTATTTTTATTGATTTATTTATGCTTTCTTCTGAATTGCTATATGCAGGGACGCTACGAAATTCATATTATTTGCAGTGTGAATCCTAATGTAAGCGAAGGCACAAGGTCACATATTAACTTTTGGGCAACACCCAAGGGATCAAATATTGCTGGCACTGCTCCTATACTATTCTTTGCTGAATGTAGCAATGATGCTGATGAAGAAGAGGAATCATTGTGTTTCTCTGTGTCTTCTGCTTCAATTGATTCAGGTATATTTTGTATCTATCATCAACACATTGTCCAGGCTCTTGAAAATATGTTTTTTTTCTTATGGGAAAGATAGCAATCAGTCTTGTATGGTTTCATTGAATCTCAATGTTTCAATTCAACTAGGCCTGGACGTTCATAACAAATATTGAGTTGAAACGACTAATATTGTATGCCCTTAAGTCATTCTTTTGCTGACGTCCCAAATATATATTTGATATGGAATACTGGCAAAGAGAAACAGTTTTTCAGTTAAGCTATGAATAGATTATAGCTGTTCTAGTCTGATGACAGCTTCTGCTGTTAAACTACTTCTACGTAAGGTGTATATTCTTTTTTTTTTCTTTCTTTCAAACTTGCCACTCTGAATCTAAATGCTCGAGTCTCAGCTAACTAATGTTTGGATGATCAGTAGTAATCTTAATAGTATGGAAACTTCAATAATATGTTAGCATTATGCAAACCACAAAGTGGCTGGCTGTTCTATTTTGACAAAAACTGATACCATTGTGCTTCTTGTTATTTGTTTATTTATTTACATGTAATAGTATTTCATTCACATTTGGCTGATAACCCATTTTAATCACTCTTATTTTTTAGGGAAGTGCGCTGCTTCAACTGTGAGTACCATGGAATAAAGATTATGCATTCATGTGATGAAGTGTATCATGGGAGTGGCGAGGATTTCAATGAAATGGCTCGTGGCGAACACAGCATGAGCAATGAGTTAATTATTAGCGCCTGCCAGTTTCATGTTGAAATGGTGTTCGTATTGGATGAAGACTGGATCTATTTTGATCCGAAGCTAGACGCCAGGATTGCTGAGAGGAACACGATGGATGACGGTGATTTTAGGATATGGAGGTGGAAGGGCAGAATCTTTTGAGAGGCAAGCTGCTGGATGAACCCTACCAACGACTGTCCGAATCTTCAGAATTCATTGTTTGTGAATCGATGAGTCCATATTTAAGAGATAATATGCCTTAGTTTAAGAGACTAAGGTTGACGCATGATATGTGCCTTTTGTTAATAATATGTATGTACCGCTAGATTTTTGCTAACAAGTTTGATGGGCATGGATCAGTAGACAGGAGAAATGCTGCTGGCCCTCTATTGAGAGTGCACTTGTTGCCCTGCACAACTATCTAATCAATTTAAACAATTTGTATAGCATCACAACACCTTTTAGTGCGAGATATTTGTGTCTCGGAGTTTTTCATGCACGCTTGCGAGATTAAGTGAGATCAAATAATTTATTTTATTAGCCATAACCAGCACAAAGTTCAAAAATGGTCTGATTGTACAGGGTATTCTGAATAATTCACATATAGTCTAGAATGAAATTGAAACTATAGATGGTGATCCCAAGCATTGATGAAAAGATGCACGGATGTCACAACTCAACCACATGCAGGAACTGTGCAGATAGCATCGTTGTGTGTGATTCATCTACAGAACACTAGTTGGCTACACATACCAAGTAATCCAGATCAATTAAAGCAGATCACCATCTTTGTGTTTTTTTTAAATAAACCATCTTTGTGTTTCTTCCTAGTGATTTTGGTACAGCAAAATTGGTTGTGGGGTTTTGTCTTTTGAAATTGAAAATAGAAACATAAATTTTTGATTAATATTCTTAACTGAAATTGTCAAGGGCTACTTCCGTAAACATGAGACTCCAAGTTGCAACATTGTATGCTGCTGCATCTAGCATTCCAGCTGCATCAGAACATCAGCTTCCTTCCCGGTTGAAGTACTCTAAAATTGTATACCATTCATTGGAAATAATTCAATTCATGCCTTCATTCATATACAAAGTGACAAAAAGATTCCTAGTACGGATGAGAACAGTTCTGCTCTTGTTTCCTTCAATGGATACAATCATCAAAGGGGAGGAACTACAGACTAGATATGTTACTTAACAGTGAGAAGAGAATCGCTACAGAAACATACAATCATTTGCCAAACCCACAAAACAGAGCCTACGGCCAATGTCATTAAGCCAAAAGCCCAGTCCATACCTGGCGAGTAGCGAGTTCAACCAAGGTTGAGACAGAAATCCTCTTTGAAACTCATGCGCTCCAAATTGTATACTTTGTACTTTCTTGAGCGGAACTCCTCATAACCTAGATAGCATGAATATAAGTATGAATATACCAATTTATCAGTAACTCATCAGAGTTGAAATGAAGCTACTACAGAAAAAAAAAGTCAGTGAGCATAATTCAGTTAGCATTAATGAAGCTAATTAGGGGAAGAAAGGAAGTGAACATTAGCATTCAGTTAGTTCAAACTACTACTGTGCTAGTGAATCAGAACAGTACAGCATAAATCATATGCTTTTTAGAAATGCGATTGAGCTAATCAGACTGAGCATACGCAAACAAATTGAGGTCAGACTAGGTTTTCCCGAATCAGCAACGAGGTGCCATTGACTGATTACCAACAGTGTAATGTTCGGAACAAACTCGTCATTTTTTTTTCTTATGAATTGAATAACAGATCCAATTTCAACCCCCATTACTTGATCTATCACCAACCGCAAGAAAACAGTAGTTACAGAGGAGAAATTTCCAAAATTGACATACGCCTATCTGCATCCTGATGAAAACCTGACGCCGCCGCCGTCAGCCGGAGAAGAAGTCCTGGAGGCCGCGGCCGGCGAAGACGCGGTCGGAGAGCTCGGCGAGGAGCGCGTTGACGGAGAGCAGCGCGACGGTGGAGCCCGCAATGACGCCGAGCACGACGCCGGTGGTGCCCAGCACCTTCCCGGGCGCGGGCCACTCGATCTCCGACATCTCCTGCGCCACGCCCGCCCACCATCCGCCGCCGCCCTCCGCGGCCTCCGCCGCCTTCCGCGCCCGCAGCACCTCCTTCAGCTCCGCCGCCACCGCCTCCGGGCTCTTCTCACCGGGCGACGCGCCCTCCGCCTCCGCGCTCTTCTCCGCTCCTCCATCCACCGCCGAGGACGGTGCGGGCTCCTGCTCTTGCTCTTGCTCCTGCCCCTTGTTGCTGGCGGTGTCCCTGGACGCGGCAGCTAGGCGGTGGCGATGGCGGCGGCCGGGGAGGGAATAGAAGAGGGAGATTGAGGGAGCGCGGAGGGTGGAGGAGAAGGAAGGGCGCGCGGCGAGGTGCGGCGGGGCCGGCGCGAGGAGTCGGGGGAAGGGGGTGGTCGGCGTGGCCGCCATGGCTTCCGGTTTTTCTCTGGCTCGACGGGGATCCTCGCGGCTTCGGCGGAATGGCGGATAAGAGGAAGGGGATGATTCGTATCGCTCTACGGGCCGAAGGGCTAGAACGGCCGTCCGATCGAGGTCCGACGGCGGATGATGCCATTGGATGAAAAAATCCTCCAAATGCCAGTAGATGCCACTTGTGTTATTTATACAAGGCATCATCAAAGCAATTTCTACAATTTTACTGATTTTCGTTGAAAATTATAGTATAAGTCATTATCTCCCTTAAACATAAAAAAGTTTAGAACAGGCTAATTAAGTCCATTTAGCTTATTTAAGTATCATATATTTAAGAAGTATTTAGTTTTCATTAACATTATATTCACATCTTAAACAAATACATTAAGGGCGGCATATATGAAATTATAAACCAGGTACGTATTTTTTGCAAAACACAACGATGCTCCCATACACCCACTCATTCATGTGAATGAATATACCCGACTGATCTTGAGATTGATAAATGAGTTAAATACACTACCGGTCCATAAACTTGTCTCGAGATATCAATTAGGTCCACTAACTCGTAAAATGGACATCTGACACCTTTAAGTTGTTAAGTTGTGTCACACAGGTCCATACCCCTTCAAAATCTGATGTGGCATGCCAACGTGGCGCCACATGGACGATTTGCAATAAAAAAAAAAATCCCTCCAAATGTATCATCTTCTATCTTCAGCCCCCTTCCTCCTCTCTCACTCGCCGGCAACAATGGTGTGCAAGCAGGCGAGCAGCCAGCGCTGCGGCGGCAAGGCGACGAGCGGCGCACAAGCCAGGTGGGCCCCGCGTCCCACGCGTGCGGGGGTGAACGCTGCGGCGGCCGAGCGGGCCTCGCGCCCCGGCGAGTACTGCGGCGGCCAAGCTGGCCTCCTGCCCCGCGCAAGCGCCGAGCGCTGCCGCCCTTCAGCCGAGCCGCGCCCCGCCGAGCCGCGCCCCGCCGGTCGCCGCCCTACAGCCCGACCGCGAGCCGGCCGCAGGGATCGAATCCGAGCAGGGGATAGGGAGATGCAGTGAGGAAGAAAGGGGCGGCGTGAGGTTGAAGAGCTGCGCGCTAGCCGTCCGCCCCGCCGGCCACGACCCTCAAGCCCGGCTACGCACCGGTCGTCCGCCTCCGTCTATTGCCGCCCCGCCGGCCACGATCCTCAAGCCTGGCTACGCGCCGACCGTCCGCCTCCGCCTATCGCCGCCCTCCAGCCAAGCCGCGCCCCGCCAGCGGTCGTCCTCCGTCCAGCCCTCCAGTCGAGTCCGCCCTGCCGACTGCCGCCCTCCCTCCAGTCCCTGTGGCCATGACATGGGCAGCAACTGGTGCCACCATTGTTGCCGAAGAGAGAGAGGAGGGCCTGAAGGTAGAAGATGTTATATTTGGAGGGGTTTTCTGCAAATATTCATCCATGTGGCGCCACGTTGGCATTGCCACATCAGATTTTGAAGGGGTATAGACCTGTGTGGCACAACTTAACAATTTAAAGGTGCCAGATGTCCATTTTGCGAGTTCGTGGACCTAAGTGGCATCTCAGACAAGTTCATGGACCTGGACCGCTGGTGTATTTAACTCTCGATAAATCATCACTAATACTTCGTTGTTGACCATGCACATCGCCAATCACCAGAAGTGCATGATCCCTACATATTTTGAGATCGATACAGTCACCACTTACACTTTATTGTTGATAGGCAGTTAGGCACGTAACCTACCACCAAAACTGCATCATCTTTAATTCTTAGAAGAAACTAAAGAAAAAACGCGAGTCACACATGTCGATCGAGGAATTTACCAAGCTACGTTTACAACCATTGATGGCCGTTCTAAGCATCTACCTTTTAATTTGAAATATTTGGGCTTTCCCTAATCTTAGGTCACACTATCAACCGAACAGTAAAATTCTAGCACCTCTAGCAGCAATGGAACCCACATGCGATTCCCAGACAAAGAATGAAATGTTGGGTCCAAACGCACATGTATTGTTTCACTAACTTTTCAGATTTTTGTTAAGTTCCAGAACTGTAATTACATTTCATGTCACTGGAGCGACAGCTACCATGCGGAGGTTCCATGGAAGTTTAGTGACTCCGGGCATACACTACAGCATATCCGATTGAGAGAGGAAAAAGGCTCTATAGCTTTTAAGTTTGGCTGTGGAAAAATCTATATCATCTCACGAATTATATATCTGGCTCCGAATAAACCCTACAGCTCCTCGGCAAGGAAAATAACTGATGCTAAAGATTCTCTGATCTGTTATGACCCATATGGTCACTGGCAAGCGAAGCGGTGTGCATTGACACTGGCATTGGCAGGCACATGTAGAGCAAGCGAGATTTCCTCATCTCTCTCAATTTTGATACTCAGTCGGTGGCGCAGCTGGCAGGGGATTTCTCCAGCACAGACTGGTCACGTTTCCATTGGAGGTGGTAACCAGATGTCTGCTTTGGGGTTGACACTGTCTTGAACGGTGGCGACTTCCATGGCTGCAGAGGCCTCCCAACCTGTTGAACAGATGCCAGAAATGCTGGAGGTGCATCCGCTTTACGCATTACCTGATGGTCACATCAGCACAAGAATCAGAAACTGGACCAATATTATACTGGCATAAGTGTAGTCCAAAATTACAGTGAACTCTTCTTTGGGCCAGCTTTGTTAACACTGATGCCAAAATACTACATGGCTGACAAATACTTTCAAGATAGGAAAATGAAGTTGAAACACCAGCATATACATAAAGAAAATTAAAGAAAAGGAAGGTAACTACGTTTCCAAAGGATTTCAAGAAAATTAAGGTTAAGCAAATGATAAAGACAGGAGTCATACAGTGAGTACTCTGGTGAGAAATGATGTCCCATTCAAAGATACGGCCTTCTCAATAGATTCCCTGTCAGAAAATGTAATATATGCGGCCCTACAAATAAACCATTCAAAAGCATTAACAACTGAAGGTTACTAAAAGTAGCCAGAGGTAAAATAAGCTTAAAGTCCATACCCTTTAGGGTGCCCAGTAATGGCATCGGTCAAAATGTTAACCTTAAGCACAGTGCCACACTTCATGAAATGCATTGACAATGCTTCCTTTGTTGCCGCAAAATGTACCTAAAATGATCCAGAGCAGATGTGCAGCTAAGATTTCTTTAATTAAGTTAGAGTCAAATTTATATTCTGCAGAATAATTCAATGTAGGAAAGGAGGGATCTATTTTCACATCAAAGAAAATAATCCAACAGATGCTCTTTACATACATTTGTCACGAAAATAGTTCTGGAGTCGGCATCTTCTTCTGAATTAGCATGGGGCCCTACAGTAGATCAATACTATGATTGACATTTATCCAATCCATGATACATTAACAGTATTAATAGGCAAAGGCAAAATACTAAGCTAGTATAAGTTATATACATACATGCATAATAATTCACATGCCACAGCATTGAGACAATTATTTGAGACAGTTAACCAATCATATATCCCTTTTTTTATAATAACCAATCATATATCAAAGTGGTAAAAGACTATTATTCACATGCCACAGCATTGAGACTATATATTAGTTCTATCAAGATCCCCATCCAACAGAAAATCTCAAATTTCTGATATAAGTGCCATCAGATTTTAACGGGCCATTTGGTTTAGGGGAGTGGGGATGTGAATGAACCATTCAATCCTAAAGCACTTGCTGGGATTGAGGATTGAAATCGGTCTGTCCATATCCTAAAGCACTTGCTGGGATTGAGGATTGAAATTGGTCGGTCCATCGCCAACTCATCTGTCATAGGAACAGAAATAGAGAATCTTCTCAACAAAATAATGGAATGACCCCATGGACCAACTGCTTCCAGGATGAGTCAGCCCCACAAAGTCAACACCCATAACTGAGTGGTTCCAACATGGACAATTTCTTACAAAGACTACTGAATATATTTGATGTACGCACATATCAAATGTAGTATACAACTTTAGTGTTGCAGTACTCTGCTAACAAGTGCACAATCAGATTGTGAAGCTTTCAGATTGAACAGAGCCAATTACTGCAAGGTAACCTGGATTAGTCGACGACTTAATGTTGCAAGTAGTAAAATTTTACAATGAAAGTGAAGACTAGTTTGGATTTGCCATGCACAACCATATTTCTTCCATTGATCAGAATATATGAATATATGCATGCATTACACTAAAACAGCACTTGGAAGTGTTTAAGCAACTCAAAGCCTATGCAAGCAATTGGTGGAGTGCAACCCATGTGGAGATGAAGTGTATTGAAACTAGCCAGTATTGCCCATGGCGATCTTTGCTTCTGAATAATGTGTGGCAGTAGCAGCTTCAAAAGGCACAGTATGAGGGCACTAACTGGAACAGTTCAGACTATGCCCCTACAACGACTGACAGGTGATAGCATCAGGAGTACTTAGCTGACTGGCGCACTAAGAAAAGGAAAGAATTAATTGAGGGGACTTAAAGGAGTGAATGATAAGAGAAATAGAAAGGAAAATAACTGATAGATGGGAACAGTCGGCAGTGGATGAGCCATGTCAAAAGCCTTCAGTGGCACATAGAGGAATAAACCTTGAGGGCAAAAACTTCTCTTCCCTGCCCACTTAATATTGCATCCACAAGACATGGAAGGCCACGGTAAACAAGGTTAAGATTTTGAAAAGAGGGAAGTTTGAGGTAAATCAGTGACTTGATCAACAATCAGGTAATCACTAGCTAATAAGGAAACTTCTCTTTTAAAGAGACTGCAGGAGATTCTGGCTCGTTATTTGAACCGTGTAAAGGGAAATCTAGGGGAGTCACCTCACTTTGGAGAGAAGTGGATCTACTGGGCATGCTAGCACCAGCACTGAGAGAAATAAACAGCCTCCGAGAAATAAATGATTGAGAGCCTAGTTCTAGAAAAGGGGAAACCCAGTGGAACTAAGAGCATATCATTTCCCCCATTTTAGTGGACTACAGAGCATATTCAGTTTCTCCTTTCAGTACCTCCAATTTGGAAATCTTCGTTATGTTTGTCAAGGACATCAAGTAAGAAAAGGGTCAAAAGCAAGGCATCATGGACAAACCTAATGGTAGGGCTCCTTGCTTTCCATTGTTTATCTGTGCCTGCTTGGAACGAAGCTTGAGGACATCTTGTTCCATTTGCTTGAGCTTTAGTTTGACATCCAAAATTTCCTGCATAATCAGTTAACATAAAAGAAGTCACAGCTGGTCAGAAGTGCCTAAACAGTAAGGAGTTAGTCCATCAAGTGTAGCTTACTTCTTTCACAGCCTTGCAACTGCTACCATCTTTATTTACAGAAGATGGAGTCTTTGACTGTGCAGGGCTGCTAATTTGCTCACCATATGATACTTCAGTTTCTGAGTTTCTCTGCATCGTTAGTGGGGGCAATTTTTTCGAAGCCGCCGGATGCCCTTTTGATGCTGCGAATATATTGCGTGTAGGCTCAGAAACAGCAGCAGGTGAGCCCTTCATGTCAGATGTGAACTCATTCAAACTTTGTGATTGAATGCTTTTGATTGGCAATGATAAACTGGACTTCTGGCTAATAACATCTCTATCTTGAAGATTATTTCGCCCCACATCACCATGAAACACATTTCCTTCACCAAAACTTAGCCGGCCAATAAGCCTGCTTCTATTTGCCTTCCCTGCATGCTGATGCCCTTGCACTGTGTTGACATCTGCATAGCTACTGGTGAATTTTCTGGGACCTGCTTTATCAAACGCATCATGTTGTGCATTTGAGGTGACATGGTATCTTGCCACCATTAACTTGGCCATCTTATGTACTCCATTTTGAACAGGTATGTCATGGATTTGTCTAACTAAACCACGATCTTCTACAACCGGCTTCCCTAGCCTATCCCAGACATTGCGACGTCGTTTCAAGGACGCTGGCACTCTTCCATCATCAATTCCCGCAGCCTCAGGTAACAATCTTGGAGAAACATTTCTTCCAAGGTGCTCTCTATGGAGTTCCTCTACATTTAAGTTTTCAACAAATAGCAAATTAGTTGCCAACAGTAATTTTAACTTTTGAGTTGTTTGCTATCTAGTAAACCCCAAACATCACATTATTTCCAAAGGAATTCTTTGGGAAACTAAAACAGAGGATTCAACTAACATAGTTTGGGATTTAAAAATATAGTTCATGTGACACCAAGCATGAACATTGACAGGGAGAAGTCAGATTAAAAAGCACAAGGACCTGGATATTGTCATATATAATGTGAAACAGCTTGGAGTAAGCATGCAAGGTATTGCTTATGTTTGCAATGGCCAAACAAAATTCGCAAAGGACACATTCTAGTTATAGCCAAATCTACCAGCCTTAATTCAACCATCACATATGCATATGACTAAACCAATATAGATAATGCCTATAAACCAATACTAATACCAACTTGCAATGGTCACTACCAAGAGTTAGACATTACAAACGATAGCATCTAGGTTTGGCTCTCCCACGCCACTACTGTCAGTGTGGACTGTGGAAAACCCAAAGTGCCACACCACAGCAAGTGGCATGGTGGTGTGCGACAAGCCACACTGCCATTGTCCATATACAGGATGACACTCTGCCACGAAAATATATCCTTTGTTGTACTGTGGTATGGGCACACCGATAGTATGGCCGAAAAGGTAGATTTGAAAATAATTTTCAGAAACAGGTTTACATTAATAAATTGTTTTTAAAAAGATATTGAAAAATATTAACTGCAATGACATCACAAATGAATACAAAAAAATGCGTACCTTGTGTTAATATTTGTGTAGTCCTTTCAGAGAAGCTTCTGCTGTGTAATGTGTTTTGTCCATTCTGCGTTAATGTATATACAAAAATTTAGATGACTGCATTAATTACAGAGAGCAAAAGTTAGAACTGAAGGTACAGCATTTCAACCTTGTGATGCTGATTCTCCCAAATGCACTGGTCGCAGCCCAATCTTTCAGGAGAAGCTATAACAGTAGAGCTGATACACCGCTGGGGCATATTTCGCCCTATAGTCGAATCAAGCTTATGAAGACCATGGTATGTTTCTGGTACTGAGATCTTTGAGTTTACCTAACCAACAGTGGAGTTAGTTTGGCAAAATGTTCTCATAGAATGAACAGAGTGCAATGTCAATTTAGTTCAGACAAAAAGATGAATAATGTAAATAGTTCGTGGAAATTAATGATCACAATAGAGAATATGAAGACCCTTACAATATGAGCATCCCCATGGCGGGCTTTCGCAGCAAGATGATTTTTCCTGTCATTCAAATTCTCACTCTCATTGTCCATCCCATGTTGAAAATTACAATTATCAGCTGATGTCACAGCCTGCTTGCTCAGATAACTCCAAAGCCTACAGCATATAAAAGCATCATGACTTTGTAAGTATATAAATTGCAAAATACAACTAAATGATTAGCATACAGTTAATACCATGCAACAAATTTTGCACTGTCATCGCCAAGAAAGGCCTCCAAGTCATCACGCGCTTGATATTGATGTTTTCCATTACAGATTAAAATTACAATGTACTCCTTTATACAAGGAATAAATAAACATAATCAGTCATCATTTGGGACAAAAGGTAATCAAGAAACTGATTGTACTAGCACAGAACAAACCATAACATGAACCACTCAAACAACATATTATTTGAATACAAATATGTTACTGAGATGCCCAGTCACCATACAAATAATGTCAGAGAGGACTATGTGGTGACAAAGCTTCATCAAAAGGCACAGGTATTTGAATTTGGCTTTATGAATTTGTCAACTTGCCAATCTAAAAAGGGATACAAGATAACTTAAAATGAACTTAATGTACCCAGATATCCACTTAACTCTAATCAATATGGAAATACTGACAGTATGACACCCAATTGAAACCATTGTCAACCAGTAATCATCCTACTGCCCATGTTAATGAAGCAGTACTAAACACCTTACGCCTAACTAAACCAAGCTGCATTCTGTAGGATTTGACTTGGATGACTCCGCCAAGTCCATCTACATACATGCATGTTTTTATCCAGATCTTATTGCCTCAGACACTGTAGGGCAGTGGTAAATTACATGCATGCCTAACACTGCAATCCTCAAAACTGTGAACAGAAATGTGCAGAAGAACTACAAAATACATAAGCAACTGTAATATAGTATGTGAACCAGGTGAAATGGAGATATGGAAATAGCATGAATTGGCTATGATTCAGATACATATAGTTGAAAAATGCTATCACATAACTATAAGAATCCCCCTGATGCCGCAGGCAATGGACATGGGCCTAAGGTTGAGACAAACACTACGCGCCCCAAAACTCCTGTATGTATGACGAATCAGCTTGAGACTTCTTTAGGACATACATTGGGAACAAACATAATGTTTTCAAGTCCTTTATGTATCTAACAACTGCTTACAGAATGTGTATAGTAAATCTGAAAGACATTATCATTTTAACAAAATTATTTTCGCTTCCAAGATGGTCAGGACGATACCTAGCTTCAAGCATCTCACACCAAAAATGCAGGTGCCCTTATATTCATAATCCTATACTATCAAACTGAAAAGTGGGAACACAGGGCATTGTACTGTTATTAACATATATGAGTTCTATGCGATACCTGCAACTGCAAGCATATCACCGCGATGTCCTAGTATTTGGTATTAGAGCAATGTAGACCACAAAAAAAGGACTAGAGAACAAAATCCCGATCTCTTCTTAAAGTACAAGTTAGCTTTGAAATCTTCCCTTCTCACTTTCCATTTCTCATTCAGTGGACACCTTCATCTGACGCAACTACTCCCCAGCTTCCATTTGGAATTCACTCGACACAGAAACAAAGCACTGAACAAATCAGCCACACGCTCATCGCCTACCCAAATCCCCATACTACGACAACAGCGCCCACCCCCGAAACCTATGTCGCGCGACAACATCAAACCCCTTGGCCGACCGCATAGCGCTGCACACCTCTGGCGGCAGCAGGCCCTACGGCTCGCGCCAGTGAGAAGAGAGGGGATGAGGGATTGGGGTGCTGCGCGTACCGCCAGGGTGTCGTCGGTGTAGCTGCCGAAGAAGCGGGGGAGCACATCGGTGACGGCGTCGCGGAGGGCGACGGCGGCCTGCGAGCGCCGATCCATGCGGAACGAACGCTCCTCGGCGGTGAAGAGCTGGCGGCAGCGGCGCAGCAGGAGCTGCTGCTGCTGCTGCTCGGCGTCGAGCTCCGCCGCCTCCCGCCCCATCGCCGGTTTGGGGGAACGTTGGGGCCGCGAGAATCTTCCAGTGGCTACTGCTTCTCCGCCCTGCGTCTGTGTTTTTTTGCTGAAAAGGCCCCTGGGCTTTTCACTTGGGTTAAGGTTGTGCCTGGATTAGATTAGCAAACGAACCAGGAGCCTTTTTTCTTCATTTTATTTATTTTCATACACAACTTTTTTAGATGGAAGATGTCAGCCTTTTTATTTTTAAAAAAGTTAGTGAAACTAATGAATGAATTGCAGCCGTGCCATGTGGAGACATATTCATCCAAATATATTCTCTCGGATGCAAAAGATATAGACATCCCTACATAAATGCATTATGAATGTTATATTAGCAGGGTTCTGGGATTCGGTCCGAAATGACCGAATCCCACCGAAATTCGCCCATCTCGGTCTCTTCTGAAACGAAATTATGCTTCAAAATTCAAATATTTTCTGGAATCTAACTGAAACCGACCGAAATTGACCGAATTTCACCCATGTTGGGGCCAGAATTTTTCGAAATTGAATCCTAAAACCTTGATTATAGTACAACAAATAGAAAAAAGCATCGCATAATTCTGTACAACATGCATATTGGAGTTCTAAGTTGTCCCGTATCGCTTGGGACAATGGCTTTTTAGATCTGGGATCATGTAATTTTGCTATCATGGTTTTTAACATGAAAAGGTCCATCACGATTTGTGACGCGAATCATGCAAAATAATTCATCCGTTATTGATCTATTTTGACATTTCATAATTTTGTCAGATCTATCATGGTCATATTGTCATATGTGGAGTTGTACAAGAAACCAAAATTGTGTATAAGGTGTACTCAGATCTATCATGGTCATATCATCATATGTGGAGCTGTACAAGAAACCAAAACTGTGTAAAAGTTGTACTCTGAAAGTAACCTTTCAAGTCTTATTGGAACTTTGAAAAAACAAACCTTATTGAAAAACAAAAAATAAATATAATCCATTGCATTGCAAACTAGCCTTGAGGCCAACCACTCGCCTCTACATTTCTCTTTTCTACTAGTCTTCTTACTTCCTCATCCCCCACTAGAAAGAACAACCCCTCCATCTAGATGGATTCAAGTAGTGTGAGAAGCTATAGCTCTAATGAACCACCGGCAACCGAGATGGAACATGTGATCCTCTCTTTTCATGTCCTTATTATCTCTCTACCCTTTCCTCCATGGGTATTGACATTTTTATTTCTACTAACTAATTCATGGTCTTCCATTCCACATGCCTAGGAAGGAGGTTTCACACATCATCTTCTCCCTTTTTCGGTCGACCAGACTGAGCATGACAGATGCAAGGATCATGTGACATAAGCTCTAGCAAAAAGATCATGTGAAAAGCTGGGGAGCATGAACGAGCCAACGCATCCTAGCGCAAGATGGTGAGATTGGGCTGTGCAGGCGAGCCTCATCAACCGGTAGTGGAGGAGGCAGTCAGTCACAATCAACTTTGTGCAACCCCGATGTGTGGCAGAGGTAGATGAAGTGTATGGTCGCTGTTACGCTAAATATGTGATTATATTTTTGATTTTTCAGTTAATCTATCTATGATGGTGATAGTTGATTCATGATGTTAGGATTGTTGAATTAAGATATTTCAATAAGTGTTGTGATGTTGCAATAGCTGTTTCGGGATACTGTGATAGTTGGTTTGAAATGTTCCTTTTTTGGCAACAAGATGAAGTAGATATTGTAGATCAAACTTTAGATGTTGCGATTGTTGTTTGAAGGTATTGTAGTTATGATTTTCTATTACTGTAGTATCACATTTTGAGTGTTGAAAAACTCTCGTATTGCTAAATCAAGATTATAAATATTGAGTGAATGAGATTTTTTTCACTAAGAATCGAAGGCAAAGAAGTATTATGCTGCAAATAGGGATGAAAACGGAAACGATAATTCCCGATTATCGGGAATCGTTTCCGAGATTTTACCGACTTTTTGGACAAAACGAAAATGAAAACGGTTATCGGAAAAACGAAAATGAAAACGATAAAAAAATCCGAAAACGAAAACGAAAACGATTTCAGGCTCTTCCGACCGTTTCACAAAATACCGTATTTTGCCGGTAATTTACCGCAGGTAATATCGAATTCAAAGACCTCTTCACTTGATCACTTCTATCTATGTCAGCCCAGCCTCCTATAAACAACCTTAATCAGCCCAACCGCACTCATCTCATGCCAAATACCAAGGAAAAGCTGTTGTGTGCGTGTTCATGGGCTGCCAGAGCACTAATCCATGCATGGAAACCCAGATAAGTCCATAATTTTTTTATTATTTTATTTTCATATTTCTTTCGTTGTCAATTAATTCTTGATTATAGAAAATAAGTAAAGCAAACCACTAAACCATTGTCAAACTTTGGTTTCCTTATCAATATTCGATACGTCAGGTGTTCAAAAGATATTGACTTAGATACGCCATGGTAATGCAACTTGGTAATTGGTATATCATTTATTGTTAATTTGCTCCTTTAAGCATAAATTAGTTGTAATTTGGAGTCATAGAGAGATTGAACGGTTACGATAGTTGGATTAATGCCTTAATCGCTATTACTTGGACTAATGTCTTAATGGAGTTATAGGCTAGTGTTATACTATATGGTTTGACGTGTTCATCGTTTTGAAATATCGTTTTGATGGGTTTCGATCGTTATCGATGTGTTGTCGATTGTATAGTTTCGTTTCCGATATTATCGGAATACCGGCATCGTTCTCGTTTCCGACAATATCGTATCGTTTTCGTTTTCGAAAAAAAAATGTGAAAGTGAAAGTGGTGGAGCCTTCTTCCGATCGTTTCCGATCGTTTTCATCCCTAGCTGCAAACATTATTATTACCTCTTTTCCCTAATATAACACAGATGCTTTTTTTCTCCCATGTTGTAAAAGTGTGACAAAGAGAAATTTTCCATCAAAGTTCTGATGCTACCTCTTTTCCTTAATATAATACAGATGTTTTTTTTCTCCCATGTTGTAAAAGTGTGACTGATGCTAGCATAGTGAAAAAAAAATCAAACCTAGCGATGTGTATTACCTCTTTGCCTTCGATTCTTAGTGATTTTCCATCTACTCGTGATTTTGCTCGTGCACCCAATATCACATGCAGTATATTTTTTTAATGTTGCGATAGATTGACGAAATATCCGATGAGGAATTTTCATCAAACATCCGCATGCCAATAAGTCGGAAACAAAATCAACGTTCGGGCCTGTTTATTTTCCACAAGTTTCTAAAAAGCTTTCACCTAAAAAACCGTGTCAGTTCATTTCTTTTCTCTGTGCACGTTGCTCAATGCAAAAAGAAATTTCACTACTTTTCATCACTTTTCACCTATTTAAACACGCCTGAAGTGATGTATGTCATTATTCAGTTGCATGCTCCAACTTATACTACAACATTCCCCCTCACATGCAGGCTTCCCCAGGCCGCATGCGCGAAAATTAGAGTGGGCTGCAAGTATTTATTTAATCGCGTCCGGCAGGATTCGAACTCGAGACCTCTCACTTTGATACCATATTGATTTGCATGCTCCAAATAATTTAACCCAAAAACTTAAGCTGATGGGAAAATAGGGAGAGACTAGACACCGCATCTGCGGTGGGAGCCCCAACGACGCACACCCTCGCCCCTCCTCGCCCCCTCCTACTGCAGCTTGCGGCCGGCGGCAGCCGCCGCTGCCGCCCCAGCTGCGAACCACCTCCGCCCGCTTCCTCGCCCTTCCTAACCCCTCCCTCGCTGCTCCCCCGCCGCTGGCATCGGCCCACCGGCTGTCTAGCCCCGCCCGGCCGGGGGCGCTCCCGCACCGTCGTGCCCTCGCCGCAGGCCGAACCGCCGCCGCCAGGCCAGCAGCTACCCCCGAGCTTCCCTCTATGTCTGGAGAGTGGAGATCACTTCTGTGGCAGAACCGTTCAGATTAATCCGGCTTAGCGTGCTAAACATCGCATTAGACGCGATTAGCCACTTAGCCGAACTAAAGTGACAGTCTGTCGGGTCAAGCCCGATGCAACCACGCACAGTTACCGAGATCGAAACGAGTCGTGCATTTACTCCCTCGAAGGAGAGTACCAGAGATTACAACAATCCACAGATAATTTAAACAGGTCCCACTTCGGTACTTTATTACAAATTCAGTTCATGCATAAAGTAAAGATAATTCAGAGTTTTTAAAAGCAGCGGAAAGAACTATTATTCGGAAAGGTAGTGACATCACGTGAAGCCGTCGTGACATCACTCAGAAGCATCCTCGTCCCAGACAACGGTCCAACCCGGAGGAAGGGTGGTTGGCCAGGTAAGACCTGCAACCATCTCTTCAAGAGTACTACCTGAAAAACATTTCAACAAGCAAGGCTGAGTATACTAATACTCAGCGAGACTTAACCGTCAGGTGATAGCTACATCACCAACTTCTAGACATGCAAGGCTTTTGGCTGGTGGGTTTGTTTTGCCAAAAAGCAACTAAGAGTGGATCCTTACTTTCAACATTTTAGCCTCAGGTTCTAGTTAGAGTTAACCATTCTAGGTAAGCAACCTGTACTAACCAAGCAAGTGGAGCAAGCAATTAAGCAAGCATCAAGTTACTTTCCATCGTCATGTTTCACTTCTTACTCAATGCAGCAGCGGGGTTAAGTAGTCTCGTTAGCTGCGAGAAACAGACAGTTCGAACCGATTTTAACCTTGCAAGGTGGATACTAAACACACGGAAAAGCATCAACCCCGAGGGTCAACGCAAACCAGGCCGTTCCCATGTCTTCCGAGTTTGTTGATCCGAGCCCACTCCCCTTGGACACAAGCCTTAGCCGGTCATACTTCGCGGCCGTAGCCGGCCGGCCTCGGTCTTGAGCCACGTGTCAGCGACAGGGGGATAAATCCCAGGACAAGCAGGACAAGGCCACGCCCTCTTCCGAACAGGTACTAAACTTACCGGTCCCATGCCCAAACAAGTGCTTAGTGCTTTCAAACACTTAACCGTCGGTACCGCACCATTCGGCCTTAACCAATTTTAGCATATACGGACGGGGCATCAACATGACAAAAATCCCCGCCCGTCATCCTTATGATTCCAACATAAGTAAAGCATTTGATTCCTATATCTCGCGAGTGACAGGAAATCACTCGACTTTTACCGTGTCCTTAAAGCATGGCAGTTATCGACCTAACATACTAGTATTGCATAGCATAGGTACCTAGGATCATGCAACTAAGGTTTCAATTCAACTCCTGAACGTAAATGCACAAACATAAGCTTAACAAATCATAATTGCATGTATTCAAAACATGGGACATGCTCCGGGGCTTGCCTTCGGGCACGTTGTTATCCTGGGGCTCCTCTGCAGCGGGGTTCGGGTCTTGCTCGACCTGGACAGCGTTCACTTCTCCTTCCGCTTGGCCTTCTCCTCCAACGGGTACGAGCTCGTAGTCTCCGTCAGCGAGGGCTTGCTCTACACGAATGCACATGCAATTAAGAACATGATCTTCGGTCGAGTCATCACAGTTGCCCAATGATGAACCCGGGTGAATTTAGGTTTGTCGATGGTGATTGTGTACACATACATTATTTATATTTGATTTCACCATAAAACAGCAAGGTGTGTGTGAGATGTTTTCAGTTTATTTAACCATTTATTAAAAACAACTTATTCTTATTTAACTCCTTTTTAGCAATGAAACTTTCATAAATTATTCTGGCAGTTTGGAACTTCAATTAAATGTGAGAAAATTACAGTGGGTTATTGGTGTGTTGCTAGATTTACTGACCAAAATTTAGAGCAAAAAGATTTAAACAGCCGCTAGGAAAAATCACACAAGCTTATCACACTATCATCAAGAATAAATCCTAATAAATCACACTAACAGTAATTTGTCCTTATATTTCTACCAGAGCCTATACTAGTCTAAACAAGCTGACATGCCAAAGGATAGCTTCAAAAGATCAAAGGATCTTGCTGTTTGAATTTGCTAGATTTAAACTGGTATGAATTAAAAGTGCAAGTTAGCCAGCTCAAACTAAGCTCTACTATTTACCAGACATGCATCAAGTTACCACAGAGCTACTGCAAAAAGATTGAGCTCAGAAGCTGCACAGATTAATTATTAAAATTGTTTAACTAAACATGCACAGTCTTACTAAACAATTAATAACTCATAATCTATTGTGTAACTTTGTGCCAACTTTTTACAGAAGACTAAACGTTCATCAGCTACAACATATCCAAAAATTAGCACAAACAAGGCAGTATATTTCAAACTATGCACAAACTTAAGTTTGAACATATTTGAATCTAATTTGAAAACTACACAGAAAACACCTATACATGCTCTCTAGAAAAGGTATAGCACAACACCAGGAGTACAACAAAATTGGGTTTGCATTTTTTTGATTTTTCTACGATTTTTAATTGATTTTAGAAGTTCACTGCTTTGACTCAAAAACTGGAACTCGACTTTCACAGATAGGTCCCTGGACTTTCTGAAGCCTCGCGAAAAGGTCCCTGCGTTTTACGCCAGGAACCCTGGACTTCAGCTAATTCTAAACGCGGGTCCTTGGGCGGGCTGAGATCTTAGAAGGTCGATTCCGGCTAGGGGAGAGGCCGAT
Source organism: Urochloa ruziziensis (assembly GCA_015476505.1). Taxonomy (NCBI): domain Eukaryota; kingdom Viridiplantae; phylum Streptophyta; class Magnoliopsida; order Poales; family Poaceae; genus Urochloa; species Urochloa ruziziensis. The sequence goes on along the minus strand of CM027118.1, from coordinate 42,827,029 downwards.
TCGGCCGGGGAACGGCACGGGGAGGATAAGGGGCTCACCATCTACCCGTTTTGCGCAGGAACCGGGGGCGGAGGAGGCCGGGAGGGCGCTCGCCGTGGGAGAGGGCAGAGCAGACCGAGTCTGCTCGTGCTCCAGCGAGCCTGGTGGCGGAGACGCTTGGCTGGGTTGCTGGGGAGGTCGAGCGGGGGTGGTGGCGTGCTCTGGCGGAGGAAGAAGCGGACAGGGAGGCCGGGAGGATGGGGTTCGACGGCGGCAGCCTGGCGGCAGGCAGAGCAATGGCGGGAGGAGGTGCTCGGCGGGGCGGCTATGGCTTTTATAGGCGGGTTCTGCCGGGTACTTCGAGGCCAAGCCTCAGGTGGGCAACGCGGGCAGCGACACGGGCAGGCGGCCGGACAGCGGCGCAGCACTGGCTGGCGCCCTGTTGCGTGCGGCGGCGGTCGGGGGCCGGTCGCGGCGAGGCGGCGGTCGGACAGGGCTTGTCCGCGGGCGGTCGGGAAGGAGCTCGCAGGTGGCGGCGTGCCGCGTGGCGTGCAGAGGAGCGGCGCGGCGCGCGGTCGGGAAGCAGAGCAGAGACAAGCGCGGCCGGTCGGACGGCGCCCCTCCGTTCGCATTGAAGGCCTGCGGCCGGTCGGAACGGCGCCCCCCCCCCATTGCATTGAAGGCCTGCGGCCTCGACAGCCATGCCAGGCAGGTCGCGCCGCGCGGTGACAGGCGCGGTCGGCTGGAACGCGAGCGCCGGCGCGAAGCTCGTCAATTCATCGAACACCTTGCGGGCGTATGTTCAGGCGGTCCGTTCTCCAAAAATTTGAACTAAAGTTCAAAATCTCCAAATACGAAAGTTGTGTCCCGTAGTGCAGGCTACAACTTTCGTAAAGGTCGACCATAGAAAAAGTCTATAGATCAACGGGAAAATTGAAGAGAAAACCGCATGAACTCGGGTGCCAGCCTGCGGTGAACTTTTGTGTTTGACTGACTTTGACTGAGATTTAAGGTGCCTTCCACTCAAAATCTTGGAATTAGCCAATTGACAAAAATGTGTCCCATGAAAAACTGAACAACTTTTGTATTGGTCGATTTTCAAGTCCTTAAGTGAAAATCTGAATCCAAGCCATGCCAACCAGGAAAGGTCCAAAGTTCACCGAGAAACTTCGTGATTTCATGCATGAACCCTTAAGTGAAAACCTCGGTGGGGTTAGCCTAAGCCTAATTAAGCGAAGACAAAGGGTTTAGTGGACGCTAAGGTTAATTAAACACCTAGATTGTCACAACTTCAGCACTGCCCTCCCCCGACAACCCCGGACAATAAAGGCCGTCACCTCGACCACCGCCCCCCTCCCCCCCGCCTGCGACGACCTCGCGGCCAGCCGCCCTGCCTGCCCACCCGCGCCGAAACCCTAAACCATCCCCTCAGTGCCGCAATTGAGGACGGCGATGGTCGGAGGACTGCAGACCGCTAAAGGAGAGAGAGAGGAGGCGACGGTTCCATCAAAAAAGAAGAACAGTGCAGCGCGCGGGGAGGCGGGGTCCACTTGTAAGTCAAAGAAAGAGAAGGCGTGCGGTGTGTGCTTGCGGCAGATAGGGAGAAAATGTGAGCAATTCACTTATACTCCGATAGTAGTCACATGACAGTAGTCTTTATCTACTCATGATTCATGCACGAAAGAATGAAAAGCTCATGCTCAGAAGACCATTGGCCTCGCGGCCGAAAGGCTGAAAGGCCAAAGTAATGGGCCGACTCATCCATTCCAGGCCCATCTCTTCCGCGTCAAACCACACTTGTCTTCCTCCGCCCGGACACTCACTGCCCGTGCCGTCCCCTCGGTTCCGTGTCCGTGGTGCCTGCGAGCCCACCGCCGCTACGACACCCAAAACCTATCCCCCCCTTCCCGATCTCGCTCGCCTCGCCGCGAGCCGGCGGCCCCCCAGATCCGCCTTCCCCCTCCCGCGGCCCCGCCGCCAGATCCGGCCCTACCCCCGCAAAACCCTGCGGCGTTGCGTCCGAAGAGAAGGGGAGAGCGGAGGCGTGTAGGTTGCGGCAGCTCTAGCAGCAGGCAGCCATGGCGGCCGCAGAGGAGAACACCTCGCTGTTCCTGATCTTCATCCTCACCATGATCGCGCTGCCGCTCGTGCCCTACACCATCATGCGCCTCTGCCGCGCCGCCTCCGAGAAGGCCAAGACCATCCACTGCCGCTGCTCGGGGTGCCACCGCTCCGGAAAGTACCGCAAGTCGATCTACAAGAGGGTGCGGATGCCGCTGCTGCTTTTACCTTTTTTTTTTAATTACTGTCTTATTTTGCTACTAGTGACTGATTCTGTTTCTGGGGTTTACTGTTCTGACTCCGCTCTGCCTGACTTGTTTCGCAGATATCCAACTTCTCGACGTGCAGTAACCTGACCATCGTTCTGCTCTGGATTGTTATGATCTTCCTGGTTTACTACATCAAGCATGTTAGCCGTGAGGTATGTGAATTTGTAGCTGGCACAGGTTGTTCATACTCTTGTATGTTGGAATGAGCTCATTCAATTCCTCTCTAAGGAGAAGCAGATATTGATGTTTTGAGCTGGAAAAATTCTTGCTGGGATATAGATACGCTTAAGCAAATCGATACAACTCAAATCTTATCGAGAACATGTGATCAGTTTGATGAAGTGTACTGTTAGTGCAGCTAGTTGGATTGTTTTCTTGTCTTAGTGCCAAACTGTTGATTTCATCCCCTTATTTTCGTGCTGAAGACTTACTTAGGTGTCACTTGCATGTAAATGGTCAAAACAACCACCAGCTATTTAGGGGCCAGATAGCCTGGTATGTTTCTAGTATAGGCTGCTAACTACTTCAGGGTTTTGCATTGTGATGGCGCTTTGTACTGATATAATATTTCTTTGGTTTAGTGAATTAAAGATATGGTTTATGCAATGTGAGCTTTGAAGGCACTGTTTCTTCTGAAAGTTCAGCATGATTAGATTCCAATATCCGTGTCATCTGATTTTGCTTTTGAATCTATTTAGGTGCAAGTTTTTGAGCCTTTCAGCATTCTTGGACTGGAAGCTGGGGCATCCGAATCTGAAATCAAGAAATCGTACAGGAGGCTTTCTATTCAATATCATCCTGATAAAAATCCTGATCCAGGTACTCCTTTGTGACCTGTGATGCTGCTCAGTGAAGAAAATGTCTTACCTGATGAAATTTTGTCTTATGCTTTTTCTCCACTTGTTCAGAGGCCCACAAGTACTTCATTGAATATATATCCAAGGCATATCAGGCATTAACTGATCCTGTATCTCGTGAAAATTATGAGAAATATGGTCACCCTGACGGGCGGCAGGTAATACGAATAGCAGTAAACTATAGCTTGCCATATCATATTTCAGAAACGTATACAGCTAACATGGAATGTATCTCATGGTTCAGGGGATGCAAATGGGCATTGCATTGCCCAAGTTTTTACTGAATATTGATGGTGCATCTGGCGGGATAATGCTTCTAGGAATTGTGGGATTTTGTATATTGTTGCCCTTGATGATAGCAGTTATTTATTTGTCAAGGTCGTCAAAGTATACTGGAAATTATGTCATGCATCAAACGCTGTCGACTTACTACTACTTTATGAAGCCATCTCTTGCTCCAAGGTATTAACGTGTAAACAGTTCATCTTAGTAGTCTCACTATCGGTGATTTAATATTTATGTTGTTTTATGACATCATATCAAAATGAAAGTGCTCCTTTTCTGTTTTCCTGGTTTTTAATATTTGGCTGACATGAGATTAGTAGGCCCAGAAATGGAGGGTTTTCTTAACATATGAAAGTGAAGATACATTTTATTATTCGCTTATCACCGTTTTGGACTTGGCTTCTTTACGGTCTCTGAGAGATTTTAACATCGCATATAGTTGCACAAATCAGAATTTTGCCTTTATGTTATTTTGAGAGTTCAATTAAAAAAAAATTCTGCCTATGCAGAATTACAGGGATTGATGTATCATTGCCCAGTCTTGGCAAAGTAAGAATATCAATTTTTTAAAAAAACATACAAGGGTAATTATGGAACCTAGCGATGTTTCCTGATTTTTTTTGTTGCTGTTAACCAAAATACTTGGGTCTAATATATATATTTTTAACCAGCTTGTATATCTGGACCAAGCTTCTGCTGTGGGTTCTAGGTTTACTTGCTATCCTTAAAAATCTTGTCACCTTTTCCCATACCTGATCAATGGATTGGTGTTATGCCACAGCAAAGTTATGGATGTCTTCATCAAGGCTGCAGAGTATATGGAGATGCCGGTTCGACGTAGTGATGATGAACCCCTGCAGAAATTGTTTGTAGCTGTTAGAAGCGAGTTAAATCTGGACTTAAAGAACATCAAGACAGAACAAGCAAAGTTCTGGAAGCAGCATCCATCACTAGTAAAGGTTGGTCGTTTGTTGGTAGATGTTATGGTACAAACTAATCTCGTTAGTATTGAAAGTCCTACAACCTAACAGCCTCTTTATTCTATTTGGTAGATGGAACTCTTGATCCAGGCACATCTCACTCGGGAGTCATTTGTCTTGACTCCAGCACTTCTAAAAGATTACAGGCGCATGCTTGAACTTGCACCTCGTCTTCTAGAAGAACTGGTTAAGGTACTTGCATGAATGCTCTTCAGATTTTTGTCCTTAATGTTGTTTTGAGCATACTTAAGTAACTTTTGGTTTTGTACAATTGTTTAAGCAAATCGGATGCTTTGTGGCTTATCTGTGCCATTTAACATTGACATCATGTAACATTGTAGCAATTTGACCTGAATAATATATCCATGAAACATCTGAAGCTGCCAGTCTTTATGGACATAATTTTGTAAAGGTATACATAGAGGTAAAACCATCGGAGAAGTTAGGACGAGATTCCACATAGAGCTATTAATTAAGCATAAAATTTGCTAATTAACCCCATTTGATCTTGAACCTGTTATGCTAGGTGAATATTCCTCTTAGGAGTTGCTATGCCGTGCCGTGTTGTAAATGTAAACAAACTAGCATTTCTGGGCTGGTGATGCAGTTATTTGGTTACTTGACAGTCTTTCACACCTGGACCTTGTTTAATCTCGCGCAAGCGGGGAATGTTAAAAATGTAATGCTCATTATGACACATTTTCTAAACTATCGTGTTTATCTTTGTTGTTATGACAGTAAAGCCTTAAGCACTGGTTTCTTATACCATAGCAAACCATATTAGTCCTTGAGTGAGTTACCACATGGACCAAGCCTCATGGATGTGCATATGGCACAAACAGTTTCCGTTAGTAATTTACGCAGTTACTCAGGCATTAACAAGATCATATGTAGACTGCCTACCAAGGAATCATTAATCTTGAGATCTGATACGATACATGAAATTTCCAATTGGTCTGGTTTTCAACAGTTAACAGTTATTATTCAATACATACTTCTTCAAATGTGGTACTAAAGCTACATGCGAAATAAATGTTCTGTTGTCCTTTGAACAGAAGCAACCTCGTGTTGGTGTAATCCTTTTCAATGTATTGCATTGCTCATTTTTCTAGTGTTTCATGCTTTATAATTTTTAATTATCTATTGGCTTGCAGATTGCAGTTCTACCGAGGAATCCCCATGGTTTTGGATGGCTCAGGCCTGCAACTGGTGTTATTGAGCTTTCTCAAAATATCATCCAGGTATTTTTTTTTCTCTTCCACCTGATTTTTCTTCAGGTAACCTATGGTGAACTACTTCATGTTGATGCACTATGTCGAACTGTACAAAATAGATAAAATCACAAGGAGCTTAAGTACACTGAGCTGCATCGTTACCTCTTTATAGACGTACCTCTCATTTGTCATTTCCTAGAATCAGCTGTTGATTAGTTTATCCTAAGATGTTGTGAAATTAGTATTTATTGAAATGTTTAGTGGGATTTTAAACCAGTCATAATGGTATTCTGTGGTCCTGATTATTAATGGTAACATAGAACTTGCAAAGTGCAACGAATATGGAAGCAGTATCAATACATGAAAAACCTGTAGATCGAATATTCACATTTTGACTTAAACTGCAACAACGCAGTAGGAGGGGAATGTAACGGGAATGGGCCAGTTTTCTAGTGTCAACAGATTGACATGTTTCACTGTTTGCAAAATGGCTGGCACATTAAGACAATCTTATGTAAGAAAGAGGTGGCTGTCCTGTCAGTATTGTTGCTGCCTATTATTTTTCATTCCTCTTTCATACTGGTAAACGTGCTACTTGCTAGGTGTGGTCCTGTTAAGTAAAAGTAGGTAAAGCCTGAGAATGAAGCAATAATGTGCTAGTTATTATGTTAAAAATAGTGTCCCTAATTATAACTTTCCCCGTTGATATGGTTTTCTTGTCATTACTATGCTGTTTTTTAGGCTTTCATTAACTTTTATCCTTCAAGTTGGTTGGCCAGCTTTTATGCAACACTGCTAGTGATGTGCTTGGTAACTTAATCAGAAAAGCTACTGATTCATTGTGAAAATAAAGCCTTGGTAGGAAAGAATATTATGAATTGGATTACCATAGTGTGACAACAATATTTGATTAGGTTTCCATTGTGCCCTATATACAGCACTAGTCATGCCTCTGTAACTCTGTTGATTCTTCTTGATGAAATGTCTACGGAGATTTTCGGTTAGATATTGCCTCAGAAAGTAACTTTCATTGTGTTTTTTTTGGCTTGTGTTTCTGCATTTGCTTCCTGTTTGTAAGCTTGTTCATCACAATTAATGTCAATCTCACAATTAATGTCAATCTAAATATTTGGATGCTACATATTTAGGCTGTACCACTAAGTGCGCGAAAAGCTACTGGAGGTAACTCAGAAGGAATAGCGCCTTTCTTGCAGCTGCCACATTTCACAGAGGCAACTGTGAAAAAGATTGCTCGCAAGGTATCCTTACTGCCCTTCTCAATCTTTTGATGAAAGTAAACCGAGCAAAGGAATACAGAAAATTGATGGTCTTGTTTTGAAGAAAGTTGATGGTCTTTTTTGAAGCAGTACTTTTTTACTCTGGATTTTAACAATCTCATTGTGCTCTACAGAAAATCCGTGCATTCCAAGAATTGTGTGATATGTCTGTGGAGGATCGTGCTGCATTGCTGACACAAGTTGCCGGGCTTTCTGAAGAACAAGCTCGCGATGTGGAGCTCGTAATAGACATGATTCCTTCTATTGAAGTTGAAATTAAATGCGAGACTGAGGGTGAAGAGGGCATTCAAGAGGGCGATGTCGTGACGATGTATGCTTGGGTCTCGCTTCAGCGCTGCAATGGACTAACTGCTGCTCTTCCCCATTGCCCCAACTTCCCGTTCCACAAGGAAGAAAACTTCTGGCTGCTTCTAGCAGATGCTGCATCAAATGATGTCTGGTTGTCCCAGAAGGTCAGCTTCATGGATGAGGCCACTGCCATCACTGCAGCATCAAAAGCTATACAAGAAACCCAGGAGGCACTGGGTGCCAGTGCAAAGGATATAGGGATTGCAGTTAGGGAGGCAGTTGACAGGGTGAAGAAAGGCAGTAGGCTGGTGATGGGCAAGTTCCAAGCTCCAGCAGAAGGAACTCACAACCTGACTTCCTTCTGTTTGTGTGACTCATGGATAGGCTGCGACACGAAGACCAGCTTCAAGCTGAAGGTCCTGAAGCGGAGCCGGGCGGGTACCAGGGGCCACGTGCCCGAGGAAGGGCCAGTGGCAGCTGCAGAGGATGGCATTGAGGAGGAAGAAGAGGAAGAGGAAGAGGAGTATGATGACTATGAGAGTGAGTACAGTGATGACGAGGAGGAGGAGAAGAACAAGGGCAAGGGGAAGGGCAAGGTCGCGAACGGAGCAGCCCATCAAGGGGGGAACTCTGATATAGATTCTGGTTCTGGCAGCGATGAGTGATACTTATACCCAATTCGAACGAACTATATAGGGTCTTAACACCAATTGTTTTGCCTGTTGTACCCCGTGAAACTTGACAATATATCCCCTCGACTTATAGAGTTGGCGGTAATAGCATTTCCAGTTTTGTTTATTATTCCTGTGCTGGATAGAGGATGAAAAAAAATAATTGAGATGAGCATCGTGGCCACAAAAATGACAATAAAACCCGTTCAGCGGGACGATGCCCAAATTTCTTGGCCTGCAATTGAAGGGATAGAACCTCCTTGGATGCCAAGCATTTTTAAGTATTTATTAAAAATGTTTTATAAAACATTTTGCTTTTGGAAACTGAAAATGTTTGCATGCATGTTACATTCTAGGTTTAAAACTCAATAATGACCTTTTTTCCCTTCTAGTTAAATCATGGTTTTGAAGTTATTTGGTTGTATAACTACCATGATTTTTTAGATACTATATAGATTTCTAAAACTGCTGCAAGTGCAAGCGCAAGCGCTTTTCTACAAATTTTCCATGCATAACACTATCTTCTTTTTTTTATTAGAAAAACAGGCATCATGCCCTGCTCTATTCATGAACAAAGCATAACAGGTTTAAGCGTTTTCGGCGCATGGGGTTTTTTCCGTGCATCCACGATGCATAGCGGACAGGCCAGCCACCAGCCACGCAAGGCTGCATCACAGTTATTACAACAATGATCAACACAAAACAGGGAGGTGACTGTGTTCATCACCCAAAAAAGTCATGGACGGGCGCCCAGATTTCTTCAGCCATGTTGCACCTCTTCCTTCCTGCTACTACTCATCCAGTTCCAGCCCCAAAGACTTTAATTTTCTTCACTTCGATTCGATCTCCAAAGGGAGGTGTTCATCACCCAAAAGTCATGAACGGGCGCCCAGATTTCTTCAGCTATGTCGCACCTCTTCCTTCCTGCTACTCCTCATCCAGCCTCGAAGACTTCAGCTTAATCTTCACTTGGATTCGATCTCCAAAAGTGCCCCTGACGATTGCCTCCAAGTAGCTGCACCATTGGAGTGCTCCACTTCGGTTGCCCTCCTTGATCATCGGTTCCCATAGTTTTGCAGATTTCCACGCCTGTTGCAACACACATTTGATATCCTGCCAATTTTGATGATAAGACTCATGCAGAGATGACGTTAAACAAACCAATTTCTTTTCCTAGACAAAAGAAGATGGTGCACAATTTCATTATCAGAGCAGCATTGACAATTTGACGGTTTAACTATTCCTCTTCTAAGGAGGTTATCAACAGTCATGATTTTGTTCCAAGACATCAGCCACAAAAACATCTGAATTCTAGGGAGAACATTGACCTTCCACACCGCAGGGATGTAAACTGGTTGGACCCCTTTGAAATTGATAATGGCATACATGGGCTGGGCCGAATAGGTGCCTTTGTTTTCATATTGCCACACCAGGGAGTCGTCTTCCATCCCAAAGTTTATACTAGCCACAATCTCAGAGAGTTCATACTATCTTTTCATCATCCTTTCACTAAAAGTTCCTCTGGGCTGGGCTAGAAAGTCTGAGAGAAGAATAATCCGCTGAGCTGATTCAATAATATTCTGTGACGAGAATCCGCTGGGCTGGGATAATAATCCTAAACGAATACGGCGTGGGGCAAAGCGATCCCCCGTACAGCTCCCAAAACTGAACTGGCAGAGGGGCAGTCCCAAACCACGTGTCCTCTCAAAATCTAATGCTAGCTTCATTTCATATTTTCCATCTATAACCAAACTTAATGGCTTTAGCAGCTCACATTATCCATTTTCAGAACTGTGAAGATTGGGATTGTGGAAGGGAGAAGATATTTACCGAACGTATTTCTATTTTATAACATTGCCAAAATTTTCCTTCATGTTTTACAATTTTCCTTCATGTTTTACAAACCTTTTTATCCATGGTCTCAACAGGAATAATTCACTTATTATAGTTAATTTTCACCCCCAATATAATCTCAAAACAGGTAAGAATGTTTTTCAAGTTAGAAGCTCTTTCTGAATCTCTATCAAGCAGAAGGATATTGTCATTTGCATACTGCAGACTCACCGCACCTTGTTGTGTTAAGTCACTTCCCATACCTCTAATCAAGTTATAGTTTACCGCTTTTTGGAGCATTCTAGTCGGAATATCAATAACCAAGTTAAACATCATAGGGAACAAGGGTCACCCTATCTGATCCCTTTACCAGTTTCAAAATAGTCGGCTTCAGAATTATTAACAGTGTCTCCTACAGAGCCATGTATAGGATTTTCTTTATCCACATTATCCACCATAACACTATCTTCTAATAAATATATAGGTTCTGAAAAGTTTCTTTTGTTTTTCTACAGGATTATGGCCAACAATTAATAGAGTGGATTTGCCGGAGAGAATCTTCGCTTCATGGATTAGTGGAGAAGGTTCTCACCGGCCAACCCAGTGACCACTGATTATCGAGCGCCCCCGTGCCACTTGGGCAGTATAAGAGCTGTTTGTTTGAGCTGCATACCTGCTGCTGGCTTTAACTAAAAAGCTAACAATAGTTTCTCGAAGATGTTTTTTCCAAGCTTCTGACTTTCTGAAAGTTGCACTTTGTTTGAGCTTTTAGCTTTTCTCGCTGAGAAGTTGCACAGAAGCTCAAACAAATAGCCCCTAGTGCAAATGTCTCGCATGTCCTCTTCAGTCTTCCTCTATTCTATCTGAAGATGCGACTCGTCTATATTTCTGTCTCAACGACAGAGGAGACTGGTCTTTTCAATTGTGCAGCACTTCCTGGGTCATCGAAATTTCTGCCAACAGGCTCGTCATTGACTCGGAGTCTTGTTCCAACTTCCAAAAATATCAGTAAATTGACAGGCCTGGTTAGCCTTAAGGTTATGACTGATTCAACGGATATTCACTGAGTTGAAACTTGACAGCAATAGAGGGCATGCTTTTCTTGCTTGTCATTTTATTCCCCGATTTATGTGTTGATTAAATTAACAGTTGATTAGCATAAGCCTCCAAAATATATTCTGGCACGTCAACCATCGATGAGTACTACGCAATACGCATTATGAGAATTTAGGCCGCCCATCCCAGGTGTACTAGATATATTGACCAACTAGCCAGCCATCAAATAGTCCGATGCTATTGTGTGCCGTTGAAGACGGGGAAATTAATAGCAGAAATGGACCTGGGCGTAAGTTTGACTGGAAAGTTTTCTTCTGTGGACAAGTTCTTTGATGCTAACTGAGCAGACGGAGACAGTAAGTACTGACTAGAAATATCTAAAATCTTCATTATCTCTTGTTACAATTATACATATTCTGTTTTCCCTTTTGCAGGTTGCAGAAGAACTATTTTTCCCTATCCTGAATAGTCAAATCGAGAATTTTCATCTTGTTACTAACTCCACATACTTATTTTATTGAATGTGTACAACACCTAATTGTGAGCGTAAAAATGTGAAAAGTCAATATAATTTTTAAATTAGAGGTTCCAATTTAGAAAAGAATGGAAAAAGAGGGCATATTAAAGAATACATGAGTAACAATCATTTGCATATTTTTCTATTTGTGCGTAAGTTGTAAAACCATGGCCTATTCATATAGTTTAGTTAATAACAGAGTTCATCCAATTTAGTGTTTCGAATTTGTTTTTTTTTGTTGCGCCACGTCATAAAAGAAATCATAGCTATGGATGTGATTTAAGGAAAAAGATGGCTATATAAGCGTCTGCACAAAGGCTAGCTCAGTGCCACTTTACCTTTGGATACTTGTGTGGATCTCAACATCGTCTGCACCAGCAAGACGATGATTATCTGGTGCTTTTCATTCTCAAGGGGCTACAAACTTACAAAGCAGCAAGGCCCATCGGTAATTTCTGAAGTAATATATCAATTAACATCAAGGCCAACTTCTTCCCTACTATTAGTTTGTTCATTCAAGTACTTACTCCCACAACATAATTAAGCTTCAATTTTTGTGAACTCTCAAGTTCAGCACTCTTTACTGGTGGAGATGAGGATGTTCGAATCACCATTTTATCTTCTCCTGCTTATCTTCATCGTGACTCCTGGTGAGCAAGCTTCTAGTGTCATAACAAGCCAAGGTAACAACACTCATCTCTCCAGTGCCATGTATTCCGGTTGCCCAAAAAGCTGTGGCAACCTCACATTTGACTACCCATTTGGCATCGGCTCAAACTGTATCCGGAATACCGACTTCAATCTCACCTGCGATAATACCACACAACCTCCAAAGCTCTACCTTCAGGATCTTACCACAGAGGTTCTTGAAGATATTGATGTTAGTGAATACGGAAGCATCGATGGCTTCATCGACACAGAGTTCTTGGTCAGATTTTCCCAAGCCATCTCCATGACACAGGGCGTTGATGTGTACACCATGTCATGGAAAGCTCATGGAAGAGCTTTTACTCTTGATTACGTGGAGCTAAACATTACCGGCTGTGATTTCGATGCATACTGGTTAGACCAAGAGATAAATGCAGATGTGAGGCTCTGTACAGTTACCTGCCCTGAAGATGCAGAAATCACGGACGAGGTGGCCAGGCAGAACTGCAATGGAACTGGATGTTGCTCAGTCGAGTTTTATACTAATCTTCGCGCCTTCCAGTTGAAGTTTGTCGTCCACAATAGAGGCGACCTCGTGCCAAACACTAACCGAGGCTTCCTATGGGACAGCATCAATGTAACTTCTGCGTATGCCTACATCATGTGGAGTATTGTGGATCAAGCCACATGTGCCAGCACCTTGGATAATCGGACAAACTATGCCTGTGCAAGCAACAACAGTAGATGCTATGATAGCTGGGAGACTTCAGATCTTGGATATCTCTGTGGTTGTGATGGTGGGTATGGGGGCAACCCATATATACCTAATGGCTGCTCACGAGATAAAGGTACTCAATGCTGTTCTTTTTTAAACATATGACGTTTGAGATATGCGTAGGCAAATTCCTAAATCTGTCGATATCAATATTTGGATATTCAGATTGCATACATGAAAAATATACACGTATATTGGCCCTCAAACATACTTTTATACTGTAAAAAATTCAACAGTTTTATGAATAAGGAACAATAACAAAAACTGCTAGCTTAAGATTTGTGACTTCTTCCATGTTGGGGACCTTTTTGATGTTCAAAGACTTATTTCCATGTTGCACAATTTTCTATATTATTAAGTTATACATGCCTGTCTATCATCATATTGCCTTAAGGTTTGTGTTTGTTCCCATCTAGTACTAACGCGCAACCATAGATTTCTCAGTTAATTGGGGCAGTTATTGCAATATTTTCACTCATCCTAATTAAATTTTTTGAAAGAAGAGAAGTGATCTATATAACTTATATAAGAGCACCCCACTAGCTTGTTCGTTTTGACTCGTATTGAGGGGGATTGGGTCGTATTAAATCCCTAACAAGTCAAAATACCTCTCAATACACTCCAATACCTCCCAATACGGCACAATACCTCTGAGAAAGGTATTAAACGAACAAGGCCTAAGGATTTCTCTCAACTTTCATGAAGCCACATCATCACCTCCCACTAAAATACATTAATTGCTATTTCTTTCTTATATGGTGCACATCATCTTGAATTCTAGATTATTCTAATTGTACGACCAGCTTGGTGCACATTTTCTATTCATTAGATATATATCTTATTGTTTTTCTTATCTATTCAAAAGTACATAAAAGTTTATGGATTTCATCAAGAGATAGCTCATATGGCTCTCAGGGTAATCTTTACAAGCAACTAATCAACCACATTGATTTATAGTTTATTAAAAAAACTCTTTAAAATCCCGCAGCAACGCACGGGGAATCACCTAGTTGTAACATATTATTGTGGTCAGAACGCATGGTGTACTATGGACAAATATTGTTCCAGAATGAAGGGAGTAGCTTATTTCTTGTTAAGATTGTCCACCATTCTTTTTACGAAACATGTGATTTTACAAAAGTACATTGGCATATATATGAGAAAAGATAAAGAAATAAAAGAAACATTTGTATATCAAGATGCCTTGAGATTCCATGGGAATGGTATTGCAGCAAATAGAAGATAAGAGTACACTAAAACCGAGGCATATATGATGCTGTTCACTGTACATAAATCGTGTGTTACCTCAGTCATGCTGATTGTGAATACCATAATAAGTTTGGTTGCAGCACCATGGCTTGGTTTAGTGCCCAACCTTTTCTTAGCAAAAATATCTTGGATATTCTCTAACATTGGCCACTTATGAATTTGTCAAATCAGGATATAATCCATTTGAACAAAAGGTTAATTGCCAGCGATCATGTGGTAACATCAGTATCCCATTCCCTTTTGGCTTAGAAGAAGGTTGTTTTGCAAGGAAGCTATTTCAGCTCAACTGCACAAATGTGACATCTTCCACTCTCCAGTTTGATGACGAACATCAGGTGTCATATATAAACATCAGTGAAGGACTTGTGGGCATTAAGTACAGATCAATTTACGAACAGGAGTTGTTTGGGGTGTACGTACCTAAGCAGCCTGGCCTCTATATTGGTTCAGGAGAATCATCCTCTGTGCAATGGGCCGTTGCCAATCTGACCTGCGAGGAGGCAAAGCAGAACTACTCAGGATATGCATGTGTTAGCATCCATAGCACATGTTTGAGCGTCAACTCAACAGAACGTTACATTGGTTATCGATGCAAATGTATGTCAGGCTTTCAAGGGAATCCATACATACAGAATGGCTGCCAAGGTTCGATCTCTCTCTGCCTTATGTTTGGATATCCAAATCCCAACCATTTTGGTTTAACAATTTATTGCATTCTGGAGAGTACACACATAGAGTACATACATTTTGTGTCATTGAGGTCTTAGCCGTTCAACAACTGATTCACATTTTGGAGAGTACCCATAACTAAAACAGCAGGGAGTGATTGAGATAGTCCAATCCAGTTTCGATTTCTCAACAACATATATGATATCTATATATTTTCAATCTTGGACGTTTATGCTTCAAAGTTGTAATTTTTCGGATATCTCCTTTTTCATATTGTTCTTTTGGAAACTGCAGTTTATTCTCTGACATCCAAGCCTGAAAATCGGCAACCCTCCTGAAGAGATATATTCAACAATCTCCTTCATGTTAGAACTTTGAATCTTTTAGGCCATTTAGAGAGCAGAATCCTGCTCTGTATTTTTTTTTTCTGGCAGATTTCAGTGAACAACGCATGGGGACCATAGCAAGTTACTGATAAACCACTAACCAGACTAAAGTCAATAGACTGGTGACCCAAACTTTAAATATCGACAACTGATTTATGTTCTGTATAACTGCAAGCTTGCCTTTTTTTTTTTAATAAATTTGCCCCATTGCCCTGCTCTGACCATGTCAACACATTCACACCTAGGTTTGTGTACTCCGATGGCAAAAAATGGCAAAATCAGTGGCAATGGTGCATTTAATTTATAAAAAAAAATCAAAATAGTGGCAATTGCGCAAAATTGAAAGGAGGGTAACTCTCCCTGCTGTGTTACTGGCTTAATTTCTCCTCTAAAAATTAGGATTTGGCTATGCAATTCAGTGATAAATCATGGCTATATTGAAATTCATTCTTGACTACCGGTGAGGTAAACATAATACATTTTATAAACCATATTCCTGTCTGAAGATTCTCTTGCCCCCAAATGCGGGATCTCTTTTTGGCGAGTCACCTAAGATCCTACAGTGTGGCATGATTGTAACTTAGTTTAGCATCTTCGATGCGTGGTGCAGTGTGTCCCGGAGAATTCTCTTGGCCTCTGCTTCGTACATATTTCTCTCCTTAATGAAATGAACACACAGTCATCATGCATTATTCAAGGAAAAATGGTGGGATCTTTAATATCCTTCTTTGTTTCTCCATCAAGAAATCCGACAGCCAAGTTTTCCACATCAGTACATCACAAAACAGTTCTGAGACTCTAGTTATTCTAAGTTCATGTGTATTAGAAAAATTCAAACTTTTCTCTCCTCTCCAGTTAACATGGATAGTTGCATATGTCTGATTAGCTTCGCCTTGTAAATTTCTCTCACCTGACAAAAATGTGGTTGCAGATATTGATGAGTGCCTCACACTAGGAATATGCAGAGGAGTATGCCAAAATACTGCAGGAGGATACAATTGCACCAGTTGCCCTGACAAAACACAATATGATACTATAATACTGCGTTGCATCCCAATAAAACGGCAAAATCTTCTATTAGGTGAGCTTTATACATCAGTAATTTGATAACTAAAATAAGATGGAGAAGATAATTAAAGCAAAGCCAGACTAAGGAGCATAATCCCTGCAGGTATTGTCATTGGGCTTACCAGTGGCTTCGGCATTCTACTTCTCAGCTTATGTGCATCAGTGCTTGTTCGTAAATGGAAAAGGGATATCCAAAAGCAACTACGAAGGAAGTATTTTGAAAAAAATCAAGGACTTCTTCTAGAGCAACTAATATTGTCAGATGAAAATGCAACAGATAATACAAAGATTTTCACTTTGGAAGAGCTGGAAATAGCAACAAATAACTTTGATCCTACACGAATACTTGGTCGTGGAGGACATGGCATGGTATACAAAGGCATATTATCAGACCAACGTGTTGTTGCAATTAAAAGGTCTAAGGTGATTGAGGACAACGAGATCAGTCAATTCATTAACGAGGTTGCAATTCTCTCTCAAATAAATCATCGGAATATTGTAAAGCTCTTTGGATGTTGTCTAGAAACAGAGGTTCCACTACTGGTGTATGACTTTGTTCCCAATGGTTCATTATTTGGAATTCTACATTCTGGTTCAAACAATGGTTTCTCTTTGTCATGGGATGACTCCCTAAGAATTGCTGCAGAAGCTGCAGGAGCTCTCTATTATCTCCACTCGGCAGCCTCTGTATCAGTCTTTCATCGTGACGTGAAGTCCTCTAATATACTATTAGATTCAAACTATACGGCAAAAGTTTCAGACTTTGGTGCTTCTAGATTGGTTCCTATTGATCAAACTCATGTTGTTACAAATGTCCAAGGCACGTTTGGGTACTTAGACCCAGAGTATTACCATACTGGGCAGCTAAATGATAAGAGCGACGTATATAGTTTTGGTGTGGTACTTGTGGAACTGCTTCTTCGAAGGGAGCCTATTTTTACAAATGAGACAGGGTCAAAGCAGAACTTGTCCAATTACTTTCTTTGGGAGTTAAAGGCAAGGCCAATTAAAGAGATAGTGGCTACTCAGGTTTGTGAAGAAGCAACTGAGGAAGAGATTAACAGCGTTGCCTCTCTTGCGGAGATGTGTTTGAGACTCGACAGTGGAGACAGACCTACAATGAAGCAAGTCGAGATGAATCTGCAGTTCTTGCGAACAAAAAGGTCAAACTCCTGCCGTGTTGTTCATGAAAATTCTGAATCTGAAGAGATCCAACCATTGCTATGTACAAGAGCTGAATCTAGATATGAGACGTTTGATATTAGCTTGGGTGAAAGTTCTAGTTCAGAGTATCGCTACAGCCAAAGATTTAATAGCTCAGAGCACGACTTTAGATCATCTTTTGGGATATCACACTAAGCGTCTCTTTGTCAGTGTTGGAATTCCATACAACATCACTAGAAAAAGAAGATTGTGAGAGTGTATGTTTCTTTTCCAATGAGTGCTATCAAAATACTATGTTGTACTCAGGCAAGTACTGAACGTCTTACTACGGTTGCAGCCCATCTTATTGTCCCTAAGAAGGTGACAGATTCCTCTACAGTACTTCTTTCCCTACAAATTGGAATTACTCTGATCTATCATTTGTACTTGGATTCTCACACTTCATAACTTGCATGTATATTTAAACTTTTTACTGCATATTGGATGAAATGAGTTTTTATTTGTGTACAAAAGTTCAGAGAATAAAACAAATGGTACTGTATGTTCCGTCGCTGATTTTCAGATTAGCCATGAAACTGTATCTCTCGGCAAATCAACAAGTTCTAGAAATCTATACTGAGTACTAGATTATCCTAGCCCATGAAATGTTTGCCCTGAGTGTGATGGTATAAATGCTTACAGTATGTCACTAATTCGATATCATCAAAGATACACATATGTAATCCACAGTTTGTACCCCACATAGCCTATTCAAGGCAAATAATCAGAAAGGACCATACCTATCATTAGCCTATCCGGGCCACGAAGAGAAGGGAAGCCGCACACCCATGGGTCATGGCCACACCATGCTCTACGGATGCAAGTGCAAATGTGCAACCCATGGACGGAGGCCGCGGTCAGCAATCGGCAACCTTCACAAAGAGCTGATCTGCAAAATTTGCCACAAAGTAGATATAAAACAAGAGATCAAGCAAGCAGGAAGCAATGAAGCATACTCGAACACGACGTACCAACAAAAATGGGAACATCCCGGCAGGGGGGACAGCAGCCTGCATTGCGCCAGCGGCGCTCGGGGAAAGGTCGTCCCGCAACCGCCGCGGGGCGACCCGATACAGGAACGGACGTCCTTGCAAGCGCGGGAGGGGGACGGAGGGGCAACGCGACGGCGGCCGCCGGCGAGGATCGGGGCGTATCAGTGCCCTGGCAATGAATCCGGTTGATAGCCAATAACGGTCACACTTGGGCCGAAGGAAGAAGTAAAGGATCAAGAAGGAAAAAGTCCTCTTTGCCCCCTTGTTTTATACGTCGAGTCTGTCTTTCCTCCTCGAACTCGAAAACCAGTCATTGCAGCCCTCGTACTTCTAAAACCGGACATATAACCTCCATATTCCAAATCCACCCTGTTTTGTCCAATGTGGTGCGGACATGGCACCGGTTTTGATCCAGCATGGCACAGATCTATATGTCATTCTCTAGCAACTTCTTCCACCGTGCTTCAAGGCTTCAAGCGCACAAGAGTTGCCATGATTGTCTTCCATGCTTTTCACGCCCAGCCCCTCCACCCGCATGCGTCATGCTCGCCGACTCGCTTGCCACCGCCCTGTGCCCCTGCGCTCCCCATCCTGCAGCCGGATATGACTGCCCAAGGCTCCCCTGCATATTACATCGAGCTCTATGTGAAGAAAAGGTGTTGATATCAAGAGAAAGATAGAAGACGAGGATGGCTCGTCTCTCTCCCATCGAGAGCCCCCTTGCCGACGTCACCAAGATGCCGACGAGGGGGAGCAGGGTCGCCATGCGCGGGTCCTTCTCCGACAAGAGGACCCCGCGAAGATTCGGTGCATGGTGAACCCGGAGCAGGAGCTCAATCGCGCGGAACAACGTCAGATCCGCATATGCCCCTGGATTCTGGGCCTAGGTCATCAGTGACTCAGGCAGGGATCGAGGGAAGTGGCGAGAAGGTAAACCTAGAAAAATTCCCGTCCGCTGCCCCGACTCATTCCATCCACACCACGAAACCCTAGCTTGGCGAATCCTTCGAATTCGTAGTATCAAAAACTCCTCCGATTCGGGATCTTTCAAATCCCAAATCGGAGGGATCTCACCTGTGGACAGCAAACTTCGATCATCTATGGAGACGAAGCGAAACTATGGGTTTCTGTGAGGAGATTCAAGTCACAGCTAAGGAATTTCAGCAACTTACGCGAGGTAGAATTTCTGTTCCCCTTCGTGGTTCGGAATCACCTCGCTGGTCAACACTAAGCGTTGATTCGAGGTCGTTTGTACAGGTGGTGAAATCGCCTCCGCTGATGGATCGTGGGGCTTTTGGGGCACAGCGGCCGCCGCGTGGCGGACGAGGAGATGGAAGGTTTGTCCAGGAGAGAGGTCGTAGAGGATTCAGGCAGGAAGATACTCACTATGGTGGAAGATTCAATCAAGGAGGTTGGGATGATCGACGTGGAAATTTCAGAGGGGGAAGAAACAACAACTTCTAAGGGCAGTACAAGGAGCGGGAAAGGGATTTTCATCAAGAGGATCCTAGGAACCATCAGTTTGTTCCCAAGAATCAGCAGTTTGATCCCAGGAATCAGCAGTTTGACCTAAGGCAAAACCTGAAGCAGAACGTAGACAAGGATGAGGGAGGGAACAAGCAGACAAAGCCAATGGAGGAAGAGACCTAGAAACAAGATGAGTCGGTGCTGTCAGCAAACAAAGAGAAGGTCGAAGAAGACAAAGCTGAAACCTCTGGCAAGAGAGAATAGACCAGTAAACAAGAAGGGGATAAGATGCAGACGGAAAACAAATTTCATGCTGGCTACTGAAACAAATGTGGAAAATATGGACATAGAACTGATGATTGTTATAAACCAATTATCTGCAAAAGATGTAAAAAGGAAGGGCATGTACCTAGGGTTTGTCCTGAGGTGATGCCTTGGGAATGCATTGCGCCTTTCTGTGGCCTGGCTGCTCAAGGACAGGGCTTTCTTGTCATTCAAGATGAAGATATGAGTGACTAGCTCATCCAAGGATATGACAAACTTGGCTCTGATAACAGCCAAGGAAGGAATTGCAACTGCTAAAGAAATTGAAAATGAGTTCAAATTACAGGCTGGTGCCAACTCAAACTGGAGATGGTATGCAAAGAAGCTATCTGATAACAAATTCCAAATGAAGTTCCCCTCGGCACAAAAAGTAGAAGACCTATCTTTCTTTACGAGAATGGAAATGCGGACTATGCCCAATGTAACAATCAAAATTGACAAATGGAACCCTTATTCTGGAGCCAAGGGTGAACTAGATGTGGCCTGGTTTAGGATCTTCAGTATTCCATTTGAGAAAAGAACTGAGAAAAGGATGTGCTATGTGGCCTCCCTGGTGGGAATTCCCCTGGAAGTAGATAAAGCCAATCTTAAGAGATGGGATTATGTAAGGATCAAAATTGGTTGAAGGGATGTCTCAAAAGTTCTAGCCACAGTTTGCTAGACCTACATTTTTATGATTTCCCTATTGAGAGAGAAGTACCAATCACGGGAGCCACAAATGCAGCTGGGACAGTGTGGACTAGAGATAAAGATAGATCCAATGAAGATAATCCTTCACCTAAGAAACCTAAGAGAGATGGGGGGAGCTTCACAAATCAAACTGGGAGCTCTAGCATGAACATTGACTCTGCTTACCCTGGACAGAGACAGGGAAAACAACAAGTAGATGAGTTAAAAGGTCATTTCACCACTCAGAAGCAATCACCAATTTCCTCTCATCAGTTAGAAGAGACAAGGGTTCCTTGTCAGGAGTCAGCTCAAGTACACCAATCAAGTAACATGAGGCAAGGTGGGTCTGGGACAGCACCGCAAGCAGCTCCACAAATGGCGCCACAAACAACATCACAGCCTACCAGGATTGAACAAGCATGTCAGCTGAAGGAACAACATGGGGTACATGTGGAGAGAAATGTGCAGAATGTCCAGGTAACTGATGAAGAGGCTCATAAGGCTGACACTAGGGAGGGGCAAGTAAGGGAAACAGAAGCAAGTTCTGAGAATAGTGATGAGAAACTGTGTTTTGACAATATCATTTCTCCTGGAGGGGAACATTGGAGCTTTGGGACCTTCCAAAACGAGGAGATCAGGCACATTTGGAGAATGCAGTTAAATGAGAATAAGTCTGTGGCTATAAATGAGTATGGCACAAATTTAGGTAAGAACAAGTTTGACTCCCTAACCATGATAGAAGCCAAGTTTGCAATGAAAACAGGGAAATTGTAAAAGACAACTGAAGATGGAAACCCAGAGCAGGATGAGATGTTTAATAAAGGAATGATGACATAGGACACTTCTACACAGCTGCTATTAATTGGCAATGGGGGTGGTGGAAGCAGGTTTCCCAAGTCCAACAACGGGAACACAAGAGGCTCCAACTGTGGATTGGTCAAGCAAGGAAGAAGAGCAGATTGATCCAGATATTGTCCCAAGGCAACAGGTGGAGGAAAATGAGGGAAAAGGAGTACTTCTGACCAACTCACCTAGGTGGAATGAAAGAGAAGAGAGAGATAACTGTCCACAAGAAATAAATGTGACAAGCCAGATGGGGATGGGAAACACAGTGAATCCAATAGAAGAACAGAATCAGGGGATAGAGACTTTACAACAGGAGAGTCAACCAGATAAGCAAGATGACTTGATCAAGAAGGCAGAAAGATAAAGCACCAGATTAAGGGAGCAGGGATTGGGAGGCATTAAGATTGCTGCAAAACCTGAGAGGACGGCCACCACGAAGAATTTAGAAGGTAACTACATAAACTCTAAGAACTCCTTTGCATTTCTTGATAACTCGGTTTTAATGGTTAGAGCCAGTAAAATGGGTGTGAATGTAGAAAATGTAGAATTAGAACGTTTTGATGCGTCAAAAGATTTGGAAAAAGCAAGAAATGTTTTGACAATGCCAAATAAGGATATTGGAAAGGAAGTGATTACAGAAAATGAAATTATTCCCCCCTTGGAGGGGAATAAGTTTATTGAGTGGAGATCTGAATCTGAAGATGAAGAGGGTTTCAATCAAACAAAAAAAATGAGGAATAAAAAACGTAGCGGAAAAACAGAAGTGTATGGAAAAACCAGAGGGAAGAAGGTTCATCCTGTTGATATTTCCTCCCCTTCTGATGGAGATGTATCCAAGATTAGCTCTGGATATAATCTCAGAAAAAATGCAAGAATCCAAAAGGGTAAAACATGATAGGTCTTATTTGAAATTGTAGAGGAGTGTCTAAGAAAGGAATGAGTACGTGCTTTAGAGATCTGGTGGCTGATTTCCAACCAGACATGATTGGTTTACAAGAAACAATGAAGAAGAAGTATCCTAACAAATTCTTTCGGCAAATTGATCCCTCCAGATTATATACGTGGCACTGGATGCCTTCTAAGAGTAGATCTGGTGGGATCCTCTGTGGGGTGAAAATTGAAAGGTTTAAAATTATAAGTTGTGAAATCAAGAACCTCTCAATAATAGCAAAGGTAAGAGATAAAAACACAAATAAAACAGTGTTACTAGGAACGGTTTATGGCCCAACTCATGAAGAGACGAGGATGTAATTCCTTACGGAACTAGCTAGTATCTGTGCTTCTAGAGATGCCCCGCTGTTAATTGGTGGGGACTTCAATATTTTGAGGTTTAGTGAAGAAAAAAAACAAAAGCTTTAGTGGCAACAGATTCACTGACATGTTTAACTAGATCATAAACACTTTTGAGCTAAGAGATCTAGTGCTTAATGGGGGGATGTTCACATGGAGTAACAACCATGAGGACCCAACCCTAGAAAAAATAGAGTATTGATGAGTGCAGATTGGGAGGCTGAATTCCCAATGACAAACTTGAGGAAAATCCCTAGATATATGTCTGATCAAAGCCTCAGAGGACACAATAAAAGATACAAAAGAATATTACAAGAAGAACTTGCAAGGCTGGAAAAATTAGAAGAAGGAGGTCCCTTGCAAAGGGAGTTGCAGGAAAGGAAAACATTCATTCAAACAGAGTTGTTCAAACTATTAGAAGAGGAAGAGCTTTATTGGCATAAAAGATCGAATTCAAATTGGTTGCTAAAAGGAGATAATAATACTGATTATTTCCATAAAATTGCAAATGAAAAGAAAAGGAAAATGTTATATACAGTTTACAAGATGAAGGTAACAAAATAGAAGGGGATGATAAAATCCTTGAACATGCTAATGAATACTACAAAAATCTTTTTGGGCCCTCCGATAGCCACAGTTTAAGATGGATCCTAACTGCTGGTCAAATGAGGAGAAAGTGTCACAGGAAGAAAATGATAAATCTAATAAAATCTTTTACCGAAGAGGAGATTAAACATGTGGTTTTGACCATGGAGAAAAATATAGCTCCAGGCCCTGACAATTTACCAATAGAGTTTTATCAATCAGGCAGGAATATAATAAAAAACGACTTTATGGAGATGGTTTGGGAATTTGAAGAGCAAAAACTGGAAGTAGCTCGATTAAACTATGGGGTAATAACCCTAATACCAAAACTAAAAGAGGCTGATAAAATTCAACAATACCGCCCGATAAAATTATTGCCAAAGCTCTTATGCTGAGATTCGAAGAATGCATGGGAAGAATGATAAGTCAAAGCTAGACAACCTTTTTAAAAGGCAGAAACATTATGGATGGGATTTTGAGTCGGCATGAAATTTTACATGATGCAAAAATAAGGAAAAAGGATGGTCTAGTCCTAAAGTTGGATTTCGAAAAGGCCTATGATAAAATTAGTTGGGAGTTTCCGTTTGACTGTCTCAAACAAAAGGAATTTAATACCACTAGGTGGAACTGGATCAAGACAGTAGTAACTAGTGGAACTCTGTCTGTGAAGGTAAATGATGTGGTGGGTAGTTACTTCAAAAGTGGGAAAGGTGTGAGACAAGGGGATCCTCTTTCCCCATTGCTGTTTAATCTGGCTGTTGACACTTTAGCCAAGATGATAAGTGTAACACCCTCAAAATTAAGTAGGGTTTATTTAGGATTATTCGGTTAATTACTAGATTTATTAGGGGAATTATAGACTTAAAAGAAATAAATTTGGACAATAAACTAAAAATGGCTAAAGGGAAATAAAGAGATGCTCTATAACTTGAGTGGTCTTCTAGGACTAAAATAAATCTCTAAAACCATATAATTAAGCTAGGGAAGACTTGATTTAAATTTGAATTCAAATTCCTTTTAAAAACCCATTCAAATAAATAGGAAACTTGCTTAAACATTAAATGGGCCGAAACCTCACCTTCAGCGCAGCGTCCCCTTCAGCCCATCGCCGAAGTCTAAAATCACCCCCTGGACTTCCCCCTCGCCCGCTCCTCCTCCACCCTCGTCCACCCGCGGCCCACGCGCGCCGTAGGCCGCCAGCCCGGCAGGCCGCGGGCCAGCAAGCCTCGGCCCACCCGCGCCTCACGGCCCACGCCCACGCGCGCCTCTATCCCCTCCCTGACCTACGCCGCCGTGCCGCCGCCACACACTAGCGCCGCCGTCGCCGTTGGTCGCCGCCGGTCTACACCGGCGAACTCGGCCGCCGCAGACCGCATGCGCTGATGCTCGCGTGTCCTGCTCCACGTCGCACGCCCCCGCGACTGCCGCGTGCCCCTCCTCCTCCCCGCCCGACGCATCGCCCCTATTCCCTTTTCCTTTCCCGCCGCCGGGCGCCATTAATGGCCCCGGTGTGCCCATCCCCAGCGCCCATGCCTCCACTTCGCGATGCTCCGTACCGAGCCTCGGCTGCACCATCAACACATGATGCTTTCCGCACGGCCAGGATGAACCAAAAACTGGGCGCCAGCCTTCCCTTTCCGCGCCCCCGGCCGAGCTCCATCGCCGGAGCTCGAGCTCCCCTGGGCCACCGCGCGTCCCACGCCGCCGCCCACTCTCATCCTCTCCGTGGCCACACCCCGCGGGCCCGCTCAGCCTATAAAAGGCACCCCCAGGCCTCGTTCTGGGATCACCCCAAGCTCAACCGGAGCTCCCCTTTCCCCCGAGCATTGCCGCGCCACTCCACTCCCCCCACTCCCCCTCCGCCCTCCCACTAACCACCAGTGAACTCGTCGCGCCCTCCTCTTTCTCCTGGAGTTGGCCGCAGGGCCGCCGGCAAGCTAGAGCGCCGTCCCGGTGAGCCCAACGGCGGCGCTCATGGGGGCGCCACGGCGCCGCCCCGCTCCGGTGGACGAAGCGGTATGCCGTTCGTCGCCGTCGGCCCCGCCGTCTTCCCCTCTCTCTGCGCATAACCCGACAGGCGGGCCCGGGAACCGACAGCGTCCCTCTCCCCGTCACGCCCCTCGCCCCCACCGACTCCATGTGCTCGGTTCACGTAGACCGCACACCTTGCGGCTACCCCGGCCCACGACTGGTCCATGGCGCGGGCCGCCCATGCACCGGGTGGACGTGGTCCAGTGGACCATAGACCGGGCGCGCGCGGTCCACCGCGTCCACCGCACCAGCGCACGGAACAGCGTACTCGGTGGGTCCCACCGGCCCACGTCAGCCGGCCCACCCCTCTACGTCAGCCGCCCGGAAATTGCTAGGTGCACCCGAGTAAGTGTACACAAACCCTTATTTAGAGCCCTTCCTCACTTCTAAAAATTCCCCAAAAATACCCAAAAATATTAGAAATATTTCAAAGCCTATTAGTGCCATCCAATCCTTTTTAGCATATCATTAGAGCCTATATCCAATTAGGCTAGTTTCTAACCAATAGAAGGCCGCCATTAGTGTACCCAGGAAATTCCCCTTTCCATGTCTTAGCCCCATAAATTCCCAGATAATTCTCATAAATACTAAGAATTATTTTAAACATTTTTACATGCTTGTTGCCCTAGGATTTATGCCCAAGCCCCCAAAACTCTAACCGTGCCATTATAATGCCTGCCCATTTAAAAAACCCGTTTGGTACGCCGCCCGTATGAAACCCTAGCTTCGCCAAAACCCTAGCCATCGTGCCGTCCATCCATAAACTCCTAGGTGTCAGTGAAATCCTAGCCGTTACGCTGCCCAGGGTTGAATAAGGGCTATCTCGAAGTCCATACTCAGGAATTATTACTTAGGAATCTATATAATTCCCGAAACCCCATAATCATCATTCCAGCCATCTTTCAGGGAATTATTTAATAATTCTCTTCCAAAATCTCTGTCCTTTAGTCCATTAGTTATTTTAGATATTTAATGGATTATTGATCCAACCCCTAGCCATTAGAGAAATCCTTCGAATCCCCGCCTTTTTTCCATTCTTTTTCATTTTACGATTTGATTGGTGTACTGATTGTTATTTTCCGTGTTTTATCGATAGCATGACCGGGCCCGACGAGATGCCAAATCTCCAGAAGGCCTGAAGCCCAGCCCGGTCAACATACGGAATACGCCCGTGTAAGGAACGTCTAAGGTCCGACAATGAAGGCAAGTCTCACCAATAATATCACCCCCTTCACTAAACTTTATTGTATGTGCAGCATAAGCTACATGGGGCATAACCTGAGTGTATGCCCAGTGTCGCTGTAGATATAGGATGCTTTAAGATTGGGAGTGGAAGGATAGCCTCGTCAGGGGATCCTAAGAGCCACTCTGATCCAGCTAAGGACCGGTTCATGGGAGAATCTTTCTAGTGCCTAGTACAACCTCGCATGCCAAAAAGGCATGGCCTACGGGAATGCCTATTTATGTGAGGCCTTGATTCACACCTCACCAGCTGAACCTAGTAATCCATCCCAAGGAGCCGTATGATTGGTGCAGAGTGCCGACCGGCAGAAACCAGGTAGCGCCTGGTGCCTAGTCGAGCACGCGCCAAGTCAGGAAATGGATATACCGGAGACAGACCCAGACAGAGGACTGGGACTGGGCGGTACGGGTTGACTAGATTAGAGGGTCAGAGACCCTGAGGGCCAGAGGCCCAACTTATGAGCTCACACCCGGGTTGATATCCGCAAGGCGGACATTAATAGCCCCTGCTTAGCCCCCAGTACTATCCGTGAATGGACCTAGGGAATGCTGACCAGCGATGGCCACCGGTGGGTACGAGTCTCGTAGGTCGGTACCGCTTTATCGGAAGGTATGGGCGGACCGAATGCGGGGTATATAAGTACAACCTCTGCAGAGGGTAAAATCTATCTGAATAGCCGCGACTCTCGGTATAGAGTCCACTTAGTCAAAGTCCCAATTGACTGTTATTGCATAGGGAACCTGAAACGGTCAAGGTACCGTTGGTCAGGTTCTGGATAGCATATCGGGACTGGCAGGGAGGAAGTGCTCCTCCAGGACCGACCTTTACATTAATTTAATTTATATATTTATATTATTGAATATGTGGGATTTGCTGGGTATTCTCTTCAGAATACTCACCCTTTCTTTCATTGTCATACAGGTTTAGGACTCCAGGGCGAGGAGGTGCTACAACTCACTCCGGTGGAGGAATGAGTGCCTGCCCGCTCTCCGCTAGCTTAAACGGTGTAAATCTGTTTAATTTATACGTTATTTACCGCTTCTGATATTAATCTATGATGAGATCTGTATCAGCGACCGATCCAGGACCTGATACAGGTAATCAAGGGACTTCTTAATGTGGGGTCCCCACAATAAGTAAAGCTCAAGAAGAGGGATTAATAAAAGGTTTAGTTCCAGAATATGTTACCAACGGGGTAGCTATTTTACAATACGCCGATGACACGATTCTATGTCTGCAAGACAATGAAGAAAATGTCCAGAATATGAAACTCCTGCTGTACATTTTTGAATAGATGTCAGGCTTGAGAATAAATTTCAACAAGAGTGAGATAATAATGATATCCCAAGATGAACAAAAATCGCTGAGCTACTCGGACATGTTGAGCTTTGCCACTGGCAAATGGCCAATTAAGTACCTAGGAGTCCCGGTAGCAGGCTCTAGGCTGCATATTCTTGATTGGCTTCCTTTGGATGAAAAACTCCTCAAACGGCTAGATGGTTGGCAAGGCAAGGCCCTATCTACAGGGGGAAGACTGACCCTGATTAATGCATGTCCTAGCAGTATCCCTGTATACTGCATGTCCATGTATCTCTTACCCAAAACAATTCCAAAAAGAATGGACAAAACCAGAAAGAGGTTCTTCTGGCAAGGAGGGGGTACAAAAAGGAAATACCATCTGGT
This sequence comes from Urochloa ruziziensis, assembly GCA_015476505.1. Lineage (NCBI taxonomy): Eukaryota > Viridiplantae > Streptophyta > Magnoliopsida > Poales > Poaceae > Urochloa > Urochloa ruziziensis. Next base: position 42,798,573 of record CM027118.1, on the reverse strand, counting down.
TAAATGGGAAAAATTAACTAGACCAAAGAAAAAAAAGAAGGCCTTGGTATTAAGGATCTAGTCTTCTGTGTAGATGGTGGTGGAAAATTGAAAGGGGGAAGGTTTATGGCAAAAAATAGCCAAACAAAAGTATATTAAAACAAAATGTATTGCTCAACTGAAGAGTCATCCAAATAACTCCCCAGTCTGGAATGACTTGCTCAAAGTAAAAGATTTCTATCTAAAAGGAAGAATTATGAAAATTGGTGATGGTAAGACAACTGATTTTTGGTCAGATATATGGTGTGTTCAGGTGACTCTCAAAGAGAGATTTCAACAACTTTTCGACATTTGCAATGAACAAAAAAAATCAGTGGCAGATTTAGCTGTCAGGGGTTGGAGGTTGTCGTTCAGACGTTGGCTGGACCCCAACTTGCAAGTTCAGTACAGACAGTTGAGAGATGTCCTCACTGCATGTCCCTTATCAGCAGAGATGGATCAGCCCAGCTAGAAATGGGAGAAATCAAAATCTTCTCTGTGAAATCTCTATATAATAGTCTATGTATCAGTGAAGTGCATAACCCAAACAAGCATATCTAGAAAGCCAAAATACCGTTGAAAATCAAGATATTCATGTGGTTGATTCAAAATAATGCAATTCTGACAAAAGACAACCTTTCCAGAAGAAATTAGTCAGGTGACATGAGATGTACCTTCTGTAGCAAGGATGAATCTGTAGAGCATTTATTCTTTGATTGTTCGCTGGCAAGGTATACAGGGAGTCTGATAGCCATGATAATTGGCGCTCCATGTAGACCAACCTCTTTTACTCAATTCTGGCAATGGGCTAACATCTTCTTGAGAAACTATAAACAAATACATATGACTGGTCTAGCTGCTATTAGCTGGGCAATATGGAAAAGCTGGAATTTAGTTTGTTTCGAACAAAAACCAATCAAATCACCAACTGAGATCATTTGTTTTGCATCATCTATTCTTCTATACTGGGCAGGTCTACTGAAGGAAGAAGAAAAGATTCTGGTGGAGAAAGGCACCGAAGCCATGAAGGAGACGGCGCTCAGCTTCCATCACCAAGAAGACCCAACAGAGGACACAGGGATAGTACTACTGCATTGAAGACAGAAGAGAAAGAAAAAGTGACAGAGAAGCCCTACTGACTTGGCGAGATTTGGCATTTGGACATCAGTTTTTTCACTTTTGCTGGCTTGGCAATCTGGCGTTGCCCTTTGTAATAAGAACGTTTAAAAGTTCTTCCTTCTTTTAGCAAGCCCTGGGTGCTTGTCTGTTGGAAGCGTGGTGAAGTAGTTAAGCTGTCAAGTTGTTTCAATTACTGTCTGAACTGGTGGACTGCTATGTAATTTCGTTATAATCGTAATGAAATTCGGGCGTGGCCCATGTTGGAAAAAAACATCGAGCTCTATGTCGGGAGATCGAAGCATGTGGGTGATTCACCATTGGGGCCTCCCACCGAGCAACACACAGGTGAAGGCCGCTGCCGGCCGTGATCCTGCCGTTTTTGCTGACGCGAAGACAAATCAGTCCATGCGACAGAGGGGCATTGGAAAATAAAAGACTTGTGCTTGGCATTTTCAACGGATGGAAACAGAGGGAGAAAGGTGGATGCTTATGTTGCCGGCCTTGTGTATTGCTCCCAATAAGAAGATTCGAAGAGAGGGAGATGCAGGCCCGCTCAGATCTGGAGAGGATTAAGCGCTGATTCATTCTTGCGTGCAATGCAGGAGGGAGAGAAGAGGTGGTGCCGGTTTCTTGCTCACGGGTGAAAAAAATCATAGGACAGGGGAGGTCAGGAGGACAGGGAGAGAAGATGATTAAGCACTGATTCGTTCATTCGTTGATTTGCTCTTGCGGTGAAATCGTGATAGTGAGAGAAGATGATTAAGCACTGAATTGATCTGGTTAGAGGGAGGCATGCTTCTCCTGGCCCAATTCATGTTGGCACCACCATCAGAGCTCCACGCCTGAGCCGCAGCCGACTGAGAGGATGAGCCTCCTGCCGCCTGATCTCCTCCGGCTCAGAGAACCCCCACCGCTGCTTGATCTCCCCGTTCCTTCATCTCGACGGAGTAACTGATAGCAAAAAAGAGAGAGCTCCTGGCCTGGCCACAACCACAACGATCATCTCTGATATGTCGCCCCATGACAAGTCAATTCAAAACCCCTGCCATGTCAGACAAAACCAGAGTGGAATTAAGCGAGGGAGGTCGCATATCTGGTTTCAGGAGTAGCAGGAGCCAAAATAGATGGTTTTCGAATCGTGGGAGGAAAGACGTAGTTCACCATGTTAGTTCTGGACTGTAGGACTAGAGGCAGGCGGCACCACTCCCCTTCTCATCCCTGTGAGTGGTGGTGTCTTGGGTGCCCGAAGCCGAGAGAGATCTAGGATAATGAATCTTTGGTCGATGCCATTTTGCTGGTTTAGTCTTTACTAGAGTTGACTCGGATTTATAGGAAGTTTATATAGACTCGACTCTTTGTCCAAGGAGGTAAATAGGACTTTTTCCGATCAAGAATGGGCCAATGCTGTTTGGCCCACGGGCTAGAACCTTCCATATGAAATTATTTTGTAAGATCATGTCAAATTTATCAACTTTGGACCATCAATAGCTATAATATCTATTTTAGAAAAAAAGAATCATATGATTAGATTTCTACTAAAAATATACTTAGTATCTCATAACTCTTTTCATTGTATAAACATATTGTAGTAGCCAATGGTGGTCAAAATTACTGTTTGAAGACCGTGTCATGCCCAAAATATTACGCATTTTTGAAAAAAAAACTTTTATTTCATAACCAAAGGGATCAGAGTATTGTACTGAAAAGAAACAATAAGCGATGATGAGCACAACTACACAGTCAGCACACATTGGAAAAACCAACTCGACTAGACATAATGCGATCAGATTATCCAACCAGCATGCTAGCAGGCGACATATATTAACACAAGAACATGTCAATCTTACTGTTCCCTTCTCAATCCTTTTATGAAAGTAAACCAAGCAAAGGAATACAGAAAATTGATGGTCCTTTTTGAAGCAGTACTTTTTAACTCTGGAGTTTAAAAGTTTCATTGTGTCAACTATCAAAACCGTCCGTTTTACCCCCCTCGGCGGTTTGGACAGCGGTTTTCGCTGACGTGGCAGCGGGCCCCACATGTCAATGTGGGCCGCACCTCCATTCTCTCTCCTTCCTCTCTCCTTCCTCTCTCCTTCTCTCTCTTCCTCCTCTTCTCTCTCCACCGCCACATCCACCCATCTAAAAAATTTATAGAGTTGGCAGTAATAGTTACTTAGTTTTGCTTATTATCCTGGGTTAGATGGATGGAGAATAATTGAGATGAAGCTGATGGTTAGAAGCGAACCTAATAAAACCACTTGATCGGCATGTCATTCTCCAAAGTGCAAGTACTTCTCAAATCTCAACTACTACTTTTCTATGCACAGCACCACATTGGACGGGGCTGTTTTATGGCGACAAGCTGCTAGGATGGATATAGTCGAGACGTCAGTGGTTTTGTTATCTCTTCATTCTGTCCCGGTTGACTGCTGGCTTGCTGCTGCACTCCGCAGCCTACGGTCGATGCCATGGATCTATGCGGAGTGCGGTGCGACTGGAAAAGGAGAAGATTGCCTAGTGGCAACCGGCTGCAGGACAGCGAAGAGGGGAGGTGATCGACGGAGAGGAAGAGGGGTTTGCGATGCTGTGATTGGCGCATGAGTTCAGTTGGAACATTTTCATCCTAGCTTGGAACTTCTTTTCATGGTTGGCACAGTCGACTTAAGTCATATAGAGCATTTTCATCCTATGGTCGGAACTTGATTTTCCATGGTTTGAATGTTACATGGACTGGCTATTCCCCCTTCATAGAACATCTTGATCTTGCCTATAATGTCTCTTCTTTTTAAGGATGAGAACTGAGAAGCGTTCGCTAGAGACGAAGGCATGGGCGATTAATCGACCATTGAGGAGAAACATCCTTTTATGCTGGTTGGTGCTCGAGTTGGAAAACCCAGAATTCTTTAGCACGTGTCACTTACCTTTACCTTGGGGTTTTCAGATGATAGAGATGGCTTCCTCACTCTTGGCCGATTTACTTTCCTTTTAATGAAATACGTGTTGACGACATGTTCTCGAAAATTCCTTTTAATGAAATACGTGTTGACGACATGTTCTCGAAAAGAAAGCAAGTATCTATCATATCGGTGAGGGGAGGTCTGAGCAACTGCTGTCAATGTAGTATGTGGGCTGGCCTTGTAAAAGAACAGTGTTAGCATTTGGCGCTGCCGTGTTTTGGGTCACGTGGGGCCCTACCGAACAAAACTTCGCTCTCCCGTTGACTGACCTCTGGGTCGCCAATTCCTTCTCGAGTTAAATAGCTGATGAAGACCGGTAAAAGAACGGTGGTACTACTACTGTGTTGAAAGCTACCGACCGGACTGACGTGCCCTTTGGTCACCGTAGCTTTTTCGTGCTAACTGTTTTTCCTCTCCTTCCCACCATTTCCAATCGCACAAAGAAAGATGCGCACACGCGCACACCTTAAACACCTTTGTCTTCAGCTGTGCCTAACTGCCTACTCCCAAGCGCTCCTTCATCACGCTTTAAACCATTGAGAGGCAGTATCAGATATCTGTGGAGCGGACAGCGGAGGCCAGTAAGATAAAGAGAAATGAGGCTCTTCGACGCACTGCTTCTGATTGCGCTCACGGCAATTACAACAGCGGAAGCCTCCTCCGGCGGCGGCAATACCAACCGTCCATCCGCTGTGACGCTCGCCGGTTGCCAACGGAGCTGTGGGAATCTTACCTTCGACTATCCCTTCGGCATCGGCCCAGCCCGTTGCTTCCGGGACGCCGACTTCAAGCTCATCTGCAACAACACCACACAAACTCCCAGGCTCTTCCTCAACGACGGCATAACTGAGGTCGTCGATGATTTGGATATCCCAGAAAATGGTAGGACATATATAATAACTTTAGATAACAGCCCTTCTGTCTACACAATTCAAGATTATTTATTTCATATGGTTCTATGTACATGCAGCCAAATTTCTTACTCCCCAAAGATTGTGTATTAGGGGTAGCAATTGGATTCTTGTTTTAGTACTATACATATATGACAGGTCTCATGCATGCTGTTATATCTGGTAGCCGCTGCTAAATAGTTACTCCCCGTTCCATTATTTTTCAGCTGTTGTTTTTGGATCTCAAAGCAGTCTAGAAGATAAGCCTCTGATAATAATTAAAACTTCCCATTTCGAAAAAATGCTTCATACAAATATAATATCATCATTTTCAGCACAATAAATAAGATATTTCTGTGCATCTAATATCTTACTCCCTCCGTCTCAGGATATAAGGCACGCACGTAAATCAAAATTCAAACTTTGAAAACTTTGACCTATAATTAATCTTGTATAATAAAAACTTTGTCTCACAACAATAATATAATTGTATTCATATTTAAAAGTACTTTCATATGACTATAATTTTGTTGCTACAAATATTATATTATAAAAAAATATTAAGAGTCAAATGTTATTGTTGGAGACTGTGCCAACTTTGACCGCGCCTTATATCCTGAGACGGAGGGAGTATTTTTGTATTAAAAAATCCTAAAGCTACAATTTTGATTTGACTCGCGAAACTTCTGATTGATGTTTACTGAAACAAAGTGTGAGTGTGACTAGCAAGAACCAAGAAGAAAGAGTGAGTGCAGCGTAGAAATCTAGTTGAATAAGATACGCATCCTTCTTTAATGACAAAAGGCCGGGTTCTATTTTAGCTTAATCATATCGCAGGAAAAAGTAAAGGGAAAAACACTACTATTTTGGTTTACATATACATCTTATATAACAAGAAGCAGCAGTTCAGCAGATAATTTTATGTGCTCTATATAATTTCTTCCATTTCCCCTTAACAGAAATACACGTCTCCTTTTCACATTCTATTGCCATGATTATTGGAAAGAACGTTTACAACATGTCATGGAAAGCTCCTGGAGGCACTTAACTTTTGATTACGGCCAGCTGAACATCACCGGCTGTGACTTCGCTGTATACCAGCTGCTGGATCAACAAGACACAATAACTCCACTGCTGCTCAATTAGTTGCCAGCCAGCAGGGAGCCTTATTAGTGCCAAATCCAACTCAAGCTATCCAGGACGTGTTGGTGGTGCCAAATCCGACTCCGAACAGTGTCGAGTCTACTCCACAACAAAGATATCTCGTTGATGATATACAAGTGGATACACCTTGCATGCTGGTGGTGCCTTATCGAAGGAAACAGAATAAGTTTCGAGAAGTCGCAACTGGCATGGTGGTAACGAGTGTCGTGTTTCCTAACTCACCTGCTCTAGAGTACGCCTGGGTACAAATTGTTAAGGTGATGGACAATACTTGTGAGTTGGACATCCCCACGGATGAAGGGATTGAGATTCTTGGAGATGCAATCAATCAATACGTTATGTGGCATCGACGAGATATCATTTTGAAAGGTACGAGCCTAGAACTTCAACCCCGAGCAGAGGCAACATTGAGCATGGAGCGCTATCTCTTGTGCCAGAAGACGAGGTAATTCATGCCCGATCAGAAGCTAACATTGAGATCGAGCAAGCATCAAAGGTGCCATCACCAGAACCATCAAACATAACCAGATGCATCAAAGGTGCCATTACCAGAACCATCAAAGGTGCCATCACCAGAAGCATCAAAGGTGTCATCACCACATCCAACAAAGGTGCCACCACCACCTAAAATACCTCGTATGATCACTACATTTGAAAAGGCTACATCTACAAATGTTGATAAGTTTCTAGGGGCGTTATCAATGGCGCCATCACCAGAACCATCAAAGATGCATCAACAAAGGGAAGTCACAATATATGATCTTTTAGTATACGAAGCTAATGAGCCAGTCCTGGATGATTTTGTGCTTGGGAAACCATTCCTTCCTCATGTCGAGTTAGAAGTGAGTCCGTGGGAATTGATAAAGTTTCATTCTTGGATCATGAAAGCGATGAAGCAAGGGATCAATACAATTTCCGTGATGGTCCCGCCTGATGTTTTCAACAATCCAGTCGCGCATAAACTAGTTATTGACTTTGAGGATTTACACAGACTTTACCGTCGGAAACATATGGACGTCAATCTCATTACTGTGTTTTGCTTGTAAGTCCATACATGCCAATTTAAATTATTACTGTATGATGCGTAACTTATACTGCATGGTGCCTAACATGTACGTGCGACGTGTATATTTGTAGGATGCAATGGGTGGAGGAAGTGAAGACAATGAAGCACAAGGTCGCGTACCATGACCCGACACGAATTCATTACAACGCGCACAACTTGAAATTGAAGGAAGAAGTCAAAGCAAAAGTAAAAGCAGCTAAGGGCAAGAAGAAAAAAAGGCGGTCAGATTAGAAGCACACAAAAAAGAAAGAAACCAAGTGTCCGCCTATATTGCAGATGTGATGATGGCAAGGCTTGACAAAGATTAGATCATAGCTCCATATGCATTTTCGTAAGTCTATTTCAATTGATCTATCATTTATGATAATATTAATGCATGTACCATATAATAAATTATGTTGTTATTATGCAGTAATCATTGGATATGCATAACAATTATGCCCAAGCTCGGAAGTGCAGTGGTACTAGACTCAGTCAATTATGACCAAAAACAATACAGAGAGTTCATAGTAATTTTACAAAAGTAAGATTTTTACATTTATTTTCATTAATATTTATGTTGTCAATAGTTTATGCGTTCTGAAGTTGCCATGTTTTCTTATTCAAACCTAAAAGCGCGTACAAGTTGTGCGTCGGACGTGGGGGGCCACATCCACCGGAAAGGAAGGATTGTATGCATATACGATATCATTTTCATGTAAGAACATTACACATCATCTTTATTGGTTATCAATTTGTTATACAGTATATTAATTTTTATTTTTTATTCAGTGCCACAAGCAATCTCCTGGCTCTGTGCTATGTGGATACTACGTATGCGAGTTCCTTAGAAATAGTGGGAGGTACCGGACAAACCCCGAAGACGTAAGTCATATCTACTATATAATGACAACATGATTTATCATGACATGAACATAATAATCTTACTATTTCGTTTTTCAGATGCTTATTATCCCAAACACCGGCAACCATTTGTAAGATAGAGACATCGACAATATATGCGCTGTTTTGGCAAGATTCATCCAATACGAGATATGACATCCGGCGGGCTTATACTTTGACCATGGTGGGATACTAGCGCAACCCGAGTATGAAGATTTTGCCAACTGGACAAAGAACAACTAATGATGGTTTATATTTGAATAATTCGTGTAATTATTGTTCTAAATATGTTGAATGCTTTGTATTAAGTATCATTTGTTTGAAAACAGTACCATAGTCATGTATATATATGGATGGTTCTTAGTATTTATTATTTGTGTGAAAACAATGATATATAGGAACATTAAATAAACGGCAAACAAAATTTTAAAATTTTTGAAATCTGTTTTTTGAAACTATTGTCCTGGCGGGCCACATAATCCACCTGCTAGCACAAAATTATAAAATATTGGCGGGCAGTTATGCGGCCCGTCAGCAAAGATAGATCTTTGTGTTGGCGGGTGTCTTAAGTTGCCCGCCAGCACTGACCTTATCTCTGCTGGCGGGTGCGGCGCCCACCAGCACAGATAGCCATTTTTCCTGGCAGACGAGTGGTGGCGGACGGCTCACCCGCTAGCATATTTATGATTTGCCCGCCACGGCAAATCGTGTGTGGCCTAGTGAGATAGACACTGCTAAAGTGTTACTTTTACTTGGAACAAAATACTAAAGGAAAAAAGGAACGTCGATCTAAGTACTGAACAGACGATCAAGGTGAAAGCAATCATTGATGAATGCATGTGATGTGAACCGCTCCATTTAATTTCTGCATGCAAGCCCAAAGTACGTATGTACACACATAGAAAAGGAACACACCTAGAAAAGGACCGCATTATGCGAATTGGCTTATAGTCCAACGATAGGACGATCTAGTGGGACGCTACCCTCATCAGGGTTCAAATCCTGATGCTTGCACCTTTTCTTGGAATTTTTCAGGATTTAACGGCGTTATGTGTTAAGTGGTAAGCGGCGTTCCCATCGACAACGAGGCGCCAATGGTGACTTCGGGAATCTCCAGATCTGTCGGATGCTCAGTCCTTCGAATGTGCTCATAGGGATAGGGTTTACGTACATGTGTTCATTGAAGTGAGTGTGCGTGCGTGTTGTGAGCGTCTGCGTTGTACTATGTAATTCTAAAAAATGGACGCGTTATTGCTAGCCATAGTACGCTGCCTACTGTTTCCATTGATGCCGATGGGGGTGCTTTGGAAAGCAAGGTGCACGACTTGCTGCGTTTAGACGCCAGCTTCTTCTATATATTGGCGCAATCTTCGTTCTTTGGTCACAGCTAGCACACACCACGCCACGGCATCTGCAAATGGTAAGGAAGGTGGCTTTTGGGCGGAGCCAAAGAGGTCTTCAGAGTTTCCTTCCCACCCTCCACACCTTCGATATATACAACCGTCCTGCGTTATGCCAAGCGCCAGCAACGCCCTCCAAGGCCAGTGCGTTCGCTGCTGCTGCTGCAACATGCGAGACGGCGACAGGTAGCATCCAATCCAATTTCAAGATTGCAATTTGACAAGATTAATTGATTGGGTGGCCGCTAGGGCAGTAGGACATTATTACATATCTCACTAGGTGATTCCCGGCCGCATTGCTGCGGTATTTGAAAGAGTTTTCGATAAACTATGAATCATTGTGGTTGTTTAGTCGCTCGTAAAAATAGTGCACTTGTAAAGATTACCCCGAAGTCATATGGGCTATCTCTTTATGAGAATAAGAAACTTTTATCTTTTATGGTACTTTTGAATGGATAAAAAATAAATCAAAAAGACATACATCTAATGAGTAGAAAATGTGCATCAAGTTGGTCGGACAGTTAAAATAATCTAGAATTCAAGATGATGTGCACCACATAAGAGAGAAATAGCAACTGGTGCATCTTAGTGGGGGTGTTAATGCATCTTAGTAGGAGGTGATCATGTGGCTTCATAAGAGTTGAGAGAAATCCTTATTGGGAATCAATCAAACTTAAGAGTTCATACCAACGGTATTGCAATAATTCATGCCGCCTTTCCTAGTATTGCTTTTTATTCTATGAGAATTCAATTCAAACATTGCATACTGCACACACACATTACTTGAGAACCGAGTATATATATGTAGTCATGTAAAGAAGCAAGTTTCAGTTGAACATATTAAGGAAAAGGGGCACAACATGAATAGAAATCTAATGGTTATAGATCAAGCATTAATCATATAGAATTAGAAACCTAAAGGCCATGTAGAATGGGAAAAGAAACCTAAAGGCCTGTTGCATTCTTTGAGCTATCGCAATGCAGCTGAGCACAAAAATAATAATTCACACAACCAAAATCAGAAAAATATGTAAGATCTTCTACCCTCCCAATCCTCTAGCACCTTAGTCTTTGCCGCAAAGAATCCGCTTGAGTGGCTGCCATGACATGACACACATCCTGTTGCCTCTTCTAAAACTTTCTTCAGTTCTCCCGTGAAACAAATGCTCCATAAGGTTCGACGCACTGCTTTAAGCAAAAATTAATAAATATGTCAATAGATTGGCAAAAACAAACAGAATCTGTGCGCCTGTGAGAGATCTGCTGTTGCATCATCGACGGTCACTCGACGTTGCTGATTAGATTGTTATACTACAGACTCGGCTGCCATCAACCAAAAAAAAAGATAAAAATCAATAGGGGATAAGTGAATGAGAGATGGATGTAGGAATTGCAACTTACCGTGAGCGGAAGGCCAGGTAGCATTGTCCACTGAGTGAATCGATGGTGAAGATGCCGCCGTTGTCGATGCTGCGCCTCGCCATGGCAGGTCCATCTAGGCAGCGACCGATGTGGCCATGTAGGGGAATGAAGGAGGAAGCGCAGATGTATGGACTGCTCGTGCCCGGCATGGAAAACTGGCCAGCATGCGAATCGACGGCACCGCGATGTCGTTGGGCCTCGCCATGGTCGTCGCGCCGCCGTCCGTGGTGGCCTGTGTTGAGACTTCAGAGGGGAGAGGGCAGATCGTACTGTTGTTGATTTGACCGCACAATGGCGTCAGTGTGGCAGGGGCAAACTGGCCGGGGAACAGCAGAAGCCAGAGAAATTTGAGAGCGGAAGCATCATCCGGCTGCAGGTTTTGTAACCCTGCGTGAAGTCTGTTGATTTGCCCCGAGTTAAACGATTGTCTGTCCACATGTTTCAATATGGGAGAACCTGCTGACATGGAGGTCCGAACCACATGATGGAAAACATCAAGACCTACGTCGTTGACATGGGGAGTACCTACAGGACCGGGTAGACTGAGCATGGTTGTCATGTGCCACCATGACACCACAGTGACGCCATGGCTGCCATCGTTGCCAGCTGGAGGCGGTGGTGTAGCCTCGAAGGCCACATGGTCGTATGCTAGGAAGTGGCGGATGGGGAACCGCCACACGCGGAGCACAGTACCTTGAAGGCGATATGGCACCGGTCCGGATGGCGGTGTCACTGCTACACAGACCACTTTCACAAACGGGCTATCACAACCGGTTTTTAGAAAACCGGTTGTGATGCCCCCTATCACAGCCGGTTTTTCTCAAAAACCGGTTGTGATAGTCGGCCGGCATATCACAACCGGCTTTTCTTACAAACCGGTTGTGATGCTCACTATTTTTGAAAACCGGTTGTGATGCGGTTCTTTACTAACACATTTTTGGAGGGCTAAACGAAATCAAATTTTGTGAACGATCTCGGATGAACTTTTGACCAAAATGAAAGTTGTAGATCTTGAAAAGTTATGAAATATTGTAGTTCACCACTTTTTTACTTGAAGTCATCTTGTCAACCGAATCTAAGTTTGAATTTTTCAAAATTAAAAATTCAAATTTTGTAAACGACATCGGATGAACTTTTGACCAAAACGAAAGTTGTAGATCTTGAAAAGTTATGAAACATTATAGTTCAGCACTTTTTTATTTGAAGTCATTTAGAGCCTCAAATAAGCAATTTACACTCGGAAAACATTAATATGAAGGGAATCAAAATGGTAGACACAAACACTCTAGTGGTGTAGTGGTAGAGGAGGCTACGCACGAAGCTGAGGTCGCGGGTTCGAATCCCGCCGACCGCGTAGCGCGCGATTTTTCCGCGAAAAATGAGCGACTTGATTTAGTGTGTGGGACGGTGGGTAGTGGCTGATGGGTCCATCCTCCAAATAAATAAATGTTTTGCTATTTTATTTTGGTTTATTTTGGGTTTAGATGAAAACCGGTTGTGATGGGGTCATCACAGCCGGTTTTTGAAAACCGGTTGTGATAGGGGGGACTATCACAACCGCTTTGTCTCATCCGCCTTCCAAAACCGGTTGTGATGGCAGTTTCTGTAGTAGTGTGTCACGGTGGCACACGACCACCATGCTCATGGCCTGCCTGCACTACCGGAAACTCCTAGTTTGCCTGTGCTCTTAGCACACGGTAAAGCCATAAAAGCATACGGTATAGGTGTTGATATTCTCCGTCATGTGACAGCTATAGGCAGACTAGGGGTAGAACTCGCTGTGGCACATGAGAAAGTTGGAGTTCTCCACTGGCTTGATAGCTCAAACGATGAAGGGCTACAGAGAAACCCTGCTGCCTGGCAGCACAGATGCCTGGGCTTGGACGTGGCGTGTCCCAAGTAGGCCCACGGCACGGTCCACCATGTCCTCGGCTGAGACACGCAAGCTGTGTGGGCTGGCGGCGTGTCGCAGAAGCTCAGGGTGAATTCCACGTGTGTGGGCTCGTGCGAGCTCTGCGGGATGTGGAACAATTCTAATCGTCTTGTCGCCATGCAACGGCCGAGGAAGCCAAGCTTGGAAGTCGCCATAGCCTTGAAGTATATGGGCATGGTGCTCCCGACATGCACCGCCTCCTTACGGAAGAGGAGCTCAGGTATGGACATGTCGTCATTGCAGTTACCGCTGTCGTCGATTTGATGGAAATTATGGATGCACAACAGCCGAGGTACGTAGTACCATGCGGCCTTCAGGGTTGCACCACCGCCTGTGCCTGTGCCTGATGTTGTCTTGCTATACCGTGTACAGTGTGTTCTGCTCTTGTGAGCCTCTCGTCGCGCCCTAGCCCGGCTGAGCATATCTAAATAAAATAAAAACTATTGTGGACCAGCAGGCGATCGACTGGCTTGTGCTTTCTTGGTAATTGGGCTCATATTGTAAAATCCGAATATGTACCAGCCTGTGTGTGGCTCGACTAAGTTATTGAGTGGGCTGACCACAGATGTGGCTCTTTATCAGTGACTAGTAGGGTAAAAAAAATCATATTTAATAACTAGCAATATAGGATCATACATTAAAACTAACCAATAGCACCACACATTAAAAATTATATATATATTCATACATCGAAAGCATTGGACCTCCGATAGGAAAAGAAATAAATTTACAGGATCATATACAGAAGGAAATATCTATGATACATGTATCTGTGTGCACATCGGCGCCGAGCTGCCGTGGCCAGCTTCTTGATGATGTGGAGGCCAATGAGGTTGCTCTCCTCATCGCCGGCAGCGTGGAGAAACGACACCACGCACTCAACGGTCTCGGGCACCGCCACAACACAGAGCACGTTTCGCTTCTTCCTAGCGAGCTTTGGACACGATGAGTGTCGCGGCCACCCTTGCGCGGCGCTCGCCCTCCTAAATAAATATGAACTCTGAATAGGCAATGGAAATGAAGGGAGAGATGGTATGTTTTGAGGAGGGGGCGCCTTATCATATAGGCAGGCATGAGGGCTAAGCGGATGAACCTGGACACTCACGACTATGATAAGCAATCAATTTCTGATTGACTCCCACAACTATGGCATGCGATCAATTCCCTAATTGACTCACTCAGTTATGGTAAACATTCTTTGATTGGATGACGTGATTGAGTACAAGTTTTAAAAGGTAGGAGATGCCTGATTGTATAGATGACATTCCTTTTTTGTCGGCCTTGAATTGGGGAACATGATTGTGTAGCTGACATGACAGATTTGGGTGGGTAGGGTGGGTATACAGGTGACAAAAAATTGGACGGGGGAGGCGCGGGCGCCGATTTACAACGGGGAGGACGACAAATCCGTCTCCCTCTTATGGTGGTCCATTTTGGCCTGCCATGTGGGCATTTTGTGAGGGGTAGGGGTTGGTTTGCGGGTGAGAAACGGTTTCCAATTGCTCATACTTTATATTATAGTATAGATGTGTGTTTCTAAACCGCGTCACTAGTGACGGTTATTTTTTATGGGTTTGACAATATTTGTCGCTGCTGGGGTTATACTTGTGATGGAGTTTTGCCAAAATGCATCACTTGATGACCCGTACCAGTGACAGTTTTTAAGCTTATTAGTGACCAGATTTTTACTGTCACCAATGATGAGGACATCCTTGGACGCGGTTTGGCCAGGTGCACAATAGTGTAGGCGGAAGCCGTGCACATGTCTTGGCCAGACGCACAACAGTGTAGGCGGCAATCGTGACGAAGTGGGAGCATGGTTTGGGCAGGCGCACAACAGTGTAGGCGGCAGCCGTGCACGCGGTTTGGCCAGGCGCACAACAGTGTAGGCGGCAGTCGTGCACGTCCGAATTATCCCACCTCGCTTAGCGGAGGAGGAGGAAGCCACCTTAAAAGGGAGCGCCACCCTTCCCCTATCGGACTAGTCTTTTAGGGAGATTGGGCCTTTCCCTGAGTGGGTGTGCCTAGAAACTGTCGGGCTCCGAGCAGCATTTGATGGGCCTCGGACGACCCCGTATGGGCCGAATATATCATTTGGTATCAGAGTTTTGCCTCCGTTTAAGCAAGGTGGGATAAAATGGCGGCGGCAAGAACACAAAGTAACCAGCAACAATTGAACGCGTAAAGCACACAAATTCAACAATGCAAATTATTGAAACAAAGTGCAAGGCTCAAAGGGGTGCTGGGACAAGTATCTAACCTGATAATTTTTTTGTTTGGTTTTGTGGACTGTAGGTAATGGAAAAAACACTCGATAAACTCACCGATCAACCAGGAAAGTTGATACCTGTAACACCCCGTACCTTAAAGCATTTAAAAATATATATTTTAAATAATTTCCCCTTAATTAAAAATGTAATTTCCTTTCCCTTAAAATTCAAAATATATTTTCTAAATAAAGACATGCATTTAATTTAACATGTGTGACGCATTTTGAATGCTTTAGAACCTGCTTCAAATCTTAAGGGAATTTGAATTCGAATTCAAATTCAAAAACCTCCTTCAAACAAATAGAAAACCCATATGTTCCTTATTAGGCCGCGACTTTCCTTTCCGGCCCAGTTTCCCTCTCAGCCCAGCACGCGGGCGCAGCCCACCCGCGCGCCGCGCCTCTCGCACGGCCCAGCTCGCCCTCCCCTTCCGGCCCAAGCGCCTCCTCCTCCCCCACGCCGGCCCGGCCTGACCCTTCCTCCCCACGGCCCAGCTGATTCCCCCCCCCCACGCACGGCCCCACCAGCGCCAACATAGGCCTCGGCCAGCAGGCCGCAAGGCCGCGGCCCGCTCGCGCGCTGCACGCGCGGCCAGCGACGGCCCACGCGCGCGGCCTGGCGCGCCCACGCGGCCCAGCTCCCTCCAATCCTACCGCTTCGCTTCTTCCTCCTCCAGTGCGCCGCCGCCGCCTAGCGCCGCCGCTCCAGCCCGCGGATGGCCTCCAAACCTCGTCGCCGAGGCTCCCCTCCCCTCCCTCTCTCCATTTTCCTCTTCCTCCTTGGCCCCCGCGCATCCCAACCCTGGCGCCATGGCCACCCGGCCGCCAAGGCCACCATGGCCGCCGCCCTCCTCTTCCTCGTGCGCGCCGCACCAGCCGTAGCGGCCCAACTCCACCACAGGCACCACACCGCCGTGCCCTGCTGCTGGCCGAGTCGTGGCGATGCGTGCGGCGTCGCTCCGGCCCCTGCACGAGCGTGCCCGGTGCGTGCAGGAGCGCCGCCGGACCGCGAGCGCGAGCCGTGCGCATGCCCAAGCGGTCGCTGGCCTCTGCCAGCTTGCCACCGAGGCATGACGTCCGTTCCACACGCCACGTCCCGACTCCCAGTTGCTTCGGCGCGAAGGAACGGCCGGCCCTGCTCGCTGCCTGTCCGCCACGCCGCCGCCCGTCTCCCCTGCTCGGCCATGCCCAGTGCCGCCACGACACGTCGCCGGCCAGGCTTGGCGCAGAAGCCCGCCCAAGGCCAGCAGCCAGCGCCCTGCCCCTCGCTGCGCCTATAAAAGGAGGCCGAGGCCCTCCGTTTCCATTCCTGCGTACACAAGAACGAGAGCTCACAGCTCTCGAACACCTGCGTTATCGCATGCACGAGAACGCAGCTCTCCAAACACTGCGGAAGCACTGCCCACATACACGTAGGAAAAAGGTGCGCCAAGTGCTGCTCTGCTCTGTTCCCGGGTACGCTCGGAAACAGTTCAACCAGCGGCGTTGCTTTAGTCATACCACACTGCCCACGTACACGTAGGAAAAAGGTGCGCCAACTGCTGCTCTGCTCTGCTTTCGGGTACGCCCGGAACAATCTAACCAGCGGCGTAGCTTTAGCCATTTCGCCCAGCATTGTGGACGATGCCAGTTCGGCTGGCCACGCAATGTCCGACCCCCGCCGCTAAACCCTATCGCTGCTCGCCACTTCGCAACCCTAGCCGGGATGCTGCCCGATTTCCAAGTTTCCAGCTCAGTCCACCCTAGCCGTTATAATGCCCAACCGAAACCCTAATCCTAGCCCACCTAGCAGTTATGCTTCCCAAGTCCAAACCCCAGACATCCCCCGGTACAGCCGTTATGCCGCCCAACCAAAAAACCCCGACTGCTAAACCCTAGCTCCATATAGCAGTTATGCCGCCCAACTGCAAACTCCGGCTATTAAACCCTAGCCCTATATAGCCGTTGTGCCGCCCAAGTAAAACCCTAGATAAAACCCAGCCCTTATGCTACCCGGCCCAAAATCCCAGATATTAGCAAACCCTAGCCGTCATGCCGCCCATAATATTCCCGAAAAATTATATTAATAATTTTCCAGAATATTAATAGAAATTCAATCAATATCCCTTAATTATTTAGAAATCTATTTCTAAATAATTAATATAATTATTCGGAAATTATTTAGATATCCAATAATTTCTATAATAATTATCCCTAGCCCTTTCTTCCACACTTAGAAGCCATTTCACCGGCTAAACCCCTCCTAAGCCCCATCGTCCCATCCATTAATTATTATTATTAAATAATTAATGGATAATCTGTCAGACATCCATCCTAACCCCTAGGTAAGCCCCAAATTATCCGTCTTCCCTTTCTCTTTCTAATCTGTAGGCATTAATTGATGTATTGATGTTATTTTATGTGTTTTATTGTTCGATAGCATGACCGGGCCCTGACGAGACGCTGAAGCTCCAGAAGGCCTGAAGCCCAGCCCGGTCAACATATGGTATACGTCTGCGTATGGAACGTCGGACCGACAATGAAGGCAAGTCTCACCAATAATATCACCCAAATCACTAAAGTTTACTATTCCTGCAGCTTAAGCTATAAGGAGGCTTCACGTGGGAAGAAGCCTGGCTTCGCCATATAGATGCTTTAAGATTGGGAGTGGAAGGATGGTCTCGCTACGAGGGTCCTAAGAGCCGCTCTGATCTCAGCTAAGGACCGGTTCATGGGAGAGTCTTTCTAGTGCCTAGTACAACCCCGCATGCCAAAAAGGCATAGCCTACGGGAGTGCCTATTTATGTGAGGCCTTGACTCACACCCCACCAGCGGAACTTAGTAACCCAGCCCAAGGAGCCGTATGATTGGTGCAGAGTGCCGACCGGCGAACTGGATAGCGCCTGGTGCCGAGTCGGGCACGCACCAAGTCGGGAACGGGTATGCTGGAGACAGCCCCAGGCAGAGGACTGGGACTGGGCGGCACGTGTCGACTAGGATACAGGGTCGGAGACCCTGAGGGCCGAGGGCCCTAACTAATGCACTCACAGACCCGGGTCGACATCCGCGAGGCGGATGATTAGTGGCCCCTGCTTAGCCCCCAGTATTACCTGTGGCTGGACCTAGGGAATGCTGACCAGCGATGGTCACCGGTGGGTACGAGTCTCGTAGGACAGTACCTGCCTTGACGAAGGTAGGGACTGACCGAATGCGGGGTAGATGAGTACGACCTCTGCAGAGTATAAAATCTATCTTGATAGCCGTGACTCCGGAATGAGTCCACTTAGTCAAAGCCCCCACTGATTAGATTTCCTTTACTACATGGAGAACCCGGACGGCAGGAGTGCCGATGACTGGGTTCCGGGGTTAATGTCGAGACTGACATGGAGGAAATGCCCCTCCAGGCCCAACATTTACATTCATTTAATTTATAATTATATTATTGAATTTGTGAGATTTGCTGAGTATTCAACTCTGAATACTCACTCTTGCTTTCATTGTCGTGCAGGTTAGAACTCCAGGGCTGTGAGGTGCTACAGCTCATTCCAACTGAGGAATGAGTGCCCACCCGCGCTTCGCTAGTTAAAACGGTATATAGTTATTTTAATTTATACGTCGTTTACCGCTTCTGACACTAATCTGTGTCGAAATTCGTATCAGCGTACTGATCCAGAGACTGATACGGGTGATCGAGGGACGTCCTGGCCAAGGGGTCCCCACAGGGTGGTATCAGAGCCGTAAATAAATTCATAGCACCATATAAGACAGCCCATACGCATTAGGAAGCCTGAAACCTTCTATTCTATTCATCTTTTTCGAAAATTGTCGAAAAATCCTCATTTCGTGCCCTGAATTCCCCTTACCTCATGCTTAACTCCAAATGTTACTCTGACGAGTATGGATCATGAGAATGAAGTTCGGGAGATGATCCGTAATATGGAAATTATGAGATGGAAGATTTGCCGAAAGCAAATGCTGCCGGAGTAACTAGAAACCGAGTTAAAACAATAATGAGTTTTCTATAGAAAATAAGCCTACGACTTTATAGTAACGTACTTTTGATTGAATAATGTCTGATTAAGCCCCGGATAATAGTTTCCCCCTTTTCCATATAATAGATATGGATTTGATTGATAGTTGATTGTAAAAATGCGTGAATAGATCCACTCTTTCCTAAAAACCTAAGGATTATCCATAGCCCTTGTCCCTCTAACGCCGTCAATTCAAACCGAGATGAAGAAAATCTCTGAAAAGTAATTCTACATGTCTGATATGGAATACGGAATCTAATCCTCTTAAGTGGGGTAGATTCCAAGGTCATCAAGACATTATACTTGGAAAACCGCAGGA
Organism: Urochloa ruziziensis; assembly: GCA_015476505.1. NCBI lineage: Eukaryota > Viridiplantae > Streptophyta > Magnoliopsida > Poales > Poaceae > Urochloa > Urochloa ruziziensis. Next base: position 42,779,124 of record CM027118.1, on the reverse strand, counting down.
AGTCAGAACTTACAAACCACAGATTTCAGGGAAATACAGAATAATCACTGGAATAGTATAAACCAAGGTTATACTATGAATGTGACAAGAATTGAATCTCTGAATAAATGTTGGAAAGAAACCTGTGAAAGCTAAGGAAACAAAATGAAAGATATAAGGATCTCCATTAGAAACCCCGACCCATAGACCCCACAACCCGTAAATCCTCAGCCGAGAAATAAACCCCTACCCTCACTCTTGTCAAGGTCAACCCTATCCACCTAAGTACTTCTGATTTGACTGACATCATTTCTTGAATCGGGACTAACAATATTTGTATGTCCCCGAAATCTCTGTCACCCTCTTTCCCTTGATTTCCCTCAGCTTCTAGAAAATTCCTGTTCATCAACCCCATACCTTCAGAATCTCAATACCGCTTTCATCCAGCCCACTTTCGTGAAGATTTTCACAGAAATAACCAAACCTCTGCCTATTCCTCCAGATAATCGAATTCTTGATGAAACCAAGCCCCTTTAACCGCCACTCGTCCCTACCAACTCCTCGTAAGCTTTTCTTAGAGATCTAAGTTCATTTCTCCCGAGAACCAGCCAAACTCAGCCCCCCTCACCCAATAAAATGTCGACACACTAAGCGCGTCGACAATCTTTTCCGATCAGACCACGCCATACAATTTCCTGAGAAAGCCTTCATCCAATTTCCCCCACACCGACATTACTAGAGAAGTTCATATATCTACATTCTTCTCTCTAATAAGCAATCCCCTTCCAACCTACCATCCCCTAGAATACCGTCAAGCCTCCACAAGAAATCTACATGAGTCCACCATCAATAATCCCTGACCAAGTTCATCCTCCCAACAACTAAAAAGAAACCTCGTACATTCATCACCCCGACCTCTCACTTCACTCCATATACTCCCTCCCAAGATACTCCGAGAAACCTGCCTCCTAACCAAACCGATACTCTGTCGAAATACCTTGGCCACCACAAGAATCCACAACTCTTCCTGAACAGATAATCATCTTGTTTCCTGGCAGATCATTAAGGCATGCAAGGCTCCTCTAAGCCTGCCCCTCGATCATCCACGACAACCTCCCCACCATCCCAGAAATATCCCCCATCCCAACTCGATAACCATAGTCATTCACCCATCTATTCTCTGCCATTAGGAATAAACAACCCCAGTTCTCATAATCACTGAGGCATACAAGCTTTTTTAAGAAAAATGCTCCTCGGTCACATTCTTCTCCCTTCATAACCAAGAACTCCCTGACCATCCCTGAGAATCGTCCCATCACCATCTCTGGCGACTGCCATCAACCAATCATCTTCTCTCAATCACCACAGCCCGAAGTCGTGGCCAAATAAACCCTAAGATTAGCCATGACCATCATCTCATTCCGAAAGGAGACAAACTTTCATAATACCCAGTAGAACCATCCCATCACACCCTATTCAAGGGAATGGCTAAACCAGGTTCATCCCCTTGGAACAGCCATTCTCATTCAATACCCCAGCAACAAACTACTCCGCCCTAGCTACCTCCCTAGGAAAATTCAAGACCACCCGCTCCGGATGGAAGAAACATAAGGAATAAATCTTAGTGGAATGATTAGGTGATTTGGCAGAAGAATCACCATACCACAAATTTGGAAAACCAAAATCCACTAAGAATAGCTAGCAAACCCATCCACCCAAGATCCACAACCACCTGGCTATTCCCAGAGGAGACACTTCTCAAAGTACCTAGAAGAATCACCATACCAAATCTTCAAGTGAGAAGTGGTCACCCAAGTTCCTTACCTTGGATTCCTTTCCTCCATCCAGCAACCCCGGAGTGAGGACCCGGTGTGTCCGAGGACCGGTGGATGGTCGCTTCCTGGTGTGATGAGTGATTGACAACGTGGTGTGGATTGACGTTTCCCTTGGCTCAAGTATTGCAGGTGTAGAATGCGGCTTGGTTGCACTGGTGCAGGTGAAGAACAGGCGCGAAAGGTCTTAGCCATGGCGGCCTCCGAGGAGCGGAGAGACAAGTAGGCTTGGTTCGAGGGACCCGGTGGCCGGTGGATCAAGTGCGGTTCACATGCTGGCAAGAACGAGCAAGGGGACGTGGTTCCGGTGCGAGGTAGCGGCTCACAACCGAAGCTCGTACGCGGACGAGAAGCCGGCGCAAGGTGGCGGCTAACAACCGAAGTTTGCGCGCGGGGTTTGGTGATTTGGCCACAAAATCATCGGTGGACGGTTTCCCTTGGTTTGGGCCTCAAAACCAAGGACCGAGGACTCGACGTGGCGAAGATGGGCCGTTGGGCTGCTGGGCTGTATGTACCCGGCAGTGCCGAGTTGAGCAACTCGGCAGTGCCGAGTACATGCACCCGACTGGGCTGGCCCAAGAACGGCGTCGAGGAGCTTCGATCCGGAGGACACGCGGCGTGACTGCAAGGCTTGCGTCGGAGGGAAGCTAGCTTGCAGTGGAAGGTGCCCGAGCCGGAAAATATCTGAGATCAAATGTCAAATTTGCCCCTGAGGGGTATGTATCACTTAGGGGTAGTTTAGTCTTTAGGACACCACCACTTGGACTACTAATAGGCCCCTTCAGGGCTGGTGGCTGTTATCTCTTTAGTTATCTTTTATTTGGCTTGTTTAGTTTTCCTCTTCCCTTCATCCCCTCCACCTAGAACTACTTCGAATCATTCCTAGTTTGTATAGGTGAATTCATGGTTATGTGATTGAATTTGTGCTGTTCATCTTTGTGCCATGATTTGATTTCCCGAGCTCCTTCATCCTTTTCTATTTTCGTGGGTATTTTCGGAGCTATTTTTGGGGGATTTTCGTTCTTCTCTAATCTAGGGCGTTTTCTCTCGGATTTCTTTGGGGGATTCACGTATGAGTGCCTTGTGCCTCTTTTGCTGGTGATCCTTTGCCCCCAAGCGCCGAGAATCGCTTCAGATTTGAGATTTTCGGGATGAACTTGATGTCATGGTGTTCATCACGAGATCTGAGTTTTCGGGAGTTGTACTGAGCTAGAGGCCGAGATCTTTTGGGAAAACACTCCACTGGAGGTCTAGATCATCTGACCAAAATCTCGCCTCAAGAGCTCAAGCCGTTTGGGAGATCCATCCTCGAGTTGACTTTGGGGCTGTGCTGTTTGCGTGTACCCGGCACTGCCGAGTTGTGAAAACCGGCACTGCCGAGTACATAGACTCGAGGGGTGCTTCTGTGCTGTGTGTATTCGGCAGTGCCGAGTTCTGAAAACCGGCAGTGCCGAGTACACACACCCAGTGGCTGTTTCGGTGAAGTTTTTGGATCGAGGATTCTTTCTGTGTTTCCGCTGCATGTTTCTTGTTCCTAGGGTCAGTAGCATCTCAGTTGCTGCGTGATCTTGGCAAGATTGTGTCACGAAGTCCGGAAGTGATTTTGGGGTGAAAGCCGGATTTGGAGAAGAAATTTTTATCGGCTCCCATTCACTCCCCCCCTCTCTGGTCGCCGTTTCGGTCCTTCAATTGGTATCAGAGCCGGTTACGGGTCTTTGCGACTCTAACCAGTCTAAGATCCAAAGATGGCGTACCAAGATCGGGGTTCCGGGCCTCCGCACTTCGATGGGAAGAACTACCCGAACTGGGTTGCGCGTATGGGCGCTTTCTTGCGAGGCAAAGGAAAGTTGTTGTGGGATGTGACCAAAGATGAGAACTATGTCAATCCCACCAACTTAGATGCCCAGGATGCAAAGGATAGATTTGAGGCGAATGCCCGAGCTGTTGACTACTTGTTCCGTGCTTTGTCCGCCGAGGAGTTTGAGCGGGTTTTGGGCGAGGACCTAGCTAGCCAGATCTGGCAGAAGCTCAAGGTAGCCCACGGTGGTGATAGCCATGTCAAGGCTAGGCTGTTTCTCGATGTACAGGAGGGAGTATGAGAACTTTGCTCATTTGCCTGGAGAGTCGGTTGATGCTTTGTTTCAGCGTTTCACGTCTATTGTCAACAACATGAAAGCCAACATTACCGTGCTCCCATACTCGGATCATGACCGAGCTATCAAGCTCCTGCAAGCACTTGATAGATCCGTGTGGGGTGCCAAGGTTGAGGCGATCATGGAGTCGGCAAACTATGAGACTCTTTCTGTTGATGAGCTTTTCTCGAAGTTGAAGTCTTCTGAGGTTGACAGGCAGTTGCTTGCCAAGGCTAAGAGTCCGACTGATCCCCATAGTCTGGCTCTAGTCGGTGGCTCTGGATATGGACATGCTAACACTCCTAGACACTTTGCTTTGTCTTCTCTTGTGTCCCTTCCAGATGAAGAGTATGAGGTGCTGAGCGAGGAGGATCTCGCGTTGCTCACGAGGAGGTTCGAGCGGATGTACCAGAACCGCAAGGGTTCGAGGCGTGCCGGGAGTACGTGCTACAGATGCGGGAAGATGGGCCACTTCATCGCCGAGTGCCCCGAGGAGGTCAAGAACGACTACAACCGCAAGCACCGCCCGCGAGACGACCACAAGCACCGTCCCAAGGACGAGTACCGCTCCAAGAACAAGAACAAGGACGAGAGAAGATCCAAGAACAAGCACGGTGGACACAAGAAGCACAGATCTCGAGCGATGGTGGCTGATGCGAGCGACATCGACACGAGCTCCACCAACACGTCGTCAAGCTCAAGCAGTGAGGATGAAGACCGCGGCCGCCGCAAGGAGAAGAAGAGCTTGAACCGCAACTTCAACGGCATCTCCTTCGCCGCCGTCGACTACTGCACCATGGCGCACGACTCCGTGAAGGGCAAGGACGACTCCGACTCCGACTCCGAGGATGAGGTATTGACAGATCCCACCTCTTTGCGTCAGGAGATTGCTAGGTTAGAGCAGTTGGTCGATAATCGTGATGATGTGCTTAGGAAGACCAACAAAGAGAAGAGGGAGTTTAGGTCCTTGCTAGGAGAGTCTAAGGATAGAGTGGCTGAGCTTGAGACCTTGCTTTCTGAGACTGGAAAGAAGGCCATGGAGTTTGAGTCTTTGCTTTGCGAGTCTAGGGAGAGAGCAGCTTCGCTTGAGTCTGAGATTGCTGTTTTGAAAGATGCTCCTCTTGTGTCTGATGAGGTAGAATGCTCGTTCTGTGATGTGCATATTGCTGATCTTGTTGTGCTTAAGGAAAAACACATGAACTGCTTGGATGAACTAGAGAGTGCTAGAGTTGAGCTTGCTGAGTTGAAGTCTAGGTCATCTTTGCTAGGTGCTTGTACTTCTTGTCCTGCTTTGCATGCTCAGTTGCTTGAATCACGCACCATGATTAGTTCACTTGAAGCACAACTTAAATCACCCATTGCAAATTCCTGTTCTGCTTGTGATGTTGTTGCTTTAAAGAATGTTGAGCTAGAACAGTGTGTGAATAGATTGGAAGGTGAGAATGATGAGCTGAGACAGTGTTTGGGTTGGTTGTCTGGTCGTGAGCCTCAGCTAAGATGTTGATTGCGAGTTTCAAGAGAGCTGATGGTTGTGGTCTTGGTTCTGAGAAGGTTGGTGAGAGTAGTGGTGAGAGAGAGAGAGATCCAGAGAGCTCCACCGCAAACATTCCCACAAACCCACCAAAAACCATTCTCAAGAACACCTTCACACCCAAACCAAACCACCTGCTGAACAAGCTTGACACCACTCCAGATCCTCCCAAGTTTCCACCTAAGTCAGAGAACTTTCAGAGGAGAGTGACCTTTGTGAGGAGTGGGGTTTACCAGCCGAGAGAGAGGGCACAGCCGAGAGAAACCCCAAAGCCAAAGCCAGTCCGCTTCCATTGTGAGCATTGTGGAAGGGATGGACACCTTGAGGAGTTTTGTTGGAGGAAGAAGAGGGAGGTGAGAAGAGAGAAGGAGGTGGGGAACAGGGACAGGTACTACTCTTCTCGTAGTGTGCCTGTGTCTCGTTCACCCTGGCCGAGAGGCGACGCTGTTGTGCGTACAGTTCCTGTGGTTGCTAGTCGTGGTGTTCCTGCTGTTCGTGAGTTTGCTAGGCGGCCTCCGTTTCGCGGTCAGTTTGGTTCAGGGAGGTTCGACCGTAGCTTTGAGGCTAGGAGAGAGTCTAGGCCACGTTTTCCCCCGCGTGGTGCTAGAGGTCCGATGGTGAGAGACGAGAGGGTGTCACGCAGTAGAGCTGATTTTGCTAACCCTTCTTTTGAGCAGATGGCCCGACACTGGTTTGACTCGTTCTGTGCTAACCCCAGTGTCGAGTCATTTGCTCATTCTCGTTCTCGGTTCTGATTGTGCAGGTGGGAGGCTTGGAGAACTTTTGGTTGATGGATTCTGGCTGCTCGAGACACATGACAGGTAATGGTAAGTGGTTCTCCAGTCTCACCCCGGTGGTGTCCAGGCAGTACATCACTTTCGGGGATAAGGGTAGAGGTAGAGTATTGTCAGAGGGTGCTATTCAGGTGAGCGACACTTTCATGTTGAAGCGAGTTGCTCTTGTCAAGAATCTTGGTTTCAATTTGCTCTCAGTTTCTCAGCTTCTTGATGAGGGTTATGAGGTTCGCTTTAAACGTGGTGATTCGAAAATTCTTGATTCTCGAGGTGACCTTGTGTGTATGATCATTCCTGAGGGACAGATTTTTCGTGCTGATTTTTCTCGATCTTTTGGTCCTTCACGGTGTTTGATCGCTGGTACTTCTTCTGAGCTTTGGAAGTGGCATAGGAGATTGGGTCATGTGAGCTTTGATTTACTCACACGCTTGAGTGCTCTTGACCTTATCCGAGGATTGCCCAAGCTCAAGTTCGAGAAAGATTTGGTTTGTGCACCTTGTAGGCATGGAAAAATGGTTGCTGCTTCTCACCCACCTTTGACAGATGTTATGACTGAGCGTCCAGGGGAGCTTTTGCACATGGATTTGGTTGGCCCCGCTCGAGTTCGTTCAGTTGGTGGGAAGTGGTATGTTCTTGTGGTTGTTGATGACTTTTCTCGGTATGCGTGGGTGTTCTTTCTGGCGTCGAAGGATGAGACTTTTGATTTTGTTCGAGATCTGATTTTGAGGTTGAAAAACGAGAGTAATGGTGGTGCCATGAGAGCTATTCGTAGCGACAATGGTACGGAATTTAAGAACACTCGTTTTGATGCCTTCTGTCGTGATCTTGGTCTTGAACATCAATACTCGTCGCCATATGTTGCTTGTCAGAATGGTGTTGTTGAAAGAAAGAATAGAACACTTTGTGAGATGGCTAGGACGATGCTAGATGAGCATAGGACTCCTAGGAAGTATTGGGCAGAAGCGGTGAACACAGCTTGCTATGTTTCAAATCGGATTTTCCTTCGTGCTTTCAAGAAGAAAACTTGCTATGAGCTTTTCCATGGTCGTTCCCCCCGTGTGAGTCACTTTCGGGTTTTTGGTTGCAAGTGTTTCATCTTGAAGAAAGGAAATTTGGACAAGTTTGAGTCTCGTTCGATGGATGGAATTTTTCTTGGTTATGCTAATCATTCTCGAGCATATCGTGTGCTCAATCTTGAAACTAACCAAATCATGGAGACTTGCGAAGTCACCTTCGACGAGACCATTCCGTGTAGCTCTTCTGCTTTTGAGTGTGCAGGTGATGATGACTTGGGACAGCCCATCTTTGAGGAAGAACAGCCTGATGATGAAGATGATGAGGAATTTCAGGCACCGTGTGGAGATCGTGTACCTTCTACTTCCACTACTACCACGACGTTCGACGACGGCCCTTCTGCTACACCTTCGTCGAGTCGCGCACCAGATCGAGTTCAAGTGGAAGCTGATGTTGAGGGGGAGGCAATCTCGAGGCGAGAAGCTCCCCGGCTGGTACAGAGGGATCATCCACCTTCGAAGATCATCGGGAACATGGATGAACGCACTACACGGTCGAGGTCACAGAACATCTCTCATTATGCTCATTCTGCTTTTGTCGCGTCTTTTGAGCCCAAAAATGTTGGACACGCTTTATCTGATTCTGATTGGGTCAATGCCATGCATGAAGAGCTTGAAAACTTTGAGAGAAATCAGGTGTGGAAGTTAGTAGAACCACCTCCAAATTGCCATCCCATAGGAACCAAGTGGGTGTTCAAGAACAAGAGGGATGAGAGTGGTGAGATTGTGAGAAACAAAGCGAGGTTGGTTGCTCAGGGGTTTTCGCAGCAGGAGGGGATAGATTATGAGGAGACATTTGCTCCTGTTGCCCGTTTGGAGGCAATTCGGATCCTTCTAGCATTTGCAGTTGCTAAAGGGTTCAAATTGTACCAAATGGATGTGAAGAGTGCCTTCTTGAATGGGGTGATCGAGGAAGAAGTGTATGTGAGGCAGCCCCCGGGTTTTGAGAGTGAGAGATACCCACACCGAGTGTACAAACTCCACCGAGCTTTATATGGCCTAAAGCAAGCACCCAGAGCGTGGTATGGTAGATTGAGAGGGTTCTTGCTTAGCAAGGGGTTTGTGATGGGGAAGGTTGATAAGACGCTCTTCTTGCTGAGAAATGGCAAAGATCTTTTAATCGTTCAGATTTACGTGGATGATATCATTTTTGGTGGCTCTTCTCATGATCTTGTTGCCAAGTTTGCAGACGATATGAGCAGGGAATTTGAGATGTCGATGATGGGAGAGTTGCAGTTCTTTCTCGGGCTGCAGATCAAGCAAACCAAGGATGGGACATTTGTGCACCAAAGCAAGTACACCAAGGACATTCTCAAGAAATTCGACATGAGCGACTCCAAGCCGATGACTACGCCGATGAGTACGACTACAGCTTTGGATGCGGATGAGGACGGAGAACCAGTGGACCAGAAGGAGTACCGGAGCATGATCGGCTCCCTCCTCTACTTGACGGCGACGAGGCCAGGACATACAGTTCAGCGTGTGTCTGTGCGCTCGTTTTCAGGCTTCACCGAGGACGTCACATCGTCAGGCCGTCAAGAGGATTTTCAGGTATCTCAAGTTTACTCCTGAGCTGGGTCTTTGGTATTCTGCCGATTCCACTCTTGCACTTCATGGTTTTTCTGATGCGGATTTTGCTGGATGTCGTGTTGATCGCAAGTCTACTTCTGGTCAGTGTCAGTTTCTTGGATCGTCTCTTGTGTCTTGGTCTTCTCGCAAGCAGTCTAGCGTAGCCCAATCCACCACTGAAGCCGAGTATGTTGCTGCTGCTAGCTGTTGTTCTCAGTTGCTTTGGATCACATACACCTTGAGAGACTTTGGCTTAGACATGTCCCATGTTCCACTTCTTTGTGATAGCACCAGTGCCATAAGCGTAGCCAAAAATCCCTGTGCTTCATTCCAAAACCAAACACATAGAAGTGAGGTACCACTTTCTGAGAGATCATGTGGAGAAAGGAGATATTGAGCTTGCCCACGTTTCTACCCAAAACCAGCTTGCAGACATTTTCACTAAGCCACTTGACCAAGTTACCTTCACCCGCTTGCGAGGGGAACTTGGTGTGTGTGCGGTTTTCTGAGCTGAGTTTTGGAGGCTTCTCTTGTAGCATATGTATATTTGTGTACCATCTTTGTATCTTGATGTATATTTTGCTTGCTTTTGTATCTTGATTTCATCTTTTGTATCATATCTTAGGATGAGCTTCTCCTATATGTAGTGATTGGTACAACTTGCTACATTTTAGAGTTTAGGCAGGCTGGCTAGGGATTGATTGGATGGATGGCTATGCTCTTGATGGTTTTGATATATATTCTATTGAGATAGTCTCCTTTTGAATTAAAATGACAAACTGAACTTAATTCCTACACCCATGAGTAAATGCCTTTGCATGTCTTGTTTGAGCTGAAATGGCTATATCTTGCTTAAGATCATGTTAGGGTGTGATATTCTTTTCAATTGGGTCAAAGACCTTTGTCATTGTAAATGTTTAGCCCATGCTTTATCTTGTGGAGGAGCATAAGCTTCTTTCTGTCGCAAAGACATTTCATGTACCATGCTTAACTTGAAAAACTTGAAAAATGAGATGTCTATGCATGAAAGAAGAAAGATTGAGAAAAAGATATATTTGCATGAAATTTATGCTCATGTCTCTATGCTTTCACCATTGCACACACTTGCACACATGGGTGCTAAGCGGTTGCATGTTGTTTGCCGGAGAAGTCTCCCATGAGAAGTGAACACATGGCTCCGTGCTTTGACATGACATGAGGTAGAACTTGGGCGTTTATAATGATCTCTTGTCAAGAATGCTTGTCCTTTCATGATTTTGGTGAGATGAAGTTTATTTTTGCTTAAACAATCCATGGTTAGGACTTTGCTCATGCGGTGACATTTTTGATAAAAATCCACAATTTGCTCATGGCTTTGTCAATTGGATATATGTCTTCACCTTCTTGATGGCAATGCCCGTATGACATGATGAACTAGCTTGTATGCCTCTTCTCTAACTTGTAGCACTTTGTATTGCTCATTGTATATTTGAGAAGCTTATAGTTGCATTTTTTGCATTTTTGCTGTGCTGCCTGTACATACTCAGCAATGCCGACTGGAGCAACTCGGCAGTGCCGGTTCTTGTGCTTATAGTTGCATTTTTGCAGTTTCGTTGTGCTGGTTGTGTATACTCGGCAGTGCCGGTTTTCACAACTCGGCAGTGCCGAGTACACGCAACTCAGCGTCGGTTTTTGCACTTTGGTCTTTTCTGACCTTGATTCATGCATTGTCAACAAGGGGGAGAATATCTTGAGCATTTCTAAAAGAAGAGGGACAATTTTCTGAAAAGATTTTGAAAGTTTGTGCAAGATTGCATTTTCTAAAAGAGAAGCACATGTGAGTCATTTTTGAGTGTTTTTAGCACGCACAAGTTCACTTGTTCAGGGGGAGTTGCACCTTTGCAGGGGGAGTGCTTTGAGAGTACTGAAAAGTGAGTTGGAGGATTTGAAGTTTGAAATTTGTGCTTTGTGCTTTTGCTCTTTTGCCGATGGTGTTGAGCCCTTTCGCTTCTTCTTGAAGGGTCGGCGTTTCTGGAGCTTTCTCTTGCTAAGTGACTTTTGATTTGGCTTGTTCCTGCTTTTAGTCACTTGCTTGAGTCTTGTTTTCGATTTCTTTTACATTTTCTTTATATCATTGGTTACTATGTGTGTGTTGTCAATGCACTCATCAAGGGGGAGATTGAGGACCCGGTGTGTCCGAGGACCGGTGGATGGTCGCTTCCTGGTGTGATGAGTGATTGACAACGTGGTGTGGATTGACGTTTCCCTTGGCTCAAGTATTGCAGGTGTAGAATGCGGCTTGGTTGCACTTGGTGCAGGTGAAGAACAGGCGCGAAAGGTCTTAGCCATGGCGGCCTCCGAGGAGCGGAGAGACAAGTAGGCTTGGTTCGAGGGACCCGGTGGCCGGTGGATCAAGTGCGGTTCACATGCTGGCAAGAACGAGCAAGGGGACGAGGTTCCGGTGCGAGGTAGCGGCTCACAACCGAAGCTCGTACGCGGACGAGAAGCCGGCGCAAGGTGGCGGCTAACAACCGAAGTTTGCGCGCGGGGTTTGGTGATTTGGCCACAAAATCATCGGTGGACGGTTTCCCTTGGTTTGGGCCTCAAAACCAAGGACCGAGGACTCGACGTGGCGAAGATGGGCCGTTGGGCTGCTGGGCTGTATGTACCCGGCAGTGCCGAGTTGAGCAACTCGGCAGTGCCGAGTACATGCACCCGACTGGGCTGGCCCAAGAACGGCGTCGAGGAGCTTCGATCCGGAGGACACGCGGCGTGACTGCAAGGCTTGCGTCGGAGGGAAGCTAGCTTGCAGTGGAAGGTGCCCGAGCCGGAAAATATCTGAGATCATAATGTCAAATTTGCCCCTGAGGGGTATGTATCACTTAGGGGTAGTTTAGTCTTTAGGACACCACCACTTGGACTACTAATAGGCCCCTTCAGGGCTGGTGGCTGTTATCTCTTTAGTTATCTTTTATTTGGCTTGTTTAGTTTTTCCCTTCCCTTCATCCCCTCCACCTAGAACTACTTCGAATCATTCCTAGTTTGTATAGGTGAATTCATGGTTATGTGATTGAATTTGTGCTGTTCATCTTTGTGCCATGATTTGATTTCCCGAGCTCCTTCATCCTTTTCTATTTTCGTGGGTATTTTCGGAGCTATTTTTGGGGGATTTTCGTTCTTCTCAATCTAGGGCGTTTTCTCTCGGATTTCTTTGGGGGATTCACATATGAGTGCCTTGTGCCTCTTTTGCTGGTGATCCTTTGCCCCCAAGCGCCGAGAATCGCTTCAGATTTGAGATTTTCGGGATGAACTTGATGTCATGGTGTTCATCACGAGATCTGAGTTTTCGGGAGTTGTACTGAGCTAGAGGCCGAGATCTTTTGGGAAAACACTCCACTGGAGGTCTAGATTATCTGACCAAAATCTCGCCTCAAGAGCTCAAGCCGTTTTGGAGATCCATCCTCGAGTTGACTTTGGGGCTGTGCTGTTTGTGTGTACCCGGCACTGCCGAGTTGTGAAAACCGGCACTGCCGAGTACATAGACTCGAGGGGTGCTTCTGTGCTGTGTGTATTCGGCAGTGCCGAGTTCTGAAAACCGGCAGTGCCGAGTACACACACCCAGTGGCTGTTTCGGTGAAGTCTTTGGATCGAGGATTCTTTCTGTGTTTCCGCTGCATGTTTCTTGTTCCTAGGGTCAGTAGCATCTCAGTTGCTGCGTGATCTTGGCAAGATTGTGTCACGAAGTCCGGAAGTGATTTTGGGGTGAAAGCCGGATTTGGAGAAGAAATTTTTATCGGCTCCCATTCACTCCCCCCTCTCTGGTCGCCGTTTCGGTCCTTCACGGAGTTTTGCTAAAACTCTCTACAGGAAAGACCCGGACAGCCATGACTCCAACGATAGTTAAAAATCTTTTCTAAGCCCGGAGGATAAAGATATCAAAAGGAAGAACAGAGTAAAGGTGGCACTCTGGGAATTACCTATTCCAGAGGTAGCACATGCTCCAAAAATTAAAGGAAAACTTGGGTCAAAAACTAATACTCCCATGGACAAAGAAAATTCGGATAAAGAAGTAATACTCTCAAGAAAATCCAGGGAGAAAGCTATGACAGAGACAACCCTGATAATCAAGACTAAGACACTTGAAGGAGTAGTAAGATCCAACATGAATATATCCAAGTAAAGGAAGACTTGGATAAGAGGTCTAAGCAGAAACCCCGAGAAGATATGAAAATTCGAGATCTTCATTTCAATTTTGAGAAATCTAATCGGAAGAAAAATCTCGGATTAAGATAAAGGAAATTCTGAGTTGATCCTTTTAAGTGGGGTAGTAACCCAACCAAAGGAAAAGGTACTTGGCCTCAAGAACTTGAGGATTAAAACAACTCAGGAAAAGTATTTCATCAAGTCACCCCAGGTACGACAGAAATTAGTTGGATACATCTGGGAGTAAAGGAAGTAAGTGTCAACAATCATACTCCCACGCATGGAAATAAGAGACAGGAATATTACCAAGAGAAGAATTTCTAAAGATTAAAAGGGAGAAGAAATTCCTTTAATAAATATTGGAAAACCTCATCGACACGGTGAATTAGGGAAATACTAGGAGAAAACCCTAGTCTCTCTTTCTAGCCCTAAAATCTCGGGACGAGATTTCTTTAAGTGGGGTAGCCCTGTAACGCCCCGTACCTTAAAGCATTTAAAAATATATATTTTAAATAATTTCCCCTTAATTAAAAATGTAATTTCCTTTCCCTTAATATTCAAAATATATTTTCTAAATAAAGACATGCATTTAATTTGACATGTGTGATGCATTTTGAATGCCTTAGAACCTCCTTCAAATCTTAAGGGAATTTGAATTCGAATTCGAATTCAAATTCAAAAACCTCCTTCAAACAAATAGAAAACCCATATGTTCCTTATTAGGCCGCGACTTTCCTTTCCGGCCCAGTTTCCCTCTCAGCCCAGCACGCGGGCGCAGCCTACCCGCGCGCCGCGCCTCTCGCACGGCCCAGCTCGCCCTCCCCTTCCGGCCCAAGCGCCTCCTCCTCCCCCGCGCCGGCCCGGCCTGCCCCTTCCTCCCCGCGGCCCAGCTGATTCCCCCCCCCCCCCCCCCCCCCACGCACGGCCCGACCAGCGCCAACACAGGCCTCGGCCAGCAGGCCGCAAGGCCGCGGTCCGCTCGCGCGCTGCACGCGCGGCCTGTCACGCCCGCGCGGCCCAGCGATGGCCCACGCGCGCGGCCTGGCGCGCCCACGTGGCCCAGCTTCCTCCAACCCTACCGCTTCGCTTCCTCCTCCTCCAGTGCGCCGCTGCTCCAGCCCGCGGATGGCCTCCAAACCTCGTCGCCGAGGCTCCCCTCCCCTCCCTCTCTCCATTTTCCTCTTCCTCCTTGGCCCCCGCGCATCCCAACCCCGGCGCCATGGCCACCCGGCCGCCAAGGCCACAATGGCCGCCGCCCTCCTCTTCCTCGTGCGCGCCGCACCAGGAGTAGCGGCCCAACGCCACCACAGGCACCACACCGCCGTGCCCTGCTGCTGGCCGAGTCGTGGCGATGCGTGCGGCGTCGCTCCGGCCCCTGCACGAGCGTGCCCGGTGCATGCAGGAGCGCCGCCGGACCGCGAGCGCGAGCTGTGCGCATGCCCAAGCGGTCGCTGGCCTCTGCCAGCTTGCCACCGAGGCATGCCGTCCGTTCCACACGCCACGTCCCGACTCCCAGTTGCTTCGGCGCGAAGGAACGGCTGGCCCTGCTCGCTGCCTGTCCGCCACGCCGCCGCCCGTCTCCCCTGCTCGGCCCTGCCCAGTGCCGCCACGACACGTCGCCGGCCAGGCTTGGCGCAGAAGCCCGCCCAAGGCCAGCAGCCAGCGCCCTGCCCCTCGCTGCGCCTATAAAAGGAGGCCGAGGCCCTCCGTTTCCATTCCTGCGTACACAAGAACGAGAGCTCACAGCTCTCGAACACCTGCGTTATCGCATGCACGAGAACGCAGCTCTCCAAACACTGCGGAAGCACTGCCCACATACACGTAGGAAAAAGGTGCGCCAAGTGCTGCTCTGCTCTGTTCCCGGGTACGCTCGGAAACAGTTCAACCAGCGGCGTAGCTTTAGTCATACCACACTGCCCACGTACACGTAGGAAAAAGGTGCGCCAACTGCTGCTCTGCTCTGCTTTCGGGTACGCCCGGAACAGTCTAACCAGCGGCGTAGCTTTAGCCATTTCGCCCAGCATTGTGGACGATGCCAGTTCGGCTGGCCACGCAATGTCCGACCCCGCCGCTAAACCCTATCGCTGCTCGCCACTTCGCAACCCTAGCCGGGATGCTGCCCGATTTCCAAGTTTCCAGCTCAGTCCACCCTAACCGTTATAATGCCCAACCGAAACCCTGATCCTAGCCCACCTAGCAGTTATGCTTCCCAAGTCCAAACCCCAGACATCCCCCGGTACAGCCGTTATGCCGCCCAACCAAAAAACCCCGGCTGCTAAACCCTAGCTCCATATAGCAGTTATGCCGCCCAACTGCAAACTCCGGCTATTAAATCCTAGCCCTATATAGCCGTTGTGCCGCCCAAGTAAAACCCTAGATAAAACCCAGCCCTTATGCTACCCGGCCCAAAATCCCAGATATTAGCAAACCCTAGCCGTCATGCCGCCCATAATATTCCCAAAAAATTATATTAATAATTTTCCGGAATATTAATAGAAATCCAATCAATATCCCTTAATTATTTAGAAATCTATTTCTAAATAATTAATATAATTATTCAGAAATTATTTAGATATCCAATAATTCCTAGAATAATTATCCCTAGCCCTTTCTTCCACACTTAGAAGCCATTTCACCAGCTAAACCCCTCCTAAGCCCCATCGTCCCATCCATTAATTATTATTAAATAATTAATGGATAATCTGTCAGACATCCATCCTAACCCCTAGGTAAGCCCCAAATTATCCGTCTTCCCTTTCTCTTTCTATCTGTAGGCATTGATTGATGTATTGATGTTATTTTATGTGTTTTATTGTTCGATAGCATGACCGGGCCCTGACGAGACGCTGAAGCTCCAGAAGGCCTGAAGCCCAGCCCGGTCAACATATGGTATACGTCTGCGTACGGAACGTCTAAGGACCGACAATGAAGGCAAGTCTCACCAATAATATCACCCAAATCACTAAAGTTTACTATTCCTGCAGCTTAAGCTATAAGGAGGCTTCACGTGGGAAGAAGCCTGGCTTCGCCATATAGATGCTTTAAGATTGGGAGTGGAAGGATGGCCTCGCTAGGAGGGTCCTAAGAGCCGCTCTGATCTCAGCTAAGGACCGGTTCATGGGAGAGTCTTTCTAGTGCCTAGTACAACCCCGCATGCCAAAAAGGCACAGCCTACGAGAGTGCCTATTTATGTGAGGCCTTGACTCACACCCCACCAGCGGAACTTAGTAACCCAGCCCAAGGAGCCGTATGATTGGTGCAGAGTGCCGACCGGCGAACTGGATAGCGCCTGGTGCCGAGTCGGGCACGCACCAAGTCGGGAACGGGTATGCTGGAGACAGCCCCAGGCAGAGGACTGGGACTGGGCGGCACGGGTCGACTAGGATACAGGGTCGGAGACCCTGAGGGCCGAGGGCCCTAACTAATGCACTCACAGACCCGGGTCGACATCCGCGAGGCGGATGATTAGTGGCCCCTGCTTAGCCCCCAGTATTACCTGTGGCTGGACCTAGGGAATGCTGACCAGCGATGGTCACCGGTGGGTACGAGTCTCGTAGGACAGTACCTGCCTTGACGAAGGTAGGGACTGACCGAATGCGGGGTAGATAAGTACGACCTCTGCAGAGTATAAAATCTATCTTGATAGCCGTGACTCCGGAATGAGTCCACTTAGTCAAAGCCCCCACTGATTAGATTTCCTTTACTACATGGAGAACCCGGACGGCAGGAGTGCCGATGACTGGGTTCCGGGGTTAATGTCAGGACTGACATGGAGGAAATGCCCCTCCAGGCCCAACATTTACATTCATTTAATTTATAATTATATTATTGAATTTGTGAGATTTTCTTAGTATTCAACTCTGAATACTCACTCTTGCTTTCATTGTCGTGCAGGTTAGAACTCCAGGGCTGTGAGGTGCTACAGCTCATTCCAACTGAGGAATGAGTGCCCACCCGCGCTTCGCTAGTTAAAACGGTATATAGTTATTTTAATTTATACGTCGTTTACCGCTTCTGACACTAATCTGTGTCGAAATCCGTATCAGCGTACTGATCCAGGGACTGATACGGGTGATCGAGGGACATCCTGGCCAAGGGGTCCCCACAATACCGCTTGATAGAGCTGAAGTGCCTGATCTTTCTGTGAGTGGGGATAATTTTGATTTGGTGGAAGTAGACCTTCACGATCCGACTACGACGAGCGAATCCGAAGCGCCAATGCAATCGCTGAAGCAACTCCCTGTGGTTACCGACCCTGTTGAACCAAGATCAGCCTGATCACGAAGATCAATTCCTGTACGCAATCGAAGAACGAACAAGAAATAGAGGCGAGCAATCTTAATATCACTTGAAGGTGGAGTTCTGAATCACACGAGGACAGCACGTATTTGTGCGTGGTCTACATTAGTGACCTAACATTTTGCCGTCACTAATGATGTTCTAGAGCCGTCACTCACTAGAAGAGAATGAGGCATCCGCGGACGACATAAACAGGGGCCATTTTTGGACCCGGTGCTAATGGAGTATTAGCACCGGGTCTAAAGGTTGGGAGGCTGAAAAACAAGTTGGTAAGGCTGAAAAAGAAGTTGGGAAGACTTTAGCACCGGTTGGTAATAAAATCCGGTGCTAAAGCCCACCCATTAGCATCGGGTGCAGCCACCAACCGGTGCTAATGTGCCCAAACCCATTTAGCACCGGTTGGAGGCCACCACCGGTGCTAATGGGCAAGCGCACATCGAGGCATATGGAGCAGCGCTGGCCCTCCCCCTCTTCCTTTTCTATCTCCTTCCTCTCTTCTTCTACCTTATCTCCTTTCCTTTTCTTTTCTCTTCCTCTTCTCACTCTGTTTCTTTTTCCCATCTACAGATGCAGGCGGGGCGAGCGCCAGCGCGGGTAGGGCGCGCGCGCGGACGCGGCAGGCGCGAGCGTCGGCGGGGCGCGCGGACGCGGAGGGCAAACGGGGCGCGCGCGCGGGCGTCGGCGGGGCTCGCACGCGCGGACGCGGCAGGGCAGGCGGGGCGCGCGTGCATGCGGCAGGCAGTGCAGGGCAGGCGGGGCGCGCGCGCATGCGGCACGCATTGCAGGCGCGGTGCAGGCGGGCCGGCAGTGGCCTGGCCCTGGCGGCCGATTGCAGGTGGCTGTCTTTTTTTTTATTTGTGATATCTTGTAAATCTTCTTTCCATTCCAAACTTTCTTTCCCTGTTGAATCTTGGATGTGTATTCTAAGTAGAGTTCAGTAGCATGGCATTTGACTTGAGGTGTATAAGTGTAAAGTGTTGGATTTTGAGTCTTTGTGATTTCAATTATATGTTTTGCTACATCTTAGATATGTTCTAAATCTTTTCCTGTTCTAAATCTGTTCTTGAAGAACAAGAACACATAAAAAAGATGCAGTTGTGGTGGTGAAAAGAAAAACGATGAGAAAGAAAGGGATGGAAAGTAGGAGGAGAAACATTTATTTTTTTTCCTGTGAATTTCTTTAGCACCGGTTGGTGGTGTCAACCGGTGCTAAAGGTTACCTTTAGCACCGGGTATTTGACTCGCTGCTAAAAGGGCACCCCTTTAGCACCGAAAGATCTGCACCGGTTGAGAAACCGGTGCTGAAGGGGGTTTCCCAACCGGTGCAGATGCGTAGTGACTAATATTGTATCCTGGCATAGTGTTGGGTGACACGGGTGGTGACAATACCCCATTCCTGCCTAGACCTCTCAATGAGGCTTCATTAGCCGCCACCACTGCCGCCTTTTGGCAACGGTGACCCGTCTCTCTTCTAGTTCTGCTCAGATTGAATCTTTAGCATTTTGGTGTCTCGTTGCCTTTCACGCGCCATTGCCACCTTTGGTTCGCCAGTGGCATGTGCAAGCCCTTCCTGATGTTTCTAGCTTAATAGTATCTTGAGGGAGAAACTTAGGAACATGGATCATTATCCTCTTTGACTTTCTCTTTTATAGGTGTGCTACATATGGGGGCGACACATCGGTAAGCTCCCAATTAGGGCAATAGATTGGTTGACTCCTTTTTGTCTCTTCCCAACCATTTCTTACCAGTAGATCAATGCGACACGTAATGCATTGAGGAAGGTGCTTGATACGGGTGGACCTAGACTGAAAAATTAACTGAGGGCGCCGTTTGGACTGAACGGACTTAAAGGGTAAAAGAACGTACAGCCAATGGGCTGCAAAGAGTAGTACTTGGACAATTGAACCAGTTCATATTACATCGTACTCATGCCTTGCTGATTCCTTTTCTTCCTATAAATCAAGTCCGCAGTTATGATCAAAACAAACGTTGGCGTTGCTGATTCTTGGGAAGTCTCATGTACAAATTTGTCCTCCCTGGAGACGCATCTTTATGGATGTAGATTCTCTAATGATATGTGAAGCCACCAACGTGCTCATCTGCACTAGCTACCTTCATCGGGTCGAATTCGGGGGTGTGATCCCTTTCGCCAAGTAATACGCCTTCTCCGCCTCAGCCAGTCTGCTGCGAAACATCCCCCATTCCAAATTGCAGCGTGCTTTTACCTGTAGATTCACAGCCAACTTTCAAGCAGGGGATTCATGCTTAGGTAATGGATGGTAGACAGCTCAGAGTTCATGCATTTTAAAAATAATTTTATGAGATAGACCGGTAGATACTGCCTCACCCCTTTCCATGGTGCTCGTCCATTAACTGCCTCTCCCTGTCAAAATATAGGCGTTACTACAGAATCAGGCGGCATATTGTGCGGAATCAAGTCTTATAAGCAGTAGTTTATTGGCGTCTGTACCTGATTTCCAAGTGAGGGGATGGCATGATGAACAATCCATTGAGCATCAACAACTCCAATCTTCTCATGAGCTGGCTGTTCAGTTGAAGAACAAAATAAAATAGGGCCGGCTCAGCGGAACTTGCTCGAATAGTTCATGGTAGTATTGAAATTATGGAAAACTCCTTAAGCTGATGATCCATCCAATCTTCAATAATGCTAGCCTTCTATGTGTTAATTCTGCTGATTAACAAGTAATAACTTGGTGCCGATATAGTTCTATATATGTATATGCTAATGGCAGAGAGTGTTATGTACCTCCACGCACTTCCGAAGAGCAAGGTCCAGACCCCATCCATGGACCAAGTCATTCTGCAGAATACCGTGCCCGAGCATTAGTATACCATTTTAAACAAATTCATTAAATAGCATGTATAGTGTCATCACACCTGAACCATGTACCATACACAGCGCCATGCACTTCTAGAAAATACGGTCGCCATGATTTCGACAAATCTGCATATCATATTGAACATAAGGCAGATGTTGGGCATAAGGCAACTACAATCCAGAACAAAAAACGGGACCCTACGCTGCACATGGTGGTAGATGGGGATCGGTGCACCAGCCTGGTCTCTCAGTTTCTCTGAATGAAGCAAACTATTACTTGCTAACTAATGTTAGTGGCACATTTGTGGTAATTAGACACAGAAAACAGTTATGAATTCAGCTTCTCACTTGTGAACTTCTCGATCACTATGGCGTTTGGTCATTCGCCATGCTAGTTTTTTGTCAGATTCCAAGCCAGGCTGAGAAATTTCCAACCCGTGCTTCTTAACAAGCTCAATGTACCTGGAATAAAGCATCAATGTCTCATCCTACTTGACGTTAAAAAAAAAGGAAACACAGAAACACAAACAGAAACAATAATATGATGCTTACGCCTCTGCGTTGAAATGCTCGACACCAAGATCCTCATCCCAGATAAATATGTATTCATATCTGGAGACAACATCAGGATGCAGAAATCGTTTTGCATACCACCTTATATAAACAATAGAATTACACAATTTAAAATTCCTAGTCAAATGTTCTACAGATCAATTTAGATCAACACAAAAGGTCAGGATATCATTATTAAATATACCATTTAGTCTGCTTCCCAACGCTCACATGGATGGTTCTTCTGGACCACTCAAATTCATCCCATTCGCTACTGTGACCATCATAATGGAACAGCATAATAGTGAAGTTATCTGAAAACTATATAATAAACTTGTATGAATAAGAAAGAAATGAAGACACGTTCTTTTTGAAGTGACTACATGTCTACTCGGATGTAGGGATAACTATTACATCGGCCTGGGGCTGTCAGTCGTTACCTTTTTTACTGCAGCATCAATATTTGCTTTTTGTTTGATGCCAACCGTAAAAGTAACAAGGTACCTCGACTGGGTAGGAAGATCCTGACGAACGATCATATATTTCACGTTGTAGAGGCTACAAAGAAACAGAATACAAAGACTAGAAACCAACCTCACTAGGTTCACCCTCTAGTCTTCAGAGATAAAAATCTGTTTCAGGAACAACAATGCCTGGTGGAAGTCTTTCAGCACCTTTCGGATTTGTAGAAACATAAATCTGCATTCAGAATTGTATTACTTTTTAATTTTTTTTTCGAAAATCAAGGTTAGCTCTTGAGCTAAATGTGTGATACGGAGGGTATAGACAGAGCATCCTATATTTACATCCTTCACAAAGTCTTGATCTTAATTTTTTGCACAATGCGTGAGGAAGCAGTAGCTTTAGAGGAAAGGCATATTAGAAACCATGTTTACATCCTATATTTACATCCAATTAGAGATAAAGAAAGTATCAGATACAGTAACAACTGGGCCTAAGACATATTAACACATTACTGATATACCGAAATCAGAAAACATGTTGTACCTTGGGAATTTGATCATTTTTTGAGTCAAGATTCCCCTTCTTATCGTTATTTGCAGAAGTCCATCGGTACACCAATGTTTGGGTTGTCATGCCAGTGCTACCGCTTTCATCTTCAATATAAGAGATAACAGAGGAATAGAGGTCTACCTGATAAGGGCAGTGGATTAATATTTTCTTTTAAACTCTGAACTACTACGTATAGGAGGATGAAACAAGACGAGATGGCAGAATTTACCTTTGCTGCAGAGAAGAGGATTGCAAATTGGTAACCCAACAAGACGGCCGCGACCACTGAAAATACGAGTTTCACGCCCTCATTAGACCTTGGCGTGCCCCTGCTGATAAAAGTTAACAGCAAAATCACGATGCATTACAGTAGTTACAGTACAATAGCTAGGAGCTATGGTACAAACCCTGCTGGGAAAGTTCATGACTGTGGTTCTGAACATGCTCACCTAGGGCCGACGCCATTTGGAAGCTTAGCCATGCGAGCTGCCAATGTCCTCGCCCAGGGAAAGAACAACAACCCAGAGTTTCCTCTGATTTGAGTGCAAAAAAAAAAGAATGATTGAACAAGATACGATGCCTTTCAACGGCAAACTGCCTTTTTCTGGGTAATCAATCAGCTAATTGTATAGCAATGAGCAAATAAGAAATTTTCTCTGAGCTTATCTATCAGAAAAGATCAACTGCAAACCAGATGGATCTCGCCGCAGCACTCCGGCCGGTAGCAGGGTGAGGGCGGCCTTGGACAGGTATGGCGGCGGCGCGGCCGCAGAAGGTTTAGCGAGGTTTGTTTGACGGAGATTCCCTTTACGTTTACGTGCTCCAATTAGAAACGTCATTAGCAAATTATAACAGCTGATTGCCAGTTTGTCCATCGAGTTTATAACAGGAAATTCAACTTCCCAAATTTGCTGCCCACCTGCCCGTCTTAATTTCCACAACCTAAGTATAATAGGCAAATTTCATTCATGGTTGGCCAGCCTTAGGCACGTGCCACAGGCACGTGATATAAAAAAAAGAGGAAACCTTAGATTAAAAGATCCATAGTGCTGGCACACATTTTTTAATTAAAAAATATAATAAAACACATGATGTAAATAGAAACAATTATATATACAACCTATTATTGTAAGTTTCATTAGCACACCTTTCTCACCAATTGGACTCTTAACATTAGCAACCATGTTAATTCACCTATATCATAAGCAGCAAGTACATGACAGACAAAATGGAATACCACAGAAGGAAAAAACCATAACTTATTAACTTAACACCTTCTTACTCATTTGTACACAATGGGGCATATTATCAATGAGCATCATCATAGGTCAATAATTCAAAGTAACATGTTCACCTTAGCCGCTCGTATAGGAATTATTACAAATGAAAATATACACACTCACAAATGTCATTTGATTAAAATCTCCGGTTAAGACACTTAGCTGCCCGACTTTGCATCAGCATGATTAGCTATATAGCTGCAGCTAAGCCATTTTGCGAATTTGGAAAAAATAAATGTACATGAACATTCGGTATATACGTACATTTTGACAATAACAGAGGAATTCATAGTTCATAGAGGACCATAACAGCTGGAGATTTTTTAAACACTGCTGACATTTGAAGCAGTCGTTGTGTCGCCAGTTCAAGCTGCCTCCTCGCTTGTGAGCCCATTTCTTGACTTCTTTCAAGTCCCTTCCCTCCCTCCCTCATTTTGTATTCCATTCTAAAATTTAACTACCAACTGCATTTGAGAAGGAAAACGTGCTACATTTGTTCTTGTATATCTGTGAAAACCCTCCTCAATCCCTGTTGGGCTGTTGGGTAAACATGTTTGTTAAACACATCCCAAGTGTACCACCAAAACTATTCAAATTTTGCAGGGAGCTGATATTTGCGATTTAATCACACATAAGAAAAATAGAAGGAAAAAATGCCAAGACTTTCCAACATCAATAAATTAAAGCATTAACATAAAAAAAACCAGCATAGCTTTACCTTCTTGTTCTCTATATGACTGAAAGCAAGTTCCTGCCATCTTGCATAGCAACATGAATCTACACGCAAATGACAAAGTGATGATTCAAGAGTATGTTATTACTTGGTAGTTAATAGATTTAAAACATCGAGATTTACCTTGACCTTAGAGATAGACATGCATGCAGTTCGTGGTCATCAATCAACTCGAATTTAATATATCAGCACATGGTGGTAAGCGAACATACCGTGGATTTGGCATTCTATTGAACAGATCGCATGCACTAAAAACATAAATGGACATGAATCATACAAGCATTGTTAACCATCACGCATGGGGCAGAGAAGAACGGGCCGGGGATTATTTACCAGTGGGCTGGTGACGTTGCACTGCCCAGCTTGTGGCCGGCCACTGAATGTTGCTTGGTCTTGTAGCTGTCGCTCGCCACCTCCCGCCTGCCAGGGAAAGACGACGCTGGTTCCATACCACTGCAGCACGCCATCGGAAGCTGTACCACCCGGCCGGTGGACCGCACGCCGCCCACTCTGTAGACGTGCATTGAGAAACCGCATCGCCGTGCGCCTAGCGAGTGCGATGTGAGAATGCGATGGAATGGAAAGATGGTGAGGGTGTAGAGCAGCGGGGGAGCAGCATACCTAAACTCTCAAAGACAGAGAAGAGAAGGCTGCGGGAGTTTGCCGGAGGTCGACACTCGTCCGAGTCGTCCAAGCCGCTACTGGTGGCTGTCGAATGTGGAGGCGTAGGATTGGTGCTACTTCTGGTGCTTTCGGATGGAGGTTTGGAGGTCACTGGTGGGACGCAGCTGAGATGTGACCGGCGAGAAGAAGCCCGAGTTTGGGCTTCCATGGGTCTAGACATCCCCAATCACAGAATGAATGCACCGGTAGATTCTCAATACTTGATGAAGCCGATGCCGACGGCCAAGCCCGCACTGAACCCGATGAGCTTGGATTTGTGTACATGCTCGCAGAAGTGGCCAACAGAGCTAGAGCAGGCGCTGATTCGCTCGTTGTATGCCATGACATCCGCAAACGCCCCGCTTGCCGACGAGTAGAAGAGCACCTGCACGGGTGACATCAACGACGACGAGCTCATCCTAGGGAGAACGGGCACCTCCTCCTCCTCGTCGTCGCAGCCCTTGCCGTACTGGTAGACTACCGCCATCTCCAGGATCGTCTTGATGTTGCACAACACCAGGTAGCTGCATGCCTACATTCACCGATATTAAAACCACAAGAACAGTAAAGGGTAACTCACCTAAATGAAATCCAGTACCGAGGCTTGCAATTTTCCAATGGCCTCGAATTTCTGCTGGTGATATATATATTGACGCCGGCCATTTTCGAAAGGAAGGATAGGTGATTGGCGCGAGGACATTCCATAATAGACTGCTGGCGCAATGTTCGGCAATTATAAAAGGAATCATTGGTGATCATGATGGGATGTCGCCCCTGATTTTGTGGCCGTGATTTGCATGACATAACACAAGGAAGGAGATCAATGCCGTGATTTCGCCCCTAATTTGGTGGCCGTGGTTTGCATGGCATAACACAAGGAAGGCGATGGCGAACAAAAGGAAGGTGAAGCCATGATTTCCTGATCGCAGCTGGCCATCCACGATCGCAGCTGGCCCTTCCAATTACCACGGTAAGGAACATGATTTCTTTCCAAACAAAACAAAAGGTGGGCGTAGGAGGGTATGGTACATCTCGGTGCCAAAAAAAAGAGGGGGTGCTCGCCAGGCCGATCAAAACAGCGGGGGGGGGGGGGGGGGGGGGGGGGGGGAGGACGACCAAACGTGTCTACCCTCCTACCTTTGGTCGTCTGGGGCCACCGTTTGGCCCTGATTTGTGGGTCTTTTGTGAGGGGTAGAGTAGTAGAGTTGTGGGTGAGAAACCGTTTCAATTGTGGCACTCTTTATAGTATAGATAAGGTTCTCGTGTTTAGTTTCTTAATTAATTTGATTTGGATTGTGGTCACATATGCCATACCATAGTGTTTGAAATTGTATTTTGTTACATTTTAGTAATGAGTAATTATACCCATGCGTTTGTTTTAGCGCCCAACAAATCTAGTCAAAGCTTTGGTAATAATTTAATTTATGACCCATATGATCAATTAGGGCTTGTTTGGATTTCGCTAAGGCTGCCCTACCAATCTTGGCCATGCCAAATTTTTGGTGGTGGATTTTGCCGCCAGCGTTTTGGCCAACAGTTGGCAAGCAAATGAACTAACCAGCAACACATGCATGTTGGCTCAGCAAATATTGGAGCTAATCCAAATGTAGCACTTGGAGAGGGTCAACGCCAATATTTTGGTTAGGCAGCCATCAGCGTCAATCCAAATGTGCCCTTAATGTTGAGGGAGAATTAGTATTTCAAGAGAATTGAGTTGGATTATTTCAATTTTTATGGAGGGAATAATTTATCATTATTTGGCAACAATGAATTAATTTGATTTGGATTGTGGTCACATATGCCATACCATAGTGTTTGAAATTGTATTTTGTTACATTTTAGTAATGAGCAATTATACCCATGCGTTGATTTTAGCGCCCAACAAATCTAGTCAAAGCTTTGGTAATAATTTAATTTATGACCCATATGATCAATTAGGGCTTGTTTGGATTTCGCTAAGGCTGCCCTACCAATCTTGGCCATGCCAATTTTTTGGTGGTGGATTTTGCCGCCAGCGTTTTGGCCAACAGTTGGCAAGCAAATGAACTAACCAGCAACACATGCATGTTGGCTCAGCAAATATTGGAGCTAATCCAAATGTAGCACTTGGAGAGGGTCAACGCCAATATTTTGGTTAGGCAGCCATCAGCGTCAATCCAAATGTGCCCTTAATGTTGAGGGAGAATTAGTATTTCAAGAGAATTGAGTTGGATTATTTCAATTTTTATGGAGGGAATAATTTATCATTATTTGGCAACAATGAATTAATCATTACCTAAAATGGTGCCTTAAGATTAAAAAACAAAAAACAATTGCTCAGAAAAGTATTAAATCCAAACTTTGAGCTTAATAGGTCTATACCCTCGTGTTGCTACGGGCAATAAAAGAAATCAACATGGTAAGCACACAGCATGGAAAATATATAAACTAATCTTAGTTACAGTAGGATCAGCACATCTCATTTTTGTATGGACAAAATAATGATGGTAAAAAAAACTGGTTCGCTTATCTCATGTCAAGCATATGGACAAACCAGCCCATTCAACGAGGGTACGTTGCCGACATTAACATCTCCTGTTCAAGACTATATCTTCTGCTCGACTCTGCTTCTTTCATCTGAAAGTTCATCATAGTCCTGCCATTCCCCTCAGATTCCTTGCCTGCTTGCAGCCCTTGGAGTGTAAGTTCCACCTGTCGCATGGTAGGGCGATTCTCACCGTTTAGTTTTATACAGGAGGCTGCAAGTGCAGAAACTTCTTGGACTTCTGCATCTCCTTCTTCCATAACTTGCGGGTCTAGTATTTGATCCAGATTACCATCAGTAAATACATTGACAAAATGAGCAACAAGGCCATCGCCTTCTTCAGACAAATATGAAAATGGTTTTTTCCTTGTGAGCAACTCCACAAGAATGACACCAAAACTATATACATCACTTTTGTCGGTGAGGCGACCTGTGTAGAAGTACATAGGATCCAAATATCCTATGGTTCCTTGAACCCTCGTTGTTAACCCTGTTTTATCAATTGGAATGTACCTTGAAGCTCCGAAATCTGACACCTTTATTGTCAAGGTATCATCAAGAAGTATGTTACTAGACTTTATATCTCTGTGGACTATTGGGATTGAAGCTAATGAGTGAAGATAAGCAAGGGCACTCGCAGTTTCTTTTGCAATCGTCAGCCTTATACTCCATGATAGTGATATTGGCCCTTCAACATGAAGATGGTTATATAATGTACCATTAGAAATAAACTCATAAACTAACAATGGAACCTCTGCCTCAAGACAACATCCAAAAAGTTTCACTATATTCCGATGGTTGATCTGTGAGAGGATAGCTACCTCATTGATGAACTCATCTATTTCCTTTTGCACTTTAATGTTTGACTTCTTAATAGCTACAACATGTAAATCTGACAAAATCCCTTTGTAAACTGTGCCATGCCCTCCACCACCAAGTTCACGAGCTTTGTCGAAGTTATTTGTTGCCTTTGCAAGTTCATCTAGAGTTAAGATCATTCTTTCAGCAATGTCTGCGTTTTGAGATACCAATTGTTCCAATAGCTGTCCACGATTTTGCTTGAAAAACTTTTCTTTCAACTTTATTGTCCTCATATGTTTAAACCGTTGGATCATGAGGATTGGAATAAGAATCATAAGCAGAACACTTGCCACAATACAGGCTCCTATACCGATGCTTAAACCTGAAAGTTCATAAATGTAGTTACTACAACTTTCTCAATAACCAAATGTTTCAAAAGAAGTACAGGGTTAAAAAATTCCAAAAGGTTCGGTTTCCCTCTACAGCAACAGATTCATTGCATATACCGTTTTACTTCAAAGTGAAATGAAACTATCAGCTAGTAAGCACGCACATGCATTTTGACAAGAACATTTTATGCATCCATTTCTTTTAGAAAATGGTCTGGTTCTTGGAACAGACATATATGTTTATCTGATTTCAACATTCAGTATTAATGATCTGGTTCGAATTCTTTCATTTTGCATGGTAAACAACAAAGTGCTAACCAAAGCAGAGGTTGTCATCGATAAGGCAATGAAAGCAGCAAAACGGAACCTGAACAGCCAGGGAATCAGGGATTAACCAAAGCATATGGAGACAACAAGTTGTGCCCAGTCTCGCCTTGGTCTACCTATATCATCCCTCCAGGTGATACCATACCGTCCTTACCATTGTCCGTTTGCTCTCTAGCTACTTAGCGAAAGATATATGACAAACTTGAGTAACATATATATATAGGCTTCTCTTTTGGTGGTGGTAGCAATACTATAAATGTGGATAATAGCAGAATCAAAAACAAATGGGACAAATCACATAGGGAACTCGAAATTAATCCTTTTGCTCCTGAGCAATGATGAGGAAACGGAAGATTACCCCTTTCTTCTTACTCATTTCTTCACTTTCTTTGTGACCGAAGTCGGTAGGGAAAACTACATCCTATTTTTTTGCATAACTTTTTTCCTAGGTACGTTTAATTCGCTCCCACGGAGAGTCGAATCTGGGGCTTTCCAAATGTTACTCGGGTGTTCTAACCACTATGCTAGAGGCTCTTTCGCCCCACTTGTTCACTTGGTGAACAAAGTGACAAAATTTCTCAATGAAAGAATTTAATTGGAATATAGTTTTTTGGGTGGTGGTGGTGGTGGTGGTGGTGGTGTGTGTGTGTGGGGGGGGGGGGGGGGGGGGATGCTTAACGTTGTTTTAATTACCATGAACAATTCAAGCAACATCTCGTAAGCTATTTAAACTCCTCTGTGAGGAGCAGATAAAATGTTTCAAGCATGACAATGTCACGAATGTGTTCTTGGCTGATAGTAATACGCGCTACTTTCAGACGGTTGCCAATGGCAAGCATGAGAAGAAACATCTTTTTTCTTTGGACCATGAGAATCGGAACATAGAGGGACCAGGAGCTAACCTAAAATCCTATATCACCCCGTTCTATAAAGAATTATTTGAGCCACCGGAATTCCATTTCATTAGGACAAAAATAGGAGAGATGACGTCCCTCAGGTGAGCATAACTAAAAATTGAATTTCCTATGGCTCCGTTTATTTTACAAGGTATGCTTATGAAATTGGTACTGGCAGCCCAGTTCGTTTAGCTTATCATCCCAGCCCAGCGGATTATTTTCCTTATAGAATACTATTGAACCATCCCAATAAATCATTTTTCTCTCAGACTTTCCAGCCTATAACCCAGCGAAACGAACAGGACGTGTACAAGATATTTATCTTGTAACGGTGTGAATCAATCGTACGCGCAAGGACATTATAATTTTCCAGTAATAATCGTTATATTAATTTAGAATTATGGGATATAGTAGATGAAGCAGCAAATTAAGTACTAACCAGATACGTATTTTCTGCAGCCATTGGGTAGGTTGAAGTCGCCGTGCGTTCCTGGGGGACACCGGCACTCGAAGCTCCCTTGAGTGTTGGTGCATTCGCCGAAGCACCCGTTTTCTTCTGGGTTCTCGCATTCATCAACATCTGCAACAGAACAACCAAGTACGGCGAGTTTATATATTAATATTGCCTCATCGGATTGTTAGAGATCTTCGCTCGAAAAATAGTTAATTTGATCCTCCGTGAGACGAGGAAATTAAATCATATCGATCGACAAAGCTGACGAACCTTGGCATCCGTGCGGGAGGTAGGGGTTGCCATCGTAGCCTTGTGCACAGGTGCAGGAGTATCCTCTGCCCGTGTCCGTGCAGGAGCTGTTCCACCCGGCCCTGCAGATGTCCCACGCGGCGGCTGTGTCCCAGCACTGCGACATTGCTCTGTAACCTGGCTCCGCAGCGAGCCTCATCTGCACCGACTTGGACGGCCAGACCGCCCACTGCAGCACCACTGGGATCTCCACCGTGCTCAGGTCGTCGTTGATCTCCCCCTGGTGGTCGTCGATCCACCCGGCCTCCGCGACAAACGAGCGCACCGCCCCACGGGCCGCCGCATCCCCGGGGAGCCTCTTGAGGCGCATGTCGTACGCGGAGCGGCCCAGCGGGATGGTGTCGCTGCAGTATCCCCTGCCGTAGTAGCCGCCGCTGTCGGAGGGGAGCCGGTGGTCGACGGAGCAGAAGGAGGAGCAGGCGCACACGATGCTGCCGTCGGCGCCATGGAGTGTGGCTTGCACGTTGCAGCCGATGGCGACCAGCTCGTTCTCCTCCGGCGCGAGGACGAAGGGGCCCTGGGCCTCGAGTCCCGCCTTCCCGGGCCAAGCGCCGGAGCCGGCCCTGGAAACGCTTATGGGGCCCGGACGGACGACGCGTACGGTGTAGTTGGAGACGAAGATGTGGGTGACCCGGAGGCTGCCGTCGTTGCCGAGGAGCAGCCGCGGCCGGCCGCCGTGGCTCGTGTCGCAGGTGAGGTTGAACCCCGGACGGTAGCAGTGCCGTGGGCCCATGCCGAAGGGGTACGGCACGCTCACGTGGCCGCAGCTAGTGGTGCAGTTGGCCTGGCCCGTCGTCGGAGCTGGAGCCGACGCCGCGGCGGCGCAGGCCAGCGCCGCTGCTACGACTGTTACCGTGGCTACTAGTAGCTCCATACAGCTGCTCGAGGGACGCATTCGAGGTCCCCGTATTTGTACCACACATGATTGTTGTCTTGTGAATTGTGAACTACTACAAGTCGCGGATGCGCTGCGAGCTCGCACCAAACACGCGCGCGCGTGCAATTTGTTTATGGAGGATTGGTGATCACCAAGATTATTCCTGGGGGGTTCCTGCTCATATATCACGCACGCGGTTTCTGGGTCGTGCATGGGTGTGGTCACAATTCACATGCATGCATGGCACAACACTCATCACCAACCACGTGAGAAAAGTGCTCGGACTAACGCGCTCTGACAGCCAGTCAACTGCGCTACTTTAACGTCAGTTAATTAAATACCATACCGACAAGTGCACTTTGACTGAGCAAATCGATCGAGAGATCATGCATGTCCTAAATAATGTCGATCTGCCGGATGCATGCTACGCACTGCTGATTTTTCGTAGGATATATAAAATCACAGGGAATGGGACAGCATGCGTCACATGCATCCAATGCCTAGCACTATTGACGAGACAGGGAATTAATTACGAAGGTCTTATGAGAAGATGCTTGCGTATGAACACAGGAATACACAAGCTAGATAGAGGACGAAGAACACAATCACACACGCGCAGATGTTGGCGCACTGCACACCAGTGCTTTTCTCTATTTCTCAACACCACGCACACTTTAAAATCTGATTACACAAACTTTAAATAGGCACACACACGCACACGGTTCCGCCACGTCTGGCCACACAGCTCGGCCAAAACTAAATTCCCGTGCCCACTAATCACCCCATAGCTAGGTGAAATTGACCCGCACGCTATCTTCGGACCATGGAAGGTCTCATCCAGCGCCGGTGACCACCCGGTCCCGGCGCCCACACCCCTCCGGCGTCCCGTGAAGGCATTCCTGCCAGTCGCCTCCGATCTTCCTCTCTCCGGCGTCATGGATCTCTCTGTGCTGGATCCATCCCCTGGAATTCGCTTCTCGGCAAAGGTACGCGCATCAACAGGACATCTTGTGGCCTCCTCCCACCCTGATGAAATCGACAATTTCTGGATGATCGCTTCTTTTAGCCGTTCTCGGCTCATGCTTTGTGCTTCTTCGGCTGCGGCCATTCTCCAATCGGTCCTTGGTGGCCTTGCAAATCTTTTCTGTGTGGTGGAATTGGAGGAACATATTTTCAAGTTCAGTGTATCATCCAAATCAGTGGGCCTTCTGGTTTATAAACTTAGTCTTTTTGAGTGTGCCACATTCAAGGTTTTCTTTCATCTCTGGAATGAGAAGGGGTTGGATAGTGCACGTTTATCAGCCCTCTCTGATCGTGGCCCGAGATTTGAATGGGTTGAAGTCGGTTCTAAGAAAAAGAAGAAATCGTTTGCTGATGCAGTGAAGTCTGATGCTCCTCTATTTCACTCTATTGCCACAAATCAGCAATCTGTCCCCCTCACTCTGGGCAAATTCGATTCCAATTCGAAAAGGCAACAGACATTCAGTCTTTTCTAGATTGAATTTTAAAAATGTGAGTGATTCTTCGCTGAGATCTAGAAAGTTGAGGATGAACTCGACACCGGGGATGAACTCAATTCCGTTGAAACCGGGAGTTTCAAATTCAAACTTGGGCGATCTTTCAGGCGTTGATTTGGGCCTCCAGCTAGGACAGAATTCAAGCAAGTTTAATGAAGTTAATGTCCACCGGGAAACAAGCGCCAAAGAAATAACGGCCCAGGGCTCTGGGCCGAGGCAATGTAGTCGCTGCTTTTCTTTCAAACACGAAAGGCCCAATTGTTTCCTCCCCCCGCGTTGTGGGCTTTGTTTTCGTCTGGGCCACTTTGCTGGCCGGTGTAGACACCCGCCTCGGTTCCCGGGATTGTCCAAGAACAGAGAGTTTGCTTCCTCTTCTGGACTTACAGGCGGAGCAATCGTTGATTCTAGCACTTGGTTTAGAAGGGGGAAGTCAATGACAAATGGGGCCGGCTCCAGTGGACCCACGGTTTTCTCTAGCTTCTCTGAGATGGGTAAACATTTGCTGGGTGTTGGCACGGTGGATGAACCTTTAACCATTGTATGGAAAGTCACATCACCTTCCTCCATTAACGGCACTGCCGCCTCACCTTCCACGGCAACTGCAGCAGCGACGATTCTCGAGTCGCCATTGCCAAATCCAGAGTCGCCATTCCCCTCCCCCTCCTTGGAGACACGCAACCAGAACTTACATCCACCGGCTCAAGCTTCTACCCCAGGCAGTCTTCCTCAATCCATCCACCTTGAACCTGAAAAAACCCCATTTGGTACAGTACCTGTGCCGCAGGATTGCTCCGGGTGGCCAAGATCGGCAATGGCTTACAGGTTTGTGGACCCAACTCCTTTCTTGCCGCGAGGAAGCAGAAGGTTGATGGTTGGCAACCGAAAGCCAATGACAAGGGTAGTTCTTGGTGGAAGAAGGCAAGATAACTGTGAAGTGGCCATCGCCCACATCGAGCCCCTCCCACAACAGCAGGTATCTTTCCAATCAATCCGAGCCCTTCTGGATGATTTTCTCCGCAATGATCGCAACGTGGGCTTTCGTTCAATCCAACCTTGCCCTTATGGCCAAGCATATGTCAGGTTTAACTATGTGCATGATAGAGATTTCCTGATTGGAAACAGCCCCCATGTGTATGGAAATTACAGAGTCACCTTCACAGAACACAACAGAGGCTGGAACAATAAAAAAACAACAATGAACTGTGAGGTTTGGCTGATGTTGCTAGGATATAACATTGATTTCTGGAGCATGAAAGAAATAGAAAAAAACCATCTCTGAATTTGGAAAACTATTAGTTTGGGAAGAAGATCCTGACAATTTGGCAAGGATCATAGTAAAAGCAAGAGTGGTGGACCTTTCAGAGGTGCCCTGGTTCATTGTTTGCTCTGAAGGAGAGGATTTTGAAGGGGACTCCTGGACAGCACAGTGTGAAATTCTCCAATATAGGCTGCTAGGTGGTGGGCCTGGTGATGAGGATTTACCACCTGACTTTGTGGAACCAAACCTGTTTGATTTTTTTGGGTATGGTCAGCCTAGACATATCAATTTAAATGGACAAGGTCAGGTGGGAGGACAGGATGGAGGAGATGCAAATGCAGAGGGTTTTCATGGGGGTCTTGGGGGTGTGGCTGCCCAGTGGGGCCTATGGCCAGATGCACCTGTGAATGAGGCCTTCATTGGCCCTTTACCACCCCTACAACAGAATAACAATGAGATGGCAGAGAATGCTGAAAATCCAGAGCAGGAAGTGGAAGGCCCACAAGCTATGATCTAAGAAGATCCTGTACTAGAGCCTGTGGTCAATGATTTTGATTTGAATATGGCACCACCAGAAGATCTGGGTGTGATTCATAATGAGATTGCACAAGATGAAGAGGATAATGCCCCTTTGGTGGACAATGTGCAGATAATAGATGGAACTGATTCATCAGGAGACTCTGATAATGCTCAACCACCTTTTATGATGAATGATATGGAAGTTGAGGTGTTCATTCCTCAGGAGAATGGTGTACCTATGCAATTTATTCAAGATGAGATCCAAGAGGATGAATTGCTAGGTGATAATATACAAGCCCAGAATATTGAGAACCTGTTTGGGGAAGAAATGGCACCACAGGATGAAGCACATGAAGAGAATCAACAGTTTGACATGAATATGCAGCTGGGCTTTGTTCAGCTTCAACAGCCTGAAGTAGACCCTGTTTTTACTGCCAGATTGCTATATAGTCAACCACCTGTGTCTAAACAACATGCTGCAGCGGTTAGAGCTTGGGCACAACATCTTGCTCCAGGAATGGGAGCTGAAAAAGTGGATGTTCCTAAGCCATGGGCAGACTTCTTTACAGCTATGTTGCTAAATCCTGGAAATTTTGTGTGGGCAAAAAATATGTTATCTTCTACTGCCTGGGAGTACTTCCAAGCAAATGAGAAATCAATGATACCTTTTGTGCTGCCTGCTTCTTGCCCAGAAAGTGGAAATTCTGCATGCTTGGATGCAATTCCATTTGCAAGTACTGATAACATCTCTCTGATAGAAGGAGAAGTACTCCCCTCAGGCAGCAAAAGAAGAGAAAGGGAAAGAGCCTCAACAGGTCATGACTTCCCCCTGCACTCCACCAGAGAAGAGAGGGATACACATCTCTCCTTCTACAGGGCCTTGGTCCAAAGCCATTCTGGATAGAGCTGTCATGAACAAGAAAAACAATGCAGTGGTAGACACTGATCTGAGAAGAAGTGATAGAAACAGACAGCAACAGAAAGGTTTCAAACATGCTTCTTGCATAGACAAAAACTGTCTAGGTTGCAATAGTAAGCCCCCAATAATTTCTCCTTCCCTGATAAAAAATCTGGGTGCCTCTTTCTGCAAAATTGATCCTGCCAAGCTTACTGAGGAAATGTTGGGAAAAAAGAGGAAGGCTACTGCTCCTGGAGGGAAGAAGCCAGCTGTCAAGAAATCTTCAAAGGATAATGATGATGATGCTGCAAAGGGAAAGAAGATCTTCAAGAGGCCACCAAAAAAGTATAAACCCTTCTTGGAGAAGGAACAGTTGGGGCTACAGATTGGAATTTGCTTTCCATTCTGGTTTTGAAGTTTATATTCAGTCTAGCAGACAAGAAGATTGGTTTTATGCTCTATGGCCTGTAATAAATCTTTTCCAAAACTATCTTTTGGGTGAGCCTGGTGTGGGCCTTTTGGGATATAGACTGGGAAAGTGTGGTTATGAAGACTTTATTAGTAAAGACTTTATTCTACTATATAGAAGTACTAATGATGCTCTCCCTATCTGGCATGTAATAACAATCTGTCCAGAGCTGATGCTGATGCCTTTCTCTGTCTCTTTAATTTTTGGGATTATCCTTGACTTCTGGTTTGAATCCACTTTATATGTCATGAAGATTGAGCTCTCAACTGGTTGGGGACTCTATTTGCAAGCCTTTCTTACCTAAATGGCATCATCTAATAGCAGAACTTGGAAAGTGATGAGCTGGAATGTTAGGGGCATTAACTCAGATAGAAAGTGGAATTCTATAAGGGATAAAATTGTTGAAAGTCAGTGTGATATTATCTGTCTGCAAGAAACCAAAAAAGAGTCTTTTGATGCTCTGTTCCTAAAAAAATCTGTCCTCCAAGCTTTGATGCTTTTGAATTTTTGCCATCGATTGGGGCCTCAGGGGGGATGATCAT
The DNA here is from genome assembly GCA_015476505.1 of Urochloa ruziziensis. Classification (NCBI taxonomy): domain Eukaryota; kingdom Viridiplantae; phylum Streptophyta; class Magnoliopsida; order Poales; family Poaceae; genus Urochloa; species Urochloa ruziziensis. The sequence goes on along the minus strand of CM027118.1, from coordinate 42,742,872 downwards.
TGCTTGGAAATCAGCTTTCTTTGAGGGGCACCTTGTGTTTAGTAACAGCTTTGCAATGACAGTAGAGTTTCACTCAAAGTTTAATGCAGCAGATTGGGTGTTAACAAATGTGTATGGGCCTTGCTCGAGCGAAGGAAAAAGAGATTTCATAAACTGGTTAAAGCAAATTCAAATGCCTGATGAGATAGATTGGCTTTTGGTAGGAGATTTTAATCTAATGAGACAGCCAACTGACAGAAACAAACCTGGAGGGGATTTAGCAGAAATGTTTCTGTTTAATGAAGCCATTAGTGCTTTAGGCATCATTGAGCTGCCTTTGTTGGGTCGTCAGTACACCTGGTCAAACAAACAGGAAGAACCTTTGCTAGAGAGGCTGGATTGGTTTTTAGTTCTAATTCTTGGACTTTAACCTATCCAAATACCACAGTTCATTCCCTTGTTATGGAAGTTTCAGATCATGCACCGTGTGTTATCACCATTAACACTGACATACCAAAAGGAAGGATTTTTAGATTTGAAAATTATTGGCTTCAGCATGAACACTTCTTTGAGGTAGTGCAACATGGTTGGAACTTGCCTACCAACCAAACAGACAAGGCCAAAGTTATTTCAGCAAAGTTTAAGAATTTAAGAAGAGTGTTAAAAGCATGGCAAGCTCAGATATCCAGTCTAAAGTCCAATATTGCCAATGTGAAACTTATTCTCCATCTCTTTGAAATACTAGAAGAAATAAGAGACCTCTCAGTTATTGAATGGAATTTCAGACTGCTCTTGCAAGAGAAACTAATCCTACTTCTGCAACAGCAGAGAACCTACTGGAAACAGAGGGGAACTATAAAATGGATAACATGTGGAGATGAAGGGACTAAATTCTTTCATGCTAATGCCACCATTAGACATAGAAAGAACATCATAACTTATCTGGAAAATGACCAGGGAGACAGAATCTCTTCTCATCAGCAGAAAGCTAGTTTACTCTGGGAGAGTTACAAGGAAAGACTTGGATGCTCGGCAAACACATCAATGCAATTTGACCTGAATGAGCTACTGCCAGCAACAACAGATTTGGGATGCTTGGAGGAAGCTTTCTCCCATGAAGAAATTGACCAGGTGGTGAAAAATTTACCATCAGATAAGTCACCAGGCCCAGATGGTTTTAACACTGATTTCTTTAGAAAAATGCTGGCACATCATTAAGAATGATTTTTATGACCTTTGTGATGCATTCCATGCTGGAGCCATTAGCCTACAGAGCATAAATGGCTCTTATATTACTCTTATCCCAAAGATTGATGGGGCAGAAAAAATTAATGATTTTAGGCCAATTTCTCTATTGAACATTTCAATGAAGATTATCACTAAGCTCCTGGCTAACAGACTGCAGAAGGTGATTATGAATTTAATTCATGAGAATCAATATGGCTTTATCAAAACCAGAACAATCCAGGACTGCCTGGCATGGGCTTTTGAATATTTACACCTTTGTCATAAATCAAAAAAAGAGATTGTTATATTGAAGCTGGACTTTGAAAAAGCTTTTGATAAAATAGAGCATGAGGCGATGATTCAGATTATGAAACACAAGGGCTTTGGAGTAAAATGGTTACAATGGATGGAGAACATTTTCAAGTCAGGAACCTCTTCCATCCTCCTGAATGGAACAATTGGAAAGACATTTCACTGCCGAAGAGGAGTCAGGCAAGGTGACCCCTTATCACCTCTTTTATTTGTATTGGCAGTAGACCTGTTACAAAGCCTGTTTAACAAAGAGAAGGAACTTGGTCATTTCCAATTGCCTATTCCAATGTTAAATAGCCAAGATTTCCCTATAGTGCAGTATGCTGATGACACTCTAGTGATAATGGAGGCATGTCAGACACAATTACAGAGGTTACAAGTTATCCTAGAAAATTTTGCCCTCTCCACTGGTTTGAAGGTAAATTTTGGGAAATCCTTATTAGTCCCAATTAATGTTGAGGAGGGAAAAACAACCCAACTGGCAACTTCCATGGGATGTACAGTGGGAGCCCTGCCATTCACTTATTTAGGATTGCCATTGGGGTTGACAAAACCCAGAGTAATAGACTTCCTGCCTCTGGTAAACAGATGTGAAAAAAGACTAGCAAGCACCTCTATTTTCCTCACACAGGCAGGCAGACTACAACTCACTAATTCAGTGTTCACCTCTCTGCCACTTTTTTTCATGTGCCTTTTTCCCTTACACCTCACAGTCATCATGCAAATTGATAAGTTCAGAAAACATTGTCTGTGGCGAGGAGCCAATTTAAATGACAAAACCCCACCAAAGGCAGCATGGGAGATGGTTTGTCTGCCAAAGTCAGAAGGAGGATTAGGGGTTTTAAAACTACAAGCACAGAATGAAGCCTTACTCCTAAAGCATCTACATAAATTCTTTAACAAGGTGGATACACCTTGGGTCAGACTTGTATGGGAAAAATATTACTCAAATGGCAGACTGCCGAGTGAGATAATGAAGGGATCCTTTTGGTGGAGAGGGATCCTAAGGCTTCTAAATAAATTCAAGAGCTTGGCATTGCCAGTAATTAAAGATGGGCAATCCATCCTTTTCTGGTTAGACCAATGGAGAGATAGAGTTCCATATCATAACTACCCGGAGTTGTATTCTTTTGCCAAATCAAAGAGAATCACTCTGGCGAAAGCAAGAACCATAGGATCTCTTGAGGAAATCGTCCATTTGCCTTTATCATCTGTGGCCTTTGATCAACTACAGGCACTACTAGCTTCCTTGGAGGAGATTCAGTTTTCAGAAGAGAAGGATGAGTGGATGTATGTATGGGGAAATCATTCTTACTCGGCCTCAAGAGCATACAAGCACATAATAGGTCATAGGCAGGTTCACCCTATCTTTAGCTGGCTCTGAAAATCCAAGAGTCAGAATAGACACAAAGTGTTCTTTTGGTTACTCCTAAAAGACAGATTAAGCACCAGAGGATTGCTGAGAAGGAAGAATATGGTGTTGCAGTCATACCATTGTGTGCTATGCCAAAAGAATATAGAAGAAGACTTGAAGCATCTTTTTCTTCACTGTGATCTGTCTAAAGAATGCTGGAGCATCATACAGGTACAGCTGAATAATCTTGGTGAACCCCTAGCTATATTTGAAAGTTTCAGAGCTCAACTTCGTGTGCCTTTCTTCATGGATATTATCATCTCTCTGTGTTGGGGTATTTGGATGATCAGAAATGATTGCATCTTCAAAAACATCCAACCCACTATAACATCTTGCAAGAGATATTTCAGCACAACTTTTGCACAGGTTATTCTTCGTGCAAAACAACAAGACAAGACGCATATGCAACAATGGCTCAGTCAGATTTTGTAACGGTGTCCTTAATCTTCTTTGTTTCTTTCTTTGTTTCTTAATTTCGTTGGGAGACTCCTTTGTTTTCTGCCTTTTATTATTTATATATATAATCAGTAGGGGATAATCCCCTCCTGTTTCATCAAAAAAAAACTAATCACCCCATACATGCAAGGCACTTCTTCCTGCATGCAGATCACCACCAACGACTACATGCATGAGTAACTATCTGATCCACTCTTCTCGGCCATGACTTGTTCACTTCATGATCGACATGGCCACACTCCAAGCCAACGTGCACGTGCATGACTCCTCTAACCAAACTAACTCACGCATGCAACCTGACTTGCTCCTAAGCACCGCCACGACTTGACCAGGCACTTGGCCACACAAACCTGCACGTACTCATATCATGGCTGCCTCTCTTAGGCACTAAGCCATGTGACACCATGAGCACGTACGACTGTAGACACAACACGACTTGTACTGGACCAAATAACAGGATTAAGTCTAACAGGGTGGGAGAGGAGGCATCGGCGGCGCGTGGCATGCCGCAAGGCCGTGCCCTGCCGTCATCGTCGCCGACGCCGCCGGTGCTGCTGCTGCTAGCGGTGGCCTGGACTGCGTTAATGGCGCTCGTGCTGCAGGCTGCGACATCGGTGGCCTGGCGCTGGTGCGGGTCTGATGGGTAGCAGTGTCGGTCATGGAACGATAGGTAATTTCCGCTGATTCATTATGTATGTCTACCATCGCTAGTTAATTCTTACAATCTTTGCCACCGGAAATAAATGGGACGACACAAACTGAGAGGTTGTAGACTTTATTTTGCATCATGCGTACACAACATGGTGGAAGAACTAAATTAGATAATACAAAACACCAGATAAATAGATGCTAGAAGAACATGGCTTATTGGTAGATGAACTAATCGCTATCCTCAACTTGATTTCCTCCAGATCGTTGCCATGTGTGCTCTGTCAAGTCAGCCTTCAGGCGACAATGGATTGAGCGATCATGAATATACTAGTGTTTATCTCGAACAGGAGGTAACAGTGCATCATTAGGGGGAGCCATGGCCCCAGCTGGCCGGGAGCCACTAGAGGCCGCCTGTGCGGCGTCCCGTCGGTCCCCGCAGACCACATTCTTCTCACCTTCTGCAGTAATTACGCATTGGAGTCCACGGAAAAAATTTTGAAAAATAATTCGCATTTCATGAACCGAGTACCCAAATCAAATTTCGATTGCACCGCTATATTTCTTATGACGAGATCTACAAAACTAGACCACACTTGATTATATTTTGATTAATTTTTTTCTGGAACATATTTTTAGGAAGGCGAAACAATTTTGTCAACAGGTGGAACAAATCCGCCATGAGCAGATGCAATGGTTCCAGGTTCACTATAAAATGTTCCAACTTTACAAAAAATGTTCCAACGAAAAACCATTTAAACATAATTGAGTGTGGCCTAGTTTCGAAGATCTCATCGTAAAAAATACAATGGTACAATCAGAATTTAATTTAGACATTTAAATAAATAGAAGAAAAAAAAGAAAAACAGTGTCAAAGGAGTGCAACTGTTGCATGAATGCGCGGGGCCACCAGCTGGGCATGCGTGCAGACTAGCAGTATTTTATGCCTACGTGCCGGCCCACCATACTGACAGCAACAGCATCTCCCGCTGCATGCATCACGCTGCTCCACGCGCTTTGCGGTGACAGCGTTGGTGCCGCATATGCGGCCCCTAGCAAATCCGCAGCTGGCCACCCCCTGGCTCCGCCCCTGAGCTAGATGGATCCATGGTTTGTTTCGTGGAAGGGAGATGAGATGAGCAAATGTCTGTTTTTTTTCCTTGAGATGTTTCTGTTGTTTGTGTGGCCGTATAAAGTGAACGACATGGATACATAGACAGGAAACAACGGCTACTTGGCCAACGGTTGGGCAACGGTTGAATAGCAACGGTCACGAGGTGAACAGGTCCATTTTTACTGTGTACCTATTCTATTTTACTGACCATTCGTTTTTTTTATCTGAATTGTTTTCCTGTACAAAGATTCTGCATTCTCCACTGGCAATGAGTTGACTCATTCTTTGCCAGCTCCGTCCATGCCGCTTTGAGGAAGCCACTGGAGATGGCCTGACATAATGTGTAACGAACATGGCCCCATTTGCCATATATTTGTGATTTTGTTGATTGAATGACAATAGACACGTATATTAAGACTACTGGTTTGTCTAGCACATACTTTGTTGGTTTTAGGTCCTAAGAATGAAATCTGAATTACCACTACTACACAAAACATTTGTAAGAGCCAGCGATTTTTTAAGAGCGGGTAAAAATGTTACCCGATCTTACAAAGGGGCTCCGGTTACTGTAGCTAAGGCCCAGCCTTTGGAGACGGATTTTCAGGGGCAGGCTATGGGCCGGCCCCCCTGGTAATAGCCGAGTGGTTAGCCTAACATGTTGTTCCGATTGCTTTCTACTGAGACCATTTTAGCCGAGTGGTTTGCCTGACATGCTGCTCCACTCTTTAGACTTTTGTTATCTGGCCCAGTTTCTGATTTGCTGCTGTAAGGCCAAGCGTACCTCTTCAGTTACCTCTCGCTTTGAGTTATTTCTCTTGGAAATAAGCAATTGGAGGTCCTGGATAATAAGCATTCTTTAGCTTTGAACTCGTTTGTGAGTGTCTTTTGTACTTTCCCCTGAACATTCTGTTGGGAGAGGGTAGACATCCTTGAGCTCATTGAGTTTTATTGGGTATCTTCTTTTGGTCTTGATTTTTCTTTGTTCCGAGTAATTGAAGAGCCCGAAAGGAACTTGATGAGATGTGTCTTTCTGTGAAAGTTCCGTGCAGTTCTGTCTTTGTCCTTGATTGTTTTGATCTTTTGTTGCGATCCTCCTTCTTGTTGAGTTTGTGACTTGAGTGCGGATTCGCGCCTTGTTGTTATCTTGCTATTTTTGGATAGAATCGAATCTTTTGTCGTATCTGCCCAAAAGCTTCATGTGTAAACAGTGATTCTTTGTTTGATTGCATCGTTTTTTGGCTATAAATAGGCCCTGATTTGAGGATCGTCTTCCACAACTTGTGGACGTGGAAATCTTGAGATTCCTTGGTTGTAAATAGGTTCCTGATTTGCCCAAGATTTGCTTTTAAGTCTTGGTGATACGGCTGCTTTTCTGGCTATAAATTGGCCTTAGGCTGCTGATGGTTAGCTTTCATGCTCCTGGAGTCATGGCTGCTTTAGCTTTCCTCTCAGCTTCCTTCTTTCTTCATTCTCCCGGACTGGTTCATCGTCAGGCTTGAAGTCTTGATGCCAGAAGAGTAGTTGCAAAGGAGTGGTGGGAGGTAGTCATCATTAGCCGGGCGCGGTATCTTCGTGTTGTGTTGGGTGTAGACAGTACGGTGTTGTCCTCTGCTTCTCTCTAAAAGGTGTTGTTGATCTTGGGATGGAAGTACATGGTGGCGCCGATGACTGGCAGGTCCAGCGCGTCGATGTCGTGCTGCGTGTAGACGGTCAGGTCTTTTTGTGACCTGGTCTCTTGCGGTGCGCGCCTTCCCTCTACAAATTTTCCACCCGTGCCCCCGGTGCTAGAAGAGAAGTTACAAGATGCCAGATATGGGCATTTTGCGGCCTGTTCTTGGGTCGAAGGCATGGTGATTTCTTGTATGGCTGCTTTTAATGGCCTACCATCTTTGTTCTTGTAAATGTTTGTCTCTTTGTTGTCCTTGTTCTTGTAAATGTTGTCGATCTTCGATAGCTCCTGTAACCAAGGCTTTTGAATAAAGTGTGGATGCTTCACCTTTGTATCATGTGAATTGTTCTCTTGTCGTATGATTATCTAATCCTTTGTCTAGTGCCTCAAGGCTTCGACCTTCCATTGTAATTTTGGAAATGAAAGCCCCCATATATTGGCTGTCGAATTTTACTTGAGGAAGTTCGAGCTTTCCGAATCTATGACGAGTGGTTTTTATAGACAAAGTAGTCAAAGGACCTGCGCAAAATAAGGGTTTTTACGCGGCAACACGATCGATGGTACTTTTATATGTCTATAGTATATATCCTTGGTTACATACATAGTAGTATCTTCTTGTAAGGAAACTACTCAATGATTGGACTAGTCTCTATGGAGACCTAATTTATTGTCTAAATGTGAAACTACTCGATAGCGTAGTGTCCTTTATAAGTTAGGGTCTTTTTTCGTATGGTACAAGTGGTCGCGTCCTTCCTTGATAGGAGTAGTCTTATTCCTTCGGCCAGATTTGCTTGATTGAAGGAGTGACTTTTCTGACGACTCTTTTATGACAGCAGCGGCATTGTCCTAGGCTTCCTTGAAGTGATAGGATGCCATTTCGAGTAGGCATCTTGAGGACGAGGTAGTTGTAACTTGGGATAGCTTGGAATTTGACTAATGCAGGCCTTTCGAAGATTGCGTTGTACGGATTGCTGAAGTCGATTACTTTGAAGCTTAGATACTCTGTCCTCGATTTGTTGCCGTCGTTGAAGGTTACTGGGAGAGTTACTGATCCAATTGGCATAGCTTCTATGCCTGGGATGGTTCCAAAGAACGGAGCGGTCACGGCTACCATCCAATTTTTTGAGTCGAAACGCATGTCATGTAGAGATGACACTGTCACCAAATTAAGCCCTCCATCTATTAGCACCTTTGTATTCTTGAGCGTACCAATCTCTGGTTTTACTACGAGTGGTGGTGGGTTTGTTTCTGAGAACATTGCCCATTGATCCTTTTCAGAGAAGGATATGTTGGTGTCTGTTTTTCTTGGAAAGAAATGCCTGGATACTGGTACCGTTTTCTTGCCCTGATGTTCCTTCGTTGGTCGAGAGATCACCGTTACCATAGCATCATGGTGCTGATATGTGTAAGGCTCTTCGGTACGTCCTGAACTAGAGTAGTCTTTTGGTTCTTCATAGGTATCCCCAGTGCCTTTTTTAGTGTATATCACTCTTTAGTGAAGTGCTTTTGATTTGGGTGTGTCGGTGTTTTACCGGCAGTCCTACCGAGGGGTATCCCAAGGTAGTAGAGTTTCGGTGGAGTGACAGTAGAATCAGGAACTCGATGATTACGTGACACGAGATTTATACAGGTTTGGGCCGCCAATTAGGTGTAATACCCTACATCTTGTTACTGATCTTGTATTACGTAGGATGAATATGAATACAAACTTGTCTTCTCGATTGATGATCAGAGAGACTAGTCGAGATTCTCTATATTCTATGAGAGATTGGGTTGTGATTGAGATTGTTTCAAGAGGGGTCCCTGCCCAACCTTTTATACTGGTTGGCAGGGTTACAATGCTGGAATCCTATTCTAATTCGAGTAGTAACCCGGGCAAGCCTCGCTATGTGAGTGCTTTCCTAGTATCGACTAGTTTCCATACTTCGTAGAGTCCTATGTCGCCCTGCATCACGGTCTCTACTCATTGTCCTAGGGAGTTATTCCTGCATCCGTGTGGGCCCTAGGCCTCTATGTCTGACAAGCCCCCGAGCGCTTCATAGCCGAGTTCTTTCCTTGTCTTGAGAGTGCTTGGCCTATTGGGTCGAGTACTTTTTGTCCTTTCTTGAAGGTCTTCGAGTGCTTTCTTAGAGTGCAGTCTTGTGGTCTTCTAAGGACGAGGCTGTGAGGTGCTCAAGTCCTGTGGTGTCTTTGTGGAGTGCGATTTTGAAATCGCACTTCATATGAAGTAGCCCCCGAGCTTTAGGTTGAATCGATGATTCGAGCTAAAGGTCCTGAAAGAAACTTGAATCTTTGGTGAAAATTTGGAAAACTTTACATAAACGATCCATGATTCCTGTAGCCCCCGAGCCTTGAACCGCTCTTTTGGAGTGGTAAAAAGGATCTGAGGTAGTCGTGCCTTGCATAGATGGATAATGAAAAGTCCTCGAATTTGAGAAAGGCTAAGATCGTTTAAATAGATTTTTGAATTTTAGGAGCTCTTCTAAAAAACAAAAATCTAAGAAACGCCTTTTCCTCCTAAAAAGATGGACAATATCTGTTATCCAGAGTGGGCACTTTTTCATAGGTCTTTTCTTGTTTTTGGTTATAAAATAACCTTTCCTTAGGTAACAATACCCTTGCTCTTTTCTTCTTTGTTCGTCGTAAGTCCGCGCGGCACCCATCTTGCTTTCCCTTGATCTCTCCTCTTTTTGAGTCCCTTTGATCGCAATGCGTTCCAAGAGACTTGTGACATGGAAGCCAGCCCCCCATGAAGAAGAAACAATCTTGAAAGTGCAAGTGCTCAGGTTTAGATCCAGTTCTTCAACCTCCCAAGTTTGGGAAGGTTGATGGTCCTCATTATCTGCCGCGGACGACTTATGTCAAGAAGTCGGTGGTGAAGCCTGCCGATCTCGAGTGTCTTGTAGATTTAGGTTTGCTGAGGGATCAGATGTTCCTGTAGTGGTCTGCTCCTCCTGCAACTGAAAACCATCCATTTGATCCAGTTGATCAGATCTGCGTTTTTTCTTCTTTTGTGGTGAGAGGCCTTGGGTTTCCATCTTGCTGCCTCCTCCGTGATCTTCTTGACTTTTATCATCTTGAACTCCAGAATTTTGATCCCAATGGGATCTTCCATATTTCTGCTTTTATTCATTTTTGCGAAGCTTTCCTTGGGATCTACCCGGATTTTGACTTGTTTCGAGAGTTGTTCGTCCTTGTCCCCTATTCGAGAGAATTTTCTGTCTTGCCCTTTGGAGGAGCAGTTATTCAATTTCGACTAGGTTCTAGACAAAGATACCTCGACTACTCTTTGCCCTCGTCTAGAACCGAGTGGAGGCAGTCATAGTGGTATGTTGGGAATCATCCAACCACTTTGCCAGAGTTTACTAGAAGAGCTCCTGTAAGCGAACCGCGCTGGAGTGAATCTTCCACTCAAGGTGACTCCAAGAAGCTGTCATCTTATTTAAGACCATTGACTACTTGAAGAAGCAGGGGGTGACAGTTGCCTCAGTTGTGTATAACTGGGTTTAGCGTAGTATTCAACCCTTGAGTCTTATAGAGTCGCTTGGCTATGAGTATAGTGGTCGCGATGACCCTTCTCGCATGAGTGCAGAAGATCTTTCTGAAGAAGAGATCTTGTAGAGAGTCTGATTGATGCTTCCTGGAGTTGTAAAGAAGCCTTATGTGCCTCAACTCTACGATCGGGAGCATCCTCCTCCTCAGGTACTTGAAGTTGTCTTTGTGTTCTATCGACTAGTTTTTTATCTTTAGAGTGGTTTTATGACGTGTCGACTTTGTAGGTTTCCGCTGCATCTCTTCAAGTTAAGAAAGAGCAAGTGAATGACCTACTGGGTGATGGAGGACCCTTTTTTGATGATTTTGGGATTAGGCAGAAGCCTCGGGTCTGTGTCCGTAAGGTTAAGATCCCCCGCGATTTGTCGCAGAGTGGTTCTCCTTCCTTGCCGGTAGAGCCCCCGAGTTCTTTTGTTGAGAAGCTTGAGACTGGGTAATTTTTTTTCTCCCTGAGTTTCTTGACCATATCCTTTTATTTTTGTGGATCTCTCTTTTTGACGTGTGCTTCTGTAGGACTGATCCTGAGATTGCGTCTCCGTCAGCCCCCGAGCCTATTCTTAGGAGGGTTAGTGCTTCTCCTATTTAGGGAGAGGTTGTGAAGACTGCTTCTGCTGTATTGTGGGGGAACATGATGAGATGTGTCCTGCTGAGAAAGTTCTGCCTTTGCAGTCTCATCCTTGTCCTTGATTGTCGCGATCCATTGTTATGACCCTTGTTCTTGTTGAGCCCGTGACTTGGTGCGGATTCTCGCCTCGCTGTCACCTTGCTGTTTAGATAGGATCGAATCTTTTGTTGTTTTTGCTTTTGAAAGCTTCACGTGTAAACAGTGGATCCTTGTTTGATTGCGCCGCTTTCTAGCTATAAATAGGCCCTGATTGTCGTCCGTGATTTGAGGGCGTGGAAATCTTGATATTCCTTGGTAGCAAACAGATGGTTGATTCGCCGGAGATTTGCTTCCAAGTTTTGGTGACACTGCTTGCCTAAAAATTGGCCTTGAGTTGCTGATGGTTTGCCTCCACGCTTTTGGAATCATGGCCGCTTTCGCTTTCCTCTCAGCCTCTTTCTTTCTCCGTCCTCCTGAACAAGATCGTCGTTATTTTTGAAGTCTTGATGCTAGAAGAGTAGTTGCAAAGGAGTAGTGGGAGGTGGTCACCAGTGGCCAGACACGGCGTCCTCGTGGCGGCCTGGGTGTAGATAGTACGGTGCTAGCCTCTGCTTCCTTCTAAAGGTCTTGTTGATCTAGGGATGATAGTATGTGGTGACGCCAGTTACTATCTGGTCCAGTGTCTCGATGCCGTGCTGCGTGTAGACGGTCCGGTCTTTTTGTGACCTGGTCTCCTATGGTGTTCGTATTCCCTCCATAGATTTTCCTCCCGTGCACTTGATGCTAGACACTATAGCGTTTTGGCACTAACGCCACGCAATTTGTTATGCAACGCTCGGTTTTTGTTGCTATACGTAGGCTTCTTGCGACCAATGTTGATATTGGTTGCAAAAGTGGTGACTATTTCCACCATATGTGCAGTGTTGCGATATAGATTCTGGTGGTTGTAATAAGTAGCATATATTTCAACGAATATAGTTTTGTTGCGAGTTCGGCATTGTTCTTGCAACGAGTTTCTTCGATGGATGCAATAGTGTGATATATTGCTACACTTATAGAACGTTGCTATTTGTGATGAAGTTGGTTGCAATATGAAGTTGGATATAGCAACAAAAGGTGGCATGTTGCAAGTGAAAAATTGCATATAGCAACGTAGATTTGTGCTGCTGCTAAAGAGCCTTGGGTACTGCAACGCTAACGTCAACCATTGCAACTTAGAGATGGATATAGCAACGAAAATTGATGATGTTGCCAATGAGGCTAAGAAAATGCAACGCGCACATGAAATGTTGCATTGACATGCACTCCACCAGGCCAGGATTAGTTCGTGGGCCAGGTTTGGCTAAAATGAAATATGGATTTAACTGGCCCAACACATACCTTAGAAAAGAGACCAAGTCGGACTTGACAAGGGTTGTGTCGCATAAAGAAGGGCAAGTTTTTCATATCAGGATTGATCCCATATCGCAACGTACTCCTCCGCTCGGTGTCAATACGATCCGATCTCCAGGAACCCCTAGTGCTCGCGCGACCGCCTGGATCTATCGACAACGCTGACCTAGAGGAAGAATTAATCCACCTGCTTGCATCCTCTAGGTATCATCTCTTTGAAAGCATCCCAATATGGCACGTGAGGATAATAGTTGGATGCTCCTGCCTCAAAAAGATCCTGCTTGGCAACTTGGACATCAAAATTTCATAGATGACACATTTGAAGGCAGCTATCCAGGACAGACTGCGCCCTGTCCATGTACTAGGTGTCGTTCCATGGCATATAGAGATAAAGAAGAGGTTCAAGAACACTTGCATATGTTCGCGTTTGACAAGGGTTTCATGAACAAACATACACATCGTCGCCGTGCTGCTAAATCTGTCCCTGTGGATGATGATGATGATCATGAGTTCCCTGTCGATGATGGTGAAGATCATGATGATGGAGCATCCACCAACAATCTCATGTCGTCTCTAATCAGTGGTGCGATACATGGCAGTATTGATGAGGAGCCAAATAAGGCAGCAAAGAAAATTTTCAAATTAATGGAAGAAGCTCGAATTGAATTATACCCAGGTTGTAAGGAGGCTACCAAAGTCAGTTTCATTGTCAGGCTTTTCCATATTAAGTGCATGTTCGGTATTATGAACAATGCAATGGAGCAAATTATTCTCTTATTCTCAATGGTGCTCCCCAAAGGTCATGTCTGCCAGACACCATGGATAAAGTTCGAAAGGTAATTCGAGACCTTGGCTTGGACTACCAGAAGATTCATGCTTGTGTCAATGATTGTGTGCTATTTCGTGGTGAAAAGTACGAGAAGCTCGACTCATGTCCAACATGTGGGCAAAGTTGGTGGAAATATACAGATTCACAAGGCTCTGCTGATGATACTAGTGAAGTAAAGAAGAAGTGCTTTCCTCGGAAAATTCTGAGGTATTTTCCACTTATTCCTCGACTTCAAAGGTTGTACATGAACGAGACCACATCGAAGTATATGCGTTGGCACAAGGTGGAATTGGTGGAAGATGGGAAAATACGTCACCCAGCGAATTCAGAGGCATGGAAGCATGCAAGTAAGTTGTCAGACACATTTGCAAATGATCCAAGGAATGTCAGGCTGGGACTTGCATCTGATGGCTTCAATCCATTTGGGATGTTGAATGTGAATTACACCACTTGGCTAGTTATCCTAATTCCTTATAACCTGCCTCCTTGGTTGTGTTTAAAACAATCATATTGGATGATGTCGATGCTAATTCCTGGACCAAAATCACCTGGAATTAACATTGATGTATCTGCAGCCTCTGATCGATGAGCTTAAAGAGCTGTGGGTGAATGGAGTTGAGACTTGGGATGCAAATGTAAAGAAAAATTTTACTCTACGTGCAATGCTACTTTGGACAATTAATGATTTTCCAGCATATGCGATGTTGTCTGGTTGGAGCACAAAAGGCAGGTTTGCTTGTCCTTATTGTCATAAGGATACTGATTACTTGTGGTTAAAGTATGGTTCCAAGCATTGCTACATGGGGCATCGCCTGTTTTTACCTATGGAGCACAGGTGGCAAAAGAATAAGGTTAGCTTCAACAACCAGACTGAAATGAGGGATACTCCAGTGCCGCTTAGTGGAGCACAAGTATTGGAGCAGTATTAGAGTTTTGAACAAATCACTTTCGGAGCGACTACTTCTAATAAGAGGAAGCAGCGTGACGAAGATAATAGATGGCACGACTGGAGGAAAAAGAGTATTTTCTTTAGTCTTCCTTACTGGGAATCTTTGCTTATACGCCATAATATAGATGTGATGCATATTGAGAAGAATGTATGTGAGAGCTTGCTAGCGACTTCGCTTGGTTTGGCAGCTAAATGTAAGGACAGTCAGAAGGCTAGACTTGATATGCAGGAAATGGGTATAAGGAAGGATCAACATCCAGTGATCGAGAAAGGAAAATACACTTTGCCACCAGCGTTGTACACGTTAGGTGATTTAGAGAAGAAAATTCTTTGTGAGTTTCTTCAAGGTGTTAAGTTGCCAGACGGTTATGCCGGAAAATTAAGGAGATGTGTTGATGTTGATGGTCGCAAGGTTAGTGGACTGAAAAGTCACGATTATCATGTTATATTACAAAAATTGTTACCCTTGGTGGTGCGCGACATATTGCCTAAAGAAGTTGTGATCCCATTGATCGAGCTCAGCAGGTATTTTAGCTCCATATGTTCCAAGGAGCTTGAGGATTCAGAGATGGAAAAACTGAACAAGTCGATTGGAGAGACCCTTTGTCGGCTTGAGATGATATTCCCTCCGGCATTTTTTGACATTATGATGCACTTACCAGTTCACATTGCTCAGGAGGCTAAACTCGGAGGCCCTGTTAGCTATATATGGATGTATCCAGTTGAGAGATACCTACGTACCCTCAAGGGCTATGTGAGGAACAAAGCTTCCCCTGAGGGTTCAATTGCTGAGGGATACATCTCGGAGGAGTGCCTTACATTTTGTTCGCGATTCTTTGAAGGTATTACAACAAAGTTGAATCATCCAGAGCGTCAAGAGAAGAGCGCTGTTAGTGAACCAAACAACTTGGATTTCTCCAGCTACTCGATTACAAGTTCCTTCGTAACTTTCGGGGGCTGTATAAATTTTCTAGGTTGTTTCTACTCTAAGTCATTCATACAGTTCTGTTTATAATGACAACTCATAAAGACTTCAGAGAATAAGCTTTGCATTAACAGAATATAAGATTGTATTTACAACTTATACATATACATTGTTTTTGCACTGTCGCGTTAATTAAGGTCTAGCCTAGCTACGACCTTCTCTGTTGTTTACTGCATGCACTTCAGGTACTTATCAAATTTGGATGATAGCAAGTACTCAGGAGCAGTAGAATTAATGGAATTTGTTGCAAGATTGGCAATAATACTCCAAACCACGCAACATCTCAGCCAGCTCCGATGCTCAGGGGTTGGACACCAATCACAACTCGGTTCGCCATCTGTCTTGCCTAGTTGACTTCTCTTCGACGTCTTCAAGTCGTCAAATACCAATGGTGGGGCACAACCACATCGGCACCTGACTCCCGGCTTTGGGGGAGATCGCGGCCAACGAGTCAACCACGACCACCTCTATCTCTGCCACTTCACAAGCAATGGCTAGTCGACTACTTACGTTCGACACATCTCCGACTGGCCCCTATGCTCGGGGGCTGGCGCAAGAAGACTACTCGATGAAGAAAAGATTGGAGCACGATGTGGAACCTGGTTTAAGAGGACACCAGATTTTTGATATCGACTTAACCATTATGAGGGAGACGTCCCGGTATAAGAGGTTTTTTCGAAACAAAAATCAAGGTTACTGTTGGCGGTCGATATCCATGACTTTTACTGCCAACATTTCTCCAGATTTCATGCTCATATAGTGATAATCATGCTAAAATCATTTATACTAATGAGTTCCATGAGTTTTGTGCACCAATATGTTTTGTGTTGACGCAAAAATCAGGCAGAGACAGATGCGCTAACACACGAACGAAGGCGTGGCCTTGAAATCTGGGGCGTGTCAGTCAATTTGACCTGTTGATTGACAAGGATAAAATCGGACGTTAAGAAACAGCTGAAGAGCCGATTCTTTTGTTAGTGAAATCGAATATAATAGGACCGATTCCGATATGTAGTGAAACAGCACAGGGAGCTGATTCTGATAATCAAACAGCTGATAGCCGATTGATAACTAAGCAGTAAAAGACGACCGTAAAGTGATCCGATACAGCTTAGTAAGACAACACTTAGAACCGAACTAATCAGCTATTAGATGAATTTCAAGATTAACACTTTAATAAAGCCGATTAGATAGAATTCTAAGCTGGATAAGTGGTGATAAAAGCTAAAACAACAAGGGAAAACTTGTAGATCTAGCAGATATCGATAACTGTCGAATAAATCTAAATGAAGCAACAGCGATGCGCCCGATGCTAAAGCTCAGATATTACTCAGTAAAAGCGGAACTCACGAGTGAGCCTTGGAGATCTGGATCGCCTTGACTAGCTCAGGAGAACTCGTAAAAGAGAAAAAGCTTGACGAAGTCGCCGACTTGAAAATAAATTGCGAAAAGTAGATGCAAGTAGTAAAGGTTTGTTGTATTGATGTGTTTGTAAACTCCTCACGACCCTCAGGGTTTATATTTATACCCTGGAATTACAGACTCCTAGTCGATTACGACATGAACAAACTTGACGCAAAAGAAAGAAACTACTTTAACCAAGACTCTAAATAACAATAAAAAGGCCGGCCCATCATGGCCCACTTTAGCCCAAAGCTCACGACACCTTTGATCCATCTTTCCGAGTTCGATCCGATTCTGGAGTCTTGAATCCGATGCCGATTCTTCTTATGGAAACAAACTCGATCCAATTTCAATTCAAACTCTATCTTCAACTTTAACTCAATCCTCATTGAAACTCCTCCAAAGCGCCGGCTCTGACACGTGTCAAAAACGTCATCGACATTTTGCAAGGAAATACAGGCAATATGGTACATAAATATCAACATTGGTGAAGCCATACAAGTGAAGGTTCATCTCGAGACAAAGGAGACTTGGACATGGTGCAAAAGTGACCCAAATCACATATTTGACAATACCATGTCGAAGAGCTTTCTGAGATGATCGAAATGGATATTTGGATGACCCAATTCGGAGTCCGGACGAGAGAGTTACGCGTCCGGGAAGATCGCCGGCAGAACCCTGCCAGGCCGGTCAGCAATCATCCCCAAAATGCTCCAAACTTTGCACAAGGACCTTAGGGAGTCACCAATGGACCCTCAAGCAAGAAGTGACAAGAATAAATGAGGTTAAGACCGAAAGGCCTAGGCCATGGATTGGAAGGTCCACCTACCTAGGATTCTCGGACAACTTCAACTCAACGCAATCAAAACCGCCTCAAGGGACAACATGCAACTGTTGATGAGCGAGTCGGTGCAACGGAGGGCCGAGAGGGGCCAGTGCCAGGCCGAACTGCCTCCCCTAGGCTGGTCGGCCCCCAACTGTCAAGCTTGAGGTGAACGCCACCACAACCGTCATCGGGACATCATCAGGAGCGTCCACAAGAAAGGCGGTGCCAGATGGCAACAGTGCCAGGCCGAACGGCCTAGATGAGGCCGGCGGGCCTACTTCCGGGGCCGTTATGCCTCCCCTTTCGCGTGGAAGCGAAGTGTGGGGGATATAATACCCGGGTACCTCACGAGCAAGCCTGGCAGCCCACCAATAGGGGGCGGCCCGGCCCACCGTTCTGGACCTGATGACGTGCGGGACAAGTCGGCGCATGTAGGAAGGATCTGGAAGGAGAAGTTCTAGTTAGAATAGGAGTTTTGTAAAGAAGGAAAGGATCCTTAGAGATAGGATCGGCTACAAACCGACTTGTAACCCTGCCCCCCGATATATAAGGCGGGCAGGGACCCCCTCCAAACAACTCAACTCAATCAACACACAATCCACGCAATACAACACCCCAAAACAGGACGTAGGGTATTACGTCGAGTCGACGGCCCGAACCTGTCTAAATCCTTGCGTCTGTCCACCCTAACCATCTCGCTTCCGATCTTTGCGATCTTCCCTACATACAAATCACTTCCGTGGGCTACCCCGTGGAAGACTGCCGGAGATCATATCACCGACAGTGGCGCGCCAGGTAGGGGATATCGCCGAGATCAATCTGGTGAGCCCGATGGACCGCGTCAAGATCTTGGACAGCTGCAACCTCCCGGACGTCGACGGATTCGAGATCCAGTTCGGGAACATCACCGCCGCCGCTTTGGATACCAAACGGCAGGAGCTACAACCGCCACGGAGGTTTCCTCTCTGGCGCCGACTTCGGCCATCACGGCCCAATCCGGTCCGATCGCATCTGATCGCGCCGTTTCTGCCCCACTGAGTCCATCGCAAAACGCGAGGCCCAACCAGTCGGGAGCAGATCAGCAACCACTCGGATCCGATCCGGCTCTTGAGAGTCGCGTCGCCGAGTCCTCTCAGAGCGTAAACGCTCAGCAGACGCGCGTTCCGAGCCCTGAGGTCATCACCATCCAGACCCCCGGCTTCCGCGCGCTTACCCAGCAGCAGAAGATGAAGGACATCGTCCAGGCGGATGATTCCCCCTCTGAGAGCGACTCCTACGAGTCAAACCCACGGGGACCCTCAATCCTGGACGACCTGCAAGAGGGTTACACCGCGTCCGACTCCTCTACGGAGCCGGAACTGTTAGGATCACCCGGAGGATCGACTCCGAGTAGCTTGGAGCGTGGCACGCCCACAACCGATCTCTTCCGAGTCCGAGGAAGATTACCTCGCGCAAGGAGGAGCCGGGTCATACTGCTACATGGTGGCACCATCGACGCCACCTAACCCCGTGTCGGAGGACGAACTCACCCCGGCCGACGAGACAACTGAAGCCAGGGATCAGCGCCGAGGACGCAACGCCAATCGGGCGACTCGCAGAGCCGCCCGACCACACGGGGCCAACGCATCAGGATCTGGCACCGCTCAACTTCGAGAACCACCCTCGGAGGACCATCGTCGTCATCGGGATCGACGCGACAGGAGAAGCAGTCGGAACCTGATGCGCGACGACATGTTCGAGTACAACGGGTTCAACGTCTACGAGACGCCGGTCCAGAACCTCGTCACCATCGACGAGGAAATCAGTCGGCTACCACCCAGTACTCCAGGCCTGGAAAAGGTAAGGGCTTTCGTGCAGGCCGCCTCCGTCCAGGTCCACCAGATGCAGAGCAGATCACGTACGGCCGCTTCTGAGCCCGGGCCGTCTCGACGCCGGACCAGCGGTGGATCGGACCGTGATGAAGATCTTCGCGACACGATCAACAGAGACCGAGACGCGAGGGACGTCATCCGCAGCAGCGCTGAGGAGCGTCACCGCGAAGAGATCCGACGTCGCGAAGAATACGATCGGGAGCATGGGAATCCCCGTCGTAACTCCAACAGGAACGGCTACTCGACGGAGTCAGAGTATACTGACTACTCTGATCCCTCCGGTAGCCCAAGGCGCGGCGATGACGGCGGTCGTACTCCACCTCGACGACCGACTCCGTCGCGAGGACGAGCGGCTCCCCCACGAAGGCGGCCGACCCCGCCAAGGGAGCAGACTCCACCGCGCAGCAGAACCTACCGACGGGACCGAACTCCTCCCAGGACTCGGACCTATCGGAGGACCCGTTCCCCACCCAGGGATCGGGATCGCAGGAGGGAGCGCACTCCCCCAAGGACGACAGACGGCTCGGATCCGAGTGGTTCCCGCCCCAGAGGTCGGATCGGCGGATTCCAGTCGTTCACTGAGCGCTTGAGGAGCGTAACCTGGCCCAGGGGCTTCAAGCTATCAGACATCGACAAGTACGACGGGAAGTCTGATCCATCCCAGTGGCTTCAGATCTACTACACCGCCGTACAAGCTGCTGGCGGCGACGAGGACGTGATGGCGAATTACCTCCCCATCATGCTAACCAAAGACTGTCGCAACTGGCTAGCAGGACTCCCGCAGGACGCCATCGACAACTGGGATCAGCTTACCGTACTCTTCATCGGTAACTACCTCGGAACTTGGGAGAGGCCCGGGAGCAAGCGGCTCCTCGGCCAAATACGACAGCGCAAGAACGAGACCCTGCACGACTTCGTACGCAGGTTCTCGGAGAAGCGCAACTCCATCACGGACGTGACGGATCAGGAGGTGATGACCGCCTTCCAAAACGGCATCTCCGACGGAAGATTGATCCACAAGTGGACAAGAAAGCCGCCCGCGACTGTCAATGACATGTTCCGGGTCGCTAGCACGTGGGCGGACGCAGAGATTGCGGAGAAGGAACAACTCAGCGAGATCAAGAATCGCTGGGAGGAAGAGAACAAGACGACCCGCAAGCGCGACCGCCGCGAGGACGAAGATCGACACGACGACCATCGTCGCAGCGACAGTCACCCCCGCAAGAAGAAGAGCGAGGGCGATATGGTCGCCACTCTGGACCGGCCCAGAGGCCGGGTAACTCCAGAGGATTTCCAGCGCATGCTCGATGAGCAATGTCCATACCACAAGCACAAGCACTCGGCACGAGAGTGCTACGGGTTGAAGCGAGCCTTCACTGGGGGCAACAGAGGCCCTCCCTACAAAAGAGGAACGATAGTTCCCCGAGAGACGACAGGCGAAACGACGAGCCTGGCGACGAGTTTCAGGAGGCCGACCGAGTGGTCCGTATGATCTACGGCGGACCGGAAGGATTCGAGACGAAGCGCCAGCAAAAGCTCACCCACCGCCAGGTCATGCATGCAAGGGAGCCATCGGTACCTGAGTACCTCAAGTGGTCGGAAGTACCGATCACCTTCACCCGGGAAGATCACCCGAGCTTCATACCGAAGCCCGGATCCCACGCCTTGGTAGTAGCTCCGACGATCCGCAACGTTCAGCTCACCAAGGTGCTAGTTGACGGTGGCAGTGGCCTGAACATCCTCTTTGCTAACACATTGAAGGAGCTCGGCCTAACCACTCTCGACCTGCGTCCCCCCCAATCCTCGTTCTACGGTCTGATACCGGGAGAGGGGGCAGAACCACTCGGGCACATCACATTGCCCGTTACTTTCGGAGACCGGAACAACTACCGGACCGAGCACATGCAGTTCACGGTGGCCAACTTTGAGACTGCATATCACGCCATCCTCGGAAGGCCGGCGCTCGCCAAGTTCATGGCGATCCCTCATTACGTCTACTTGCAGGTGAAGATGCCAGGACCCAAGGGCGTAATCACCGTCTTGGGGGACATCCGAGTCGCTTACACCTGCGAACAGGAGACCCTCAACGCGGCAGCTGCCCTGGACATGTCGAAGCGCATGACGCAAGTACTGGCTGCATCGCAGGAGGTGGACAAGGACTCTCTGGAGATCCCCGCCAAGAGGCCCGCGAGAGAAGCCATCTCGCCAAGCAAGGAGACGGAGCTGAAGAGGATCTCGCTGGACCTGGAAGACCCGAAGAAGACGGCCATCATCGGGGCCGAGCTAGACCCCAAATAGGAAGAAGTGCTCGTCAAATTCCTAAGGGAAAACGCCGACATATTCGCGTGGAAACCATCCGATATGCCAGGTGTCCCAAGGGAACTTGCCGAGCACTCCTTGAAGGTCAATCCGACTGCCAAACCGATCAAGCAGAGGCTTCGTCGATTCGCGCAGGACCGCAAGGAGGCGATTAGGGTAGAGATTACAAAGCTGTTAGCTGCTGGCTTTATTCAGGAGGTGTTTCACCCCGACTGGTTAGCTAACCCAGTTCTTGTAAGAAAAAGAATAATAATGAATGGAGAATGTGCGTTGACTACACAGATCTCAACAAAGCTTGCCCTAAAGACCCCTTCGTTCCCCCCCGCATCGATCAAGTCGTTGATTCCACGGCAGGCTCCGCCCTGCTCTGTTTTCTCGATTGCTACTCAGGCTATCACCAGATAGGCCTAAAACTGGAAGACCAGATAAAGACCGCGTTCATCACGCCGTTCGGCGCCTATTGTTACAATACAATGGCCTTCGGTCTGAAGAACGCAGGCGCAACCTACCAGAGGACCATCCAAGCGTGTCTGGATCAATTGATTCCAGACATAGTAGAAGCCTACATCGATGACATCGTGGTCAAGATCATGAACCCCGAGGACATGATAGAGAACCTGACAAAGGTCTTCGAACGCCTACGTATATTCCGGTGGAAGCTCAACCCAGGAAAAGTGTGTCTTCGGAGTCCCCTCAGGTAAACTACTCGGCTTCATGGTCAGCAACCGCGACATCGAGGCAAACCGCGAGAAGATCACGGCCATCACCAAGATGCTACCACCAACCTCTCAGAAGGATGTGCAGAAGCTTACTGGATGCATGGCAGCGCTCGGTCGTTTCATATCACGACTCGGCGTCCGCGGATTGCCGTTTTTCAAACTGCTCAAGAAGCAGGACAAGTTCGTGTGGGATGACGAGGCGAAACAATCTTTCCAGGAACTCAAGGATTACTTGCAGAAGCCGCCCATCCTCGTCCCACCTCAACCAAGGGAACAGCTTTACCTCTACATCTCTGCTACCCCCCGAGTGGTTAGCACGGTACTAGTGGTCGAGCGCCCTGAAGAAGGGCACGCATATGGAGTTCAGCGACCAGTCTACTTCGTCAGCGAGGTCCTGACCGTGTCCAAGATTCGCTATCCCCATGTGCAGAAGTTACTCTACGGAGTTCTCATCTCAGCAAGAAAGCTGAAACATTACTTGAGGCCCATCCAATCTCGGTCGTAAGTGAAAATCCTTTAGGGGAAATACTCCATAACCGAGACTGCCAGCGGCCGAATCGTCAAGTGGTCAATAGAATTGGCCGCTCACCAAATAACCTTTGTTCCACGTACTGCTATCAAGTCTCAGGTTCTGGCCGACTTCGTAGCAGACTGGACAGAGAACCAAGCTCCGGCTGACAACGAGATAGTTGAGTACTGGGAGATGTATTTTGATGGCTCCCTCCAGATCAAAGGAGGCGGCGCAGGCGTACTCCTGATTTCCCCTAGTGGACAGGAACTAAAATACGTTCTTCAAATCATGTTCCCAGTATCCAACAATGCAGCCGAGTACGAAGCAGCCTTGCACGGTCTCCGCATCGCCGTATCATTGGGCATCAAACGCCTGATGGTCCGCGGGGACTCTGCCCTGGTCATAAACCAGGTAAATAAGGATTGGTCCAGGTCCAATGAGAAGATGGATGCTTACTGCGAGGAAATAAGGAAATTGGAAGGGAAATTCTACTGGCTTAGAGTTCCATCACGTGGTGCACGACTATAATAAGGCAGCTGATGAGCTTGCTAAGATGGGGTCCACCCGTGAAGGCGTCCCACCCGGAGTTTTCATCCAAGATCTCATTAAACCATCTATTAAGATAAACCCGGATGGCACTGTCGCGGAGCAACAAGTCGGAGAATCTCTAGAGTCAGCCACATTAGTGGTAGACGAAGCATTGGACTGGAGGACCCAAATCATCGACTATCTTGACAGCGGCATATTGCCCTCAGAGGTCGCAGAAGATGGAAAGGATCTGAAGTCGCTCCATGAACAAATCGTGCGGCGCAGTAAAAGCTATGTCATCATCGGAGAAAAGCTATATCGTCGATCTGGAGCCTCTGAAATTCTCCAGAAGTGCGTGAGTCGCGCAGAGGGTATTGAGCTCTTGACAGACATACACAAAGGCATCTGTGGTAATCAACCGGGGCTAGAACCATTGTTGGTAAAGCCTTCGGTTCTGGTTTCTACTTGGCCGACTGCTGTAGCAGACGCAGAAAATATTGTGCGGCATTGCCAAGGGTGTCAGTATTTTGCAAGGCAAATACACGCACCAGCACAACAGCTGCAGACTATACCAATGTCCTGGCCCTTCGCTTGTTGGTGCTTGGACATGATTGGTCCGTTCAAGAAGGCGACGGGTGGTTTTGACCATGTCTTAGTGGCTATTGACAAGTTCACCAAGTGGATCGAGGTGAAACCAGTCAAAAGGCACACGGCAGCCAAGACCATCTAATTCTTCACCGACATCACTCATCGCTTCGGAGTCCCAAATCGTATCATTACAGATAATGGTACGAACTTCGTAGCACAGGAGTTCAAGGATTGGTGCAGCGAAGAGGAACATCAAATTATGCCCCGTATCCGTGGCGCACCCAAGGGCCAATGGCCAGGTTGAAAGAGCCAATGGCGAAATAATCAAAGCACTCAGGGCTCGTATATTCAAGAAGCTGAAGCAGTACGATGGACGATGGATCAAGGAGTTGCCCGCTGTAGTCTGGGGGCTGCGGACCCAGCCGAGTCGTGCCACGAAGCAAACCCCGTTCTTTCTGGTTTACGGCTCGGAGGCTATCCTACCAATGGACATCTCATACGGTTCGCCCCGAGTGGAATTCTATGATGAATACGACGCGCAAGTGGCGCGAATTGAAGACCTCGATAGTATCGAGGAGAAGAGATTGGCCGCCCAGATCCAAGCCGCGCGCTTACGCTCAGGTCCTTCGACGGTATCATGATCGAACCGTCAAGCAGAGGTCTTTTGAAGCAGGCGACTTGGTTCTGAGAAGGAAGCAAGACACCAAGGGCGCGCACAAGCTTGCGTCCCCCTGGGAGGGACCATACATCGTCAAGACAGTGAGTCGCCCAGGCTCATATCGCCTCATGACGGAAGACGGAGTAGACATCCCAAATCCGTGGAATATCGAGCACCTACAGCGTTTCTACGCCTGATTCAGTTATGTATTCATCTTTTATTTCTTTAAGATATTTTTCCCCGAGTGGTTTTTTGTGGATAATCATCCCCAGCTTCGACTCGGCAGAATTATAAATGTCATATGAGTTATCAATAAAGTTGATTTCATCTTCCATCTACATTATATCTACTACTCGAATTTCCTCTTTCGCGTCACGCACATAAAGTATGAGTGGAACAAACTTTAAATCGTGGGGGAAAGTACTCGCCAAGTCAAAGCTCTACACGCACGACAAAGCTCGGCGGCATGAGACTAAGACCAACGAGGCTAATCTACTCCGTAACAGGTCAACCACTCAGAAATTAAGGCCAGCGCAGAAAGAAAGGGAGTAGTACTTCCATAAAAACTTATATACAAAAACAAAGGATTAAACATTGTTCAAAAGTACTGCTATTGTCACATACTACAGATTTTCTACCAAATTTAACTTGCAGGGTCACCACCACCAGAAGGGCCTGCATCATCAGTTTCATCGACAACGTCCTTAGACAGAACATTGGCGATCGGCTCCACTTCCAGCAGCAGCCTGCTCACATCATCTTCAGAGGTGCCAGCACATACCCGCTGCCGAGTGGTTCCAGATCTGACGATGGGAACAGCGACTTCAGGATTGCCAAGACATGACCGCAACTGGCCTGGCTGATGGAGCGAAGCTGGCGCCGAAAGAAATGTGGAAGCGCCCGAGTGCGATCGAGGATAGAAGCTGAAGGTGATGCTGCCTCCGGCTCGATCTCCTCCGCCACCACTCGAACAGCATCTTCCAGCGTGCACTTCTCGGTGCGCAGTGCCTCCGCCTCGCCTTCCAGACGAGTCACCTTAGCAGTGAGTTCTGCAAATTGGGCCATATCCGGACCCGGTAATCTACAGAAAGTCAGATCTGGACAGTATGTTCACGTCTGACATAAAAAGAATAGCATACCTCTAAGCTCCTGTGCAGCTTGGGCTTCGTTGAGCTTAGCCTGTTCCACCTCTCCGCGAAGATCGCGGACGGTGCGCCGGGCTTCTTCCAACTCGGCCTGGTGTTGGGACACAACGGCTTCACGAGCTGACATAATATACTTATATTAGGTATGGTCAGTGAAACAAAAGTATAAAAATACAATGCTAAGACTGACTCATACCCTGCGTCGCCTGGACCAGCTCGGCTTCAAGCTCAGCCACTCGGGTCACCAGGGAGTCGGCCTTCTCTGCTGCAGGAACAAGCCTTTGAATCTCCGAGGTTTTGGCCTCGGCATCGGCAGTAATTTCCTACAAACGATCATCAGATGACACAACAAACAAGTGTACCACTCGGTACTCTACCTAAACAGGAAAGGTGGCTCAGGAATACCTCGGCCATCAGTCCCAGACGACGAAGGAGCGACTTGAACTCCGCCAGAGGAGTCATAGCGGCACCACCACCCGGAGTCATGACCGCTGCAGGAGCGACTTTGACCTCTGCAATCTGGGGCCCCTCCATCGTCACAGTTTGCTCAATTACAGGAGCAGGCTGGGGGCTACTCAGGGGAAGAGTAGGCAGTATGGTCGGTGACGTTTGTGCAGGACTCGGCGGAGCCGGGGTTGGTGCGCGCGGTGATTCTTGTGGCGGCTCCACAGGCTGATCGCTAGGAGGATCAGCCGAGTGGGAAGATACTTCTGGCACTTGGATCGCTGGGATTTCTGTCTCGCCGACTGGTCGCGGCGCAGAACCCGCAAAGGGGATCTCAGACGGCGTGCTGCAGGACAAAGCAAATAAGGAGCAATCACAGGAAAACATAAAAGTCAATAAAATGTTGACAGTATCTCTTAACGAGTAGATACGCGCACTTTCGGGCGCTTTCCTTTCCGAGTGGGGGAAGGAAGGTCCCTTGGACTTGCAGTACGCAAAGGTACTATGGAAAGGGGAGAATGCTCTGAGCTAATAAGTGAGGGCGGGATTGATGGCCCGGCATCACCACCTTCGTCATCATCCGAGTCTGATGACTCTGTGAGGATGAGTTGGCGACGGCTCGGCGCTTCCCGAATCACGACCCCCGTTGAAGTAGAGCTCTTTCGCTTCCTCGGGACGACGACAGCTTTACCACCACTCGGCGACAACACATCCGGAGAAGGTGAGGATGACAGACTCATATCCGAGTCATTCAAGTCATCATCGGCTCCTCCGAGTGCTTCTTCAGCAGTACCGGCCCTGCGCGACGCCGACTGGTCTACTCCATTCGGCATCTCAGGCAGAAGGGGGATTGATACATAAGCAGCTCGACCCTGCATTTTAAGTTGGGTTCAGTTCTTCATCGAGATTACACCCAATGGGTGGAATTGAAAACATAAACAGCAACAAATCGGTCGTTACCTCAGGGCGAGGATTTGACAAGTTGTATGCCGAAGGACCATCAGAAGTCTTCAGGGAAGTTCCTGATGCAAAGAATTTGGCAAGCCGGGCCGCAGCTTGGCCTTTATCAACACGCTCGGGGGCTTCACGCGTGTTGTCCCCCTCGGCGTAGTACTCATATGCCGGATGAGCCCGCTGCTTGAGCGGCTGAATCCGGCGCAGCACGAAGTTGGCTGCCACTCCTACGGCAGTCAACCCTCTGTTCTTCAGCTCGGCAATGAGGCTCAGCAACTCCCGAACCTCGTCCATATCGCTGTCCTTGGGGAGAGAGCTCCAGGACTTGGAGGGGACAGGACGGGTATCTATTTCAGGAGAGATGGCAGGCGAGTGGTTTCCTATGTAAAACCACTCGGACTGCCACCCTTTATTGGTAGTAGGAAAAGGAATTTCAAAATATTCCCGGGTTCGACCCTCACGGAGCTGGAACCCGGCGCCTCCGACTACCCGCGGGCGCTCTGTGCCAGGATAAGGCTTCAGCAAGAAAAGATGGAGAAAGAGATTGAAGTGAGGCTCTATCCCAAGATAGGCCTCACAGAGATTGATGAAAATAGCAATGTGAAGGATGGAATTTGGGTTCAGTGCGCAGAGACTGATCCCATAGAAATGAAGCAAGCCGGAGAGAAAAGGGTGTGCAGGAACACCAAATCCGCGCAAAAGAAAGGACTCGAACACCACCAAATCAGAGGAATTTGGGGTGGGGAAAGACTCACCGAAGGCTGCACGCCATTTGGCGGTTTGCTGGTCCAGGAGAATGCCGTCGATGACATGCTGCTCGAGGCGCTTGGTGGTGGTAGAGGAATTCCTCCACTCGGCGGCACGATCCACGGAGACATCGATGGCAATCTTGGACTTGACCGACCGATTCTTCCCTGGCGACTTCTTCCGCTTCGGCGCCTCCTTCCGCTTCGGCGCCATGGTCGCAACAAGCACAGATTGGGGATTGAAGATTTGAGGTTATAAAAGTGGATCTAGGGTTTGCGCCTGAGCGAGGAGGAGAACTTGGATGCTGTGAAGGCAAATGGCGAGGAAAGGAAGAAGATTGCGGCGGGGATGGCTTATAATGGAATGAACCGTTCCTCCCGCTCGCGGCGTGATGTTTGTCTCGGGAACTTAACCTAGCACGTCGCGTCGCTTTAAATTCAAAGATGCGATATGGAGTCACGATATCTCGCGATATTCTGGCTTCATGAGGCAACCGTTAGTTTCCCTAGGAAACAATGGGCTTAACAGGATTAATGGGCCTAAATGGGCTGACTTAAGTCTTTGATATAGCATGACCTTTCGGTTCTGCCAATTAACAATTATGTGGGTTCCTGAGCTAGTGTTCAGGGGAAGAAACCACTCGGTCGTGAGGCTAAAATTAGTCGACGGCCAGGCTTATTTTTGCAATTAATATTGCAGCCTTGCAATTGATTTTTACGTAAGGCATGCGATACTATCGCTAAATTGACTCGGAAATCCGGGTCAAGTGCTAACAAGTATAAATCTTGTGAGAAGGTGATTTACCATATGGTCAAGCTGGGTCGTGGGACACGACTCGGGAGTCACGCCGAGTTCAAAGAACTTGAGAAAAGATTCCTTAAAAAGGGAAATAAAATGCCCTAAAAGGAGAAAATTATTCAAAATCCATGCCCAGAGGCATGGGGGCTGAAAAATTCAGTCAGGATCCATAGCTTTTAGAGTCTTGACACGATCGTGCCGAGTCGAATCAAGACTCGGGGGCTACACCCAATGGGTGCACCTGGAGGTGCACACCATTGATGGATTAAGTTCAAAAAGAGCTTTACAATATTTTATTTTTGACCCTCGACCAGACTATTCTACTCTGCTCAAGGCTCGGGGGCTACACCCAATGGGTGCACCTGGAGGTGCACGCCATTGAAAATCAAGATTTTGATGGAGAAAAGTTGAAGACCCTTGGCCAATTTCATACTAAAATTGCCCAAGGCTCGGGGGCTAAGTGTATACACTTCGCTTTCACGTCGTGAAAAAGAGCACTTCTTCCCCTCACTACGACTACAATTGAAGGATTGTTTTCAGGAACGTTTGAGCATGCACTCGGATCTTCCTCGAAACCACTCGGATCTTCCTCGAAACCACTCGGATCTTCTTCGAAACCACTCGGAAGAAGTCCTAGACAACTTGGGAGCACTCGGATCATGCAAGAAAAAGACAGATCAATTACAGCCAACGATCGGCCAAGAAGTGCTCGGGGGCTACTGTTGGGGCTATAGTACCCGGGTAACTCACGAGCAAGCATGGCAGCCCACCAATAGGGGGCGGCCCGGCCCACCGTTCTGGACCTGATGACGTGCGGGACAAGTCGGCGCATGTAGGAAGGATCTGGAAGGAGGAGTTCTAGTTAGAATAGGAGTTTTTGTAAAGAAGGAAATGATCCTTAGAGATAGGATTGGCTACAAACCGACTTGTAACCCTGCCCCCCGATATATAAGGCGGGCAGGGACCCCCTCCAAACAACGAAATCTCTCAAGAGAACAATCCACGCAATACAACACCCCAAAAAAGGACGTAGGGTATTACGTCGAGTCGACGGCCCGAACCTGTCTAAATCCTTGCGTCTGTCCACCCTAACCATCTCGCTTCCGATCTTTGCGATCTTCCCTACATACAAATCACTTCCGTAGGCTACCCCGTGGAAGACTGCCGGAGATCATATCACCGACACGAAGCAAGATGGTGGCGTGACAATTACGCAGGATTCCACCCTTGGGAGGCTATAAAAGGCGCCCTTCACCCCCACTCAAAACACACCATCCATTGGAGAGAAGAGAAGGCTCAAGATGTAGTCCACTATCTTAGAGTAGAGTAGGGAGAGTAGTGGGTGAGTGCTTGGGTGACAGCCAAGCGTGTAGAGGGAGTTCGGGAGTCATCTCGGCCTTCCCTCAACATTGTTCCGCCCCCGAGGAATAAAGCTTCAGAGGTATCTTCAGTAAGTTCCTCGGTCTCTTGCCTTAGTATCTCACTAGTTTACTCTTTACTTTCAGCAATTTATCTTATCTATCTTTGATCTGCGGGTACCTGAGTCAGCACGAGTGACAGCGACTCTTGTTTGGGGTTTCCTCTATACCCTTCGCGTTGGGTGGAGGTCAGTGGCTGAAAGCTTAGGTGTGGTGCCCGTGCTGGCTAGCCACCTCAGGTTGTGTTGCACCCCACGGAACTGCAGTGGTAGGTGGCATGTGGTGACAGCCATGTCCGTCCTTTGTACTCCACCACGTTCGGGTGTACTCATAACAGTAGTGCTGAGCCCGGAAGAACCCCTCTCTCACCCTGTTCTGAGTTCTTCCCATTCTAGCCGTCGAAGCAGATCATGTTAGATTAAGATAAGTTGTCTGGGATAATAAGTGGCTACGTAAGGTTAAGCTCTCTACACCCTTTACCCTTTTTACCCCTGGTGGGTCCGGTTAAGATATTTCTAGTCTAGTCGCGTCTACCGTTCCTTGGATTTGACATCCAGGTTTTACTCCCCTAGTGAAAGGCTACATCATACTCTGTGTGCTTGCGGATCTAGTTAGGCTAAGGACTGCAGTGATCTGTAGTCGTGCTTCTGAGTCATCACTTTCTTCTCCATTCGGGGCCTCATAAGCATCGAGTTGTTTGATGATTGTGGTGTTCTACCTGAGAAGATTTTTGATTTCAGCAGTTTGGTGCATAAGGGATAGCATGAAGTGCAATTCCATTGCGCTGGCTGCTGGAGAGTTGCAATATTTGCTTGGCTGAGTGAGTTTGTTGTTGCCTATTTTGCTTCGTAGAGTAGCACGTCGCTCGGCCCTCCTTATGTTTTTAACCACACGACTGTTCTTCCTTTCTTACTCCTGGGTATTGTTTAGTTCTTCTGAGAGCTCAAGGAATGCTTCCCTCTTGTAGAAATTTCCTTCTTCGAAGTCTTTGAGTCCAATCATGTATACAGCACGGTCTTGAGCGTGATGTGCCATGTTGTTGTTCTTGATTTGGACCCTGTCTTGATTGAAGCTTGACATGGATGAGCCGCAACTTTTGTTGGTTGAGTGGTCTGATTGCCTCCAATCTGCGGCTCTTCCTTCTGGTGTCGAGGTTATGAATAGGCATTGCCTGATCGCACCATCAGAGCCTTCGTCATCCGAGCCTGAGTCGTGATGGAGTACTTGGGCTGCCTCCTTGCAAGAAGTGGCATGCTCTAGACCGATCCGAATTAGGATATCCATGTACTGTTTTATCATTAACTCAAATTGGGAACATATAAGTCTTCGGTAAGTGGATAGCAAGTTGTGTAATCCAAAAGTGGGTAGGGTTGGGTGGGCGCTCGAACCACTCATCGAAATCGAATCGGATTCGAGGTGAATTCCCTGAGGGGAGTCCATGAGCAATCTTGATTCGAGCACTTGTCCCTTGACCATGTCAGATAGCTAAATTTCATCGAAATTTTCAACGAGCTCCTCAATGCTTGGCAATGCCAGCCCTGACCAGAGTGAGTCGTCGTCGTTGATCATCTTGATCTTGGCTCCGAGAGCAGCGCCTTCCCTGACCATCTTGTTTTGTCTTGAAGTCGTCGAATTCTCCATGGGATTCTTGACGATCACCCCTACCTGGCGCGCCAGATGTCGGTGTTTTACCAGCAGTCCTACCGAGGGGTATCCCAAGGTAGTAGAGTTTTGGTGGAGTGACTGTAGAATCAGGAACTCGATGATTACGTGACACGAGATTTATACAGGTTCGGGCCGCCAGTTAGGCGTAATACCCTACATCCTGTTGCTGATCTTGTATTACGTAGGATGAATATGAGTACAAACTTGTCTTCGCAATTGATGATCAGAGAGACTAGTCGAGATTCTCTATATTCTATGAGAGATTGGGTTGTGATTGAGATTGTTTCGAGAGGGGTCCCTGCCCAACCTTATATACTGGTTGGCAGGGTTACAAAGGTGGAATCCTAGTCTAATTCGAGTAGTAACCCGGGCAAGCCTAGCTATGCGAGTGCTTTCCTAGTATCGACTAGTTTCCATACTTCATAGAGTCCTGTGTCGCCCTGCATCATGGTCTCTACTCGTTGCCATATCCTCCTTTGGAGTTATTCCTGCGTCCGTGTGGGCCCTAGGCCTCTATGTCCGACAGGGTCAATGTGCATCTCTTGTTAAGTGCTTCCTCGAATGCTGCTGCATTTGATTTTAGCTCGTTGAGCTATTGAATGACGGTTGTTGTGTCCTCGACTGGTTTCCTCTTGAGAGTACTCTGGATTTCTTGAGGCTGAATTTTCTAGTTGCTTTGAGGATCATATTGTTGTACTGTGGTGATCTGCAGACGTGCCTTTGAGTCATCACTTTCTTCTTCATGCGGGGCCTCATAATCATCGAGTTGTTTGATGATTGTGGTGGTCAACCCGAGAAGATTTTTAATTTCAGCAGTTTGGTGCATGAGGGATAGCCTGAAGTGCAGTTCCATGGCGTTGGCCGCTGGAGAGTAGCAATACTTGCTTGACTGAGCGAACCTACTCTTGCCTATCTTGTTACGTAGAATAGCACGACGCTTAGCTCTCCTCTGGTTTTTAATCACTCGACTATTCTTTCTTTCCAGCTCCTGGGTATTGTTTAGTGCTTCGGAGATTTCGAGGAGTGCTTCCCTTTTGTAGAGATTGGATTCTTCAAAGTCTTTGAGGCTGATCATGTATATGGCACGGTCTTGGGTATGGTGTGCCATGTTGTTGTTCCTGATTTGGGCCTTGTCTTGATCGAGACTGGAGCTTATGACGGAAAAACCACAACTTTTGTTGATTGTGGAACCTGTTTGCCTCCAATCTATGGTTCTTCCTTCTGGTGTCGAGGTTATGAATAGGCACTGCCTGGTCATCATCTGAGTCCGAGTCGTGATCGAGTACTTGGGCTGCCTCCTTGCAAGAAGTGGCATGCTCTAGACCGATCCAGATTAGGATATCTATATACTGCTCTATCATTGACTTGAACTGGGAGCATATGAGTCTTTGGTAAGTTGACGCCAAGTTGTGTAGTCCGAAAGTGGGTAGGGTTGGGCGGGTGCTCGAACTACTCATCGAAATCGTGTCGGACTCGGGTGATTTTCCTGAGAAGAGTTCGAGAGCAATCTTAGATTCGAGCGCTTGCCCCTTCATGATGTCAGATAGCCGAATTTCGTCGAAATTTTTCATGAGTTCTTCCATACTTGGCGATGCCTTTCCTAACTGGAGTGGAATGCAATCGTTGATAATCTCCTCGTACTTGGTTCCGAGAGCAGCGCCTTCCTAGGCCATCTTCTCTTGTTTTGAAGTCGTTGAATTCTCCACTGGATTCTTAGCGAACCCCCCTACCTGGCGTGCCAGATGTTGGTGTTTTACCGGCAATCCCACCGAGGGGTATCCCTAGGTAGTAGAGTTTTGGTGGAGTGTTCATAGAATCAGGAACTCGATGATTGCATGACACGAGATTTATACAGGTTCGAGCCGCCAACTAGGCGTAATACCCAACATCCTGTTGCTGATCTTGTATTACGTAGTGTGAAATTGAGTACAAGCTTGCACTATCGATCTAGTTAATCAATAAGACTAGTTGTGATTCTTTCTATTCTGTAGTTTGATGTTCTGTAGATTGATGTTTTGAGATGGGTCCCTGCCCAACCTTATATTACTGGTTGGTAGGGTTACAAGAGTGGAATCCTAGTTTAACTCGAGTAGTAACCCGAGCAAGCCTCGCTGTACGAGTGCTTTCCTTATGTCGGCTAGTTTCCATATCCCATAGAGTCTGTTGTCGCCTTGCGCCACATTCTCTACTCGTTGCCATATCCTCCTTTGGAGTTCTTTCTGCGTCCGTGTGGGCCCAGGCCTCCATGTCCGACAGGTCCCATCGCCCGCCCTTGAAAATGACCTCTTATCGAGGAGCAGTACCAACAGATATATTCAATACCAAATGAAATCTAAAGGATGAAAAATTATGTTTTTATGCTACTCTTTTGCTTTCATACAACGAAGTACCAACATTTGTGCACTTGAGTGTGTATTATTAGCTTTATTTCTGTTTATAAACTAGAATGACTTTTTTAGGACGGAGATTGCTTGTAACATGGATCTTATTTTATTGCAGCATTGTAGTTGAATGATTGACAGCCAGACTTCAACGGGATAGTTGCGTTTCATAATAAAATATCCGCCGACTTGGCCCCACTAGCCAGTAGTATACATGTTTACTCCCCCTCCTTCCGTGGCTGCTGCTCCTCGGCGGCAACTGATGAAGAATCCCCTGCCGGAATAACCTTGGCGCTGGCAGTGGCAGCAGTGTCCCTGAACCTTGCGTAAATGTCGCCCTTGTAAAATTCTCTCGTCCTCCACACAAGCACCAGCGACACGACCATTCCGAGCACCGTGACGCCCGTGACGATCAAGAACGACTTCCTGAAGCACTCCACGCCCATGCACGTCTTGTCGACGCCGGCCAAGCTCCCGCCGTGCTGCTTCGCCGCCTCGGCGTCGTAAAAGTACCCGGAAACCCGCACATTGAGCAAGTAAGCTCCGATGGGGCTCGCCACGGTGCCGAAGTTGTAGAGCGTGGAGTAGTACTTGAGCCCGAACACCTCGGAGATGACGGCGTACACCAGCGGCCACAGCGCGCCAAAGCAGAATCCGACGAGCACGGACGCCAGGTAGAGCGAGCCCGGCACGCCGAAGGCGATTAGGAGGTGGCCGGCGCAGGAGAGGAGGAGCACCGCCGTGACCGCCAGCGTCCGGGGAAACCCGTAGCGGGAGAGGAGGATCTCCGACGCGAACCCGGAGACCACGCGGCCGGCGTAGTTCCAGATGCTGATGAGGGACACGAAGGTGTTGACGGTCTTGGAAGGGTAGCCGAGAGACTGCCCGATCTGGCCCATGTTGTCGATCGCCGTCAGTGTGCCGCCGGCGCCGCAGATGGTCGCCATGAAGAGAAGCAGCATGTCCACGCTCACCAGCGCCTGCAGGATCGTGTAGTCCTCGCCCCGTGGTGGTGGCGTGAACATGTGCTTTAAGCAAGAGGCGATGCTGGAGCTGGAAGATGATGATGGCAGCTGCTGATGCTGTGACGTCACTGATGCTTCTCTCTCGATTGTGGCGCTTTGCTGTTCTGGCTCTACCATCTCAAGGGCGGCAGTTGGTTCCTGGATGGTGACTGTGGGGGGATCCCGGAGTGACTCTTCAAGCTCTTTTAGGATCCTGTACTCCTGGTTGACCACGACGGCGAGGGGAAGGAAGAGGAGAAGGAGCACGGCGGCACCGGACACGGCGTAGCCAGCGTGTGAGAAGCTAATCCTCTGCTGTACAACGATCATGACAAGAAGGAAACCGGCAAGAGTGATGGAAATGTAGAGGAACCGATAGAAGGCGCTATTGGTGGTTGCGGCGGTGGAGGATTTTCCGCCATGGCGGATGGAGCTCCGATACGGCATGATGCGTACGGCGTGGCCGAAGAGGACAGAGACGGCGACGGGGAGCCAAGCGACGAGGAGGATGAGCGACTTGGCATCATCGCCATAGATTGCGAGGTAGAGCTGGGCAAAGATGGCACCACTGAGGCCAGTGAAGCTCTTGAGGAGGCCGAGCACGACGCCACGGCTCTCCGGGAAGTTCTTCACGCACGTGACGAGCGCGCAGGTGTTGGTGAAGGACTGGGAGTTGGCGCCGGCGCAGATGTAGACGCACATGAGCCACACCGGCGGCCGGGCGGTGCGGCCGGAGACGGCGAGGTAGACCATGAGGTAGCCGAAGAGGTTGAGGGCGGCGCCGACGGAGAGCCCGACCCAGGGTGGGGTCACCTCGTTGAGGAGCCCCGCTAGGATGCCCACGTTGTAGCCTAGGTCCTTGAAGAAGGCCAGCGTGTTGAGCGTGCGCTGGTCGTAGCCTAGCGACGACTTGAGCGCCTTGGAGTACATGCCGAAGATGAATGTCGCGCCCGATGCAGATAGGATCAGCACGGACGAGAACACCATGAACCAACGGCCCAGCACCACCTGCCGCACGAACTGCGGCCTGGTCAGCATTGCGCCGCCGCCGCCATTGCTGAATAATGGAAGCTTCATGGTGCGGCTACCTGAGACAACTAACTGAGATTCAGCTTCTTCTTGGTCTTTTGTACGTCTCTCGTTGCGGTGTGCCTTGCTTCTGCATCGGCATGATATATATAGAAGCTCTGTCGAGTCGCATTTCTTTAGACGAGTTAGCAACATGCGTTTTTAAAGATCACTTGCCTTTAATTTGTACTGTTTATCTCTACACAAATGGCCGCCGCAATTCTTGGGTTTGCAAATGAAATTATTATTAGTTGTTTAGTTGCAATTACTCGGCTTTTGTCAGGTTCGTAATGGGCTAGTGGAGAATCATGTTGCTATTGATTAACTGGGTGCCAGTGAGACGTACATCACATGTTCATCTGGCAGCTTGCAAATGTGGCTCTGCTGCTTATCCTGACGGCGTCCTGCAGCATTTTCTATTGTTTGGTCAACTATTTTTTTGAGACTTCCCATAAGTACATCCGAAATGTGATTATTTTTTCTTTATAAGATATATATCCATCAAGAGCTGACCTGTAGTTTGATCTAACTTGGAGCATTACTGCAGATGTCACAAAAGAAATAGATTGTCAGGAAGTCGATGAATAACCAAAGAAACTTATTCCCTCCCTCCGAAAAAGAATGCACTTCTCGCTTCTTAAAAAATTTTAGCATCCTAAGTTTGACTAATTATAGATAAAATGTTATCAATATTTATGGTATCAAATATACATCACTAGTTTCGTTACAAAATATACTTTCATAATAAATTTATTTAGAACCATAAATATTTATGGTCAAAAGTGAACTACTTTAACTGACAGACAACCCGAACAGACCACCTTTTTGACAGAGGTAGTAATTAAGAATTAATTGATATACGTAACGCACAGCTCGGTTGGATGCTATTGAAGCTCGTTAGCAAACCGTTTTAGTAGAGTATATTATTGGACTAACTTGGCCGCATGCCGCAATATATTCTTCGGTTTGCATATGAAATTATTACAAGTTGTTTAGTTGGAATGGTTTGGTTTTTGTCAGATGAATAATAGGCCAGTGGGTAATCATCTGGCAGCTTGCAAGTATTTTCTATTGACTAGTCAACTATTTTTTTTTTAGATTTCCCAAAAAAAATACTGGCCATGTTTGGATGTTGCAGTATTCAGAAACCGCAGTATTGAAATACTGCAGTTTACTTTAGACTTCCCACAAAAACAAGTACATCGAAAAGGTGACTTTGTTATCACTGGGTTACAGAACAAAGATTGTCGGGTAGTCTCGATGACATAGAAGGAAACACTGGTAGAGAAACCATTATTCTAATAGGCTCATACACGCGGGTTCAAAATGTCCCGCTATGTTTAAATCATTCGAAGTGGTGTATACTAAGGCGGCACGAATAACCGTCTCATTCTAACCGGCAGCCGTTTTGAATTGTCATTCTAAGCGTCTCAATTCGCGCCGCTTCATTCGCACCGGTCCGAATTGTTTCACTTCGAAAATTCATAACTTTTACATATGGGCTTGGATTGAGAGAAACTTTATACAAAATTTGTTCATTTCGACGAGATCTATAACTTTGTAGCTGAAAGTTTTTGATTTGAAGTCGTTTAGATGTTCAAAACAGTTTGTGTCCTCATTCCTGCTCTTGTAACTTGAATTTCACGTTGGATTCTAAAATTTTTTTAACTTTTGCATATGGTTTTAGATGGATAGAAGTTTTATATGAAATGTGTACGTTTCGACGAGAACTACAACTTTGTAGTTGAAAGTTTTTTAATCTAAGGTCGTTTAGATGTGCAAAACCTCAATGTTCTGTTGTGTTTCCATCCTTGTTCCCGCTCCTGTACTTTAAATTTCAGGTTCTATTCTAAATTTTGGAACTTTTGCATATGGTCTCGGATGAAGAGAAGATTTATACGAAATTTGTACATTTCGACGAGATCTACAACTTTGTTGTTGATTTTTTTATTTAAAGTATTTTAGATGCTCAAATAATAGAACTAAGCTTTATGCAATAAGGGTCAAAAGGAATATATCTCCCTCATGTGTGCAGGAATGACGTCTAGGTGAAATTGTAAGCAAGGCTCGTGCGAGACAGGAGGTCGTGAGTTTGAAGGCTGGGCACCGCACATACGCCCGCGACCATAGCTCGAGTGTGGCCTCTCGGGATGGAAATAATATTTTTACTATTTTTATTTACGAATTTTTACTTTACTATTTGTACCGGTTCGAGATCCACGGATTAGAGTAACTTGTCAAACGAAACGGTTAAATAATAACCGGTGCGAATAACCGCCTCATTTGAATTGGCT
This sequence comes from Urochloa ruziziensis, assembly GCA_015476505.1. NCBI lineage: Eukaryota > Viridiplantae > Streptophyta > Magnoliopsida > Poales > Poaceae > Urochloa > Urochloa ruziziensis. The sequence continues at coordinate 42,704,400 of CM027118.1, read as the reverse complement.
AAATGGAAGCGGTGAAATAACCACTTCGGATGAGGTTTTCGCGCCGTTTGAGTTAAGGTCTCCGCATAGTGAAACATAAGATTCGACATAAGCTCATAATATGTAGTCCGGCGCCTGTCCGTATAACTACACCAAAAAAGCTGGTTAGATATACTTTATTTCAATATTTGTAGGCTTCATACATTTTATTTCATCACTAGGCTACTGTAGAGTTGTTTTCATAATCTACCCTAGCTGGTTAGAGAGGCTGAGGCATGGTTACACTAGTAGAATCGGTATAGCCAGGGTTCGTAGGTTTTCTAGACCCGGAAAAGATTATTTTTTAATAAAAAACCTTGGGGCTGTTCACCCCACCGGGTCTATTTTTAAAGCATGTATAGCCTCACTGCAAGGACCGTGTCAAGACATGTACGAAAATCTAAGCGTGTGTCCAGATAATTTAAGATGTTTTGTAGAGATTTTTTATACATGTCTATGGTTTTAAATGTACTTTCTTATTTATGCTTGCACTGTTTGTCCATCTATCGTATTTAAATTTCACACAAGTCAATAAACATTGTCGCAAAAATATATAAATTAACTTTAATATTCTTATAAATTAAATAGAGTGGCATATATAAAACTGATTACATATAGCATATCTCAAACTGTAGTCGATAGCGCCCAAACTTGTTCCTAATGTGCTCTGCCAAATCCTTCTTAAGTTGTAAATAAGCTAAATAATTTCAAATATGATCTTTCTCTAATACTCTTTCGGATAAAAATGAACTATCATTTCAATGTGAATAATTAATATATACAATTTGTTTAAATGCGGGAGCAGGGGAGGGGTGGGCAGAGGCCATGCAAATGGAGCACGTCAGATCCGCGATGAAACGATCCTCAATAATGCGGGTTACATTAGAGCAAGTTAATGGAGCCAGCTGCAAGTTAATGGAGCCAGCTGCAAGCGGGTGTATAAAATGCCAGGTCAGTCAGCGGTACATGCGGGGACAAGCGTCTTTAATGCTTTGCGTAGTCCAGCAGTGGGGTGTGGGCCAATGACAATCCCAGGAACGCTATGCGCCGGCTGCGAGCGGGCGTACAACGAGTCGCCGGCTCTAATCTCTCTCCTAGTTTCTCTCTCACCCACGTAAGATTCTGCTGACGTGTATTCTCATTTTGCCTGGTGATCTGGCACCATAATACTTGCTCTTAAATTTCATAAAAATTGATAACTGTACCAGCTAGATGTCATAATTAGGTTGTTGCCAGCAAAACTGCTGATGTGGCATGAAATTTAATTTCTTCGGCACCCCATTTTTAACACATACAATCTGGCATCCGGAACTATAAACTCCACCCATATAGTTTAAAAGCACTCATCATCAATACATAAAAAAAGATCTATATTATGAAACTTTCTATTACAGAAACTTTGTTGCGTACTTTAGAGGGAAGGATCTTGCTGACCAAAACATATATGCACAAAAGAAAAATGACAATAACATCTCAAATATAACTAGATTGGTACGCATTCAGAATGCAACTGTACTGTATCAAATTATTATTCGACGACCTCTAAATATGGATCGTCCCAACCAGTACGCCTTGCTTTCTCCGTCCCGTAAAAATTCTCCAAGACTCATTTTTTATTCAATCAGGCTTCTCCTGGATTCCACTCACTACGGAAAAACTGACCTTTAGTCCCGGTCACAGGACGGGTTAGTCCCGGTCGCTGTGGCCGGGACTACATGGCCATGACTAACGTGTCACACGTTAGTCCCGGCCACAGGCAGCCGGGACTAAAGTTCTTTTTTTCTTTTTTTTGTTTCTTATTTCTTTTTGGTTTTATATATACGTATTTGTATGCATACGACGATGAGCATTAATATTATATATATATACATAAACACAGAAAGTTCATAGTACACAACACTTGAAAGATATGACTTGATCGTTTCATTCCCCCTATTTCTAACGCCCGGGCATGCGGCCATAGAAAGTCTTGCCGTCGTGGTAGAATTCTCCGTCCTTTGATATGACTTGATCGAGCAGGAATCCGCACATAGATTCTTGAATTGCCCTGACCCGAGCTTCTTCGATGAGTTCTTCTTTCATTTTCCATCGCTGAAACATTTTCAGATAAAAACATGAGAATGAAAAATAATGAATTAAAACTAATTAGCAGAATTGATTGTGATCATGTACCTTAAATGCTTCCGGTGTCATTTGTCCTTTTTCACTTACAAACGTGTCAATCCACTCGCATACGTAGTATCCACATAAGTTGTTGCCTTGCTCCTGTCTCATGCACTATGGGCAAATGGGTTACAACATAGAATAATAAAATGTTTATTACGAATGACACAAGATGTGAGAATCTATTCACACCGGAAAGTCCTTCGCAATGTGAAGAGGGCCGAAGTCCTCTTTTACTTTAAAGTGTTTTTTCATGTATTTCGACCATGCCTTGTTCATCAAGTCGATGCAGTCTTGGTACTTTTCTTGAGGCTGCCTCAATGAGTCGTAGACCCAGACCCTGTGCCATTCGATCTCAATAGCAAACAGTATCCAGTGGAACTGTTCATATATACATACGCAGAACCAATTAATATTGATTACAATTAGTATTATTTTGAAGGGATTGAAAAATTGGCGAAGAACTCACTGATGATTGTATGGCAAGAGGATGTAGTTAGACATGCTATGCTTACGCGGAGCCCTGTATATAGTGCCCACCACGTCACAGGAATGTCTTGCTACGGTTTCCTCGTGTACACAGTCAGGGTCAATGAAGCCGACGCTATCGAAGTTCTTTTGCCGGGAAATTAGGATTTTTTACCTAAAGAAAAAAAAACGACAAAAGCGGGGATTAGTCAACACAAAAAGGACCGAGTATAGATGAAATAATAAAATGAGAAGAAACACTTACATGCACCATACACTCATTAGGCTCTTGTGAATGACATCTTGATGGTACAAATCGTAAAGTGCCTCAAACTCTATCCATACCTCCCCGTCCCCCCGCCAGAAATGCTCGTCTTTAACCTGAGCTGGGAACATTACCATTCCGTTCTAAGATTGCAACACATACCATCTGTGAAGCTCTGCCATTCTGGTCGGCAGGTACGTTAGCAACTCGGGCCATATTAGAGGTTCACCTGGTACAAACTTTTTCCGGCCGCGGGCTTCCTGTAGTTGCTGCCCTAACAATTGAGAGGCTATGAGATCCGTTTGCATTATCATCCCAGCAAAGGTAAACAGATCTCTCGATTCATTGGGACGTTCGTCGTCCTGCACTACCAACGGAGGGATCGACTGTTGGGACTGTTCTCCGAGCTGAGGAATGCTTTTTTTATTTCTTTTCAAGTTCTTCGGGTCGGCGTGGAGCTTTCTGATCTGCCGATCATAATCCGATTCCTTTTTTATTCCACTGCCAGGAACTCTTTAACGAAGTGTGCTTTTCGAACAGCATCTATTTCTAGCTTCTTATTCGCAGCCGCCTTCTTGGCCGCCTGAGCTTCAAAGAAGGTTCGAACTTCTTTTCGTGTCTCTAGCGAAGGAGTTTCATCAACCCACGGTGCCGTGAATGCTTTCTCCTGGTTCCTGATGTGCGGCGGCTGAGGCGTCGGAGTAGGGTCGCTTCGAGCGGTTGGTGATGGCGGCTCTAGGCTATGCTCAAATGCCCACCTTGGAGAACTTGGACCTACACTTGGATTCCGCTCTTCTGGCGTTCTTGATCTTTGCCTTGAACAATCAGCGGAACCAGCTGTGACTGCTTGCGCCAGTCGTATGTGCTGCTTTGGCCAAGCGACCCATGTGCTTACGGCATGTTGTAGTTTCGTTTCTTCAGGACCTATAGGCACAGGGAGCTCCACGTCGTCCCAGCCATCTTCTACTAGGTCAACTTGAACTCTGGCGTATCCATCAGGAAGCGCCACGGAATGTAGTAATTCCCCTGGTTCCGGTACTTCCGCAAAACCCTGAGCACAAACTTTGAGCTTTTTCCCGATGGGATATAGAAGCTCACATTTGGTCCTCACAGTGATGGCATCAATGGGGTCCCGCAGTTGATGCTCTGTGTCACCGACACTGCTACGGCGCTGGGAGGCGAGACTGATCTCCAAATCGGGAGCAGCTTGTACCGGGCGTTGGCTAACTGTTGCCTCAAGAGAAGCTATCCGCTCTTCTAGGGTACGGAACTTCTCTGCCGTTGCTACCTTGCTTCTGGATCGACTTCGATAAGTCGCTAGATCTTCAGCAAAGCCACGTTTCCATGGAACTACGCCCATGCCTCGGGTCCGTCCAGTGTGTTCCGGATTGCCAAGAGCATAAGTCAGCTCGTCATTCTCTCTGTTGGGAACGAAAGTTCCCTCTTCCGCTTGCCTTATTGCTTCTTGGAGTCTAAGAGTAGCCTCTCTTAGTACGTCGCAAGTGACAAACAACCCAGTCTCCTTGTCTAGTGTACCTCCATGAGCATAGAAGTAATACCTTGCTCGTTTTGGCCAACTCAAGGTCTGTGGTACGATCCCTTTTGCAATTAGATCACCTTCCATCTTTTTCCATTTCGGAATCGCAACCGCATAACCTCCAGGCCCAAGATGATGGTGCCGAGTCTTTTTGCTACTATTGACTTTCGCCTTCATTGATCGTGCCTCACTGTCCGCGGACAGTCTATTCTGCACAAACTCTGGCCACTACTGTCGTTGCTTCTTTAAAACCTTGTCAAAATCTGGTGTCAGGCCCTTTTTGACAAAGTCCCTGACCAAGTTCTTCTTGAAGGTCTGGAATTGAGTAGCCATCTTCGGAAAACTCCAAGTCATAACTTTATCTTCTTTGTCCTTGGGAAAGAGTAGTGCAGTTTTATCTCTGTCCATAACATAGCCTTCTCTGAGACTGGAACGATATCTTCATCTCTATTAGATGTTGTATGCCGTATTTCTCTTCCAGTGCCTATACTTTATAGGTACGTTTTCCCTTAGAAGAGCTCCAATTTGATTTGTGTATTGTGTCCTAACACCAGGAGGGGCTATTGGCTGGCCGTCAGCGCTCACTTCTGTGACGATCGTATGACCTTCCATCTTCCTCTTGGACCCACGTTTCCTTATTTTCTTCATCGATTTTGATGTCTGCACAAAATATATCTCAATTAATAGAAGTTCTCGATGCGCATATAAATTGATTTACATAAATATGGACAAATTTCTTATACCACGGCTTGTTCCTCCTCCTCATTATCTTGCTCCTCCTCATTATTATCTTGCTCCTCCATATCTGCATTCAAGTTCAAATAGTGGATGCCATCGTCCTCTGCTGCTTCATTCTCTTCGGCAGGTACATGTCGAGTACCATCACGAATGATCTCGTGCATGAGGAACTCGTCGTTGCGCAAAGGATCCATTTTCGCTTGCTAGAACAATAAACAAAATATTAACTATCAGATTTCTAGCACAGTGAAGTGTTGGCGTCAGCGCGGGGGTTCTATACATCTCCAAATATTTTCTAATAATTACTACTAAATTTCTATCTTTTTCTGCTATTTTCTATTATTTTCTAATATATTCTCTAGCAATTACATGAAATAAAAAAAGCAAAAAAAGCGCTGATGTCAGCACAGCGAAGTGCTGGCGTCAGAGCAGGGGTTTTATACATGTCCAAATATTTTCTAATAATTAATACTAAATTTCTATCTTTTTCTGCTATTTTCTATTATTTTCTAATATTTTCTATAGCAATTACATGAAATAAAAAAGCAAAAAAGAAGCGCTGACGTCAGCACAATGAAGTGCTGGCGTCAGCGCGGGGGTTCTAGACATGTTGAAACATTTTCTAGTAATTACTACTAAATTTCTATCTTTTTTTGCTATTTTCTATTATTTTCTAATATTTTCTATAGCAATTACATGAAATAAAAAAACCAAAAAAAAGTGCTGACGTCAGCACAATGAAGTGCTGGCGTCAGCGCGGGGTTCTAGACATGTCCAAACATTTTCTAGTAATTACTACTAAATTTCTATCTTTTTCTGCTATTTTCTATTATTTTCTAATATTTTCTATAGCAATTACATGAAATGAAAAAAGCAAAAAAAAGCACTGACATCAGTACAGTGAAATGCTGGCGTCAGCGCAGGTGTTCTATACATGTCCAAATATTTTCTAGTAATTACTACTAAATTTCTATCTTCTTTTGCTATTTTCTAGTATTTTCTAATATTTTTATAGCAATTACATGAAATAAAAAAGCAAAAAAAGCGCTGACATCAGCACAATGGAGTGTTGGCATCAGCGCGGGGGTTCTAAACATGTCCAAACATTTTCTAGCTATCTCATTCTGCTATTTTCTAATATTTTCTATAGCAATTACATGAAAATAAAAAAAGAAAAAAAAGCACTAACGTCAGCACAGCGAAGTGCTGGCGTCAGCGCGGGGGTTCTATACATGTCCAAATATTTTCTAGTAATTACTACTAAATTTCTATCTTTTTCTACTATTTTCTAGTAATTTCTAATATCTTCTATAGCAATTACATGAAATAAAAAAAGCAAAAAAAAGAGCTGACATCAGCACAATGAAGTGCTGGCGTCAGCGTGGGACTTCTACACATGTCCAAATATTTTCTAGTAATTACTACTAAATTCCTATCTTTTTCTGCTATTTTCTATTATTTTCTAATATTTTCTATAGCAATTACATGAAATAAAAAAACCAAAAAAAAGCGCTGACGTCAGCACAATGAAGTGCTGGCGTCAGCGCGGGGGTTCTAGACATGTCCAAACATTTTCTAGTAATTACTACTAAATTTCTATCTTTTTCTGCTATTTTCTATTATTTTCTAATATTTTCTATAGCAATTACATGAAATGAAAAAAGCAAAAAAAAGCACTGACATCAGTACAGTGAAATGCTGGCGTCAGCACAGGTGTTCTATACATGTCCAAATATTTTCTAGTAATTACTACTAAATTTCTATCTTCTTTTGCTATTTTCTAGTATTTTCTAATATTTTTATAGCAATTACATGAAATAAAAAAGCAAAAAAAGCGCTGACATCAGCACAATGGAGTGTTGGCATCAGCGCGGGGGTTCTAAACATGTCCAAACATTTTCTAGCTATCTCATTCTGCTATTTTCTAATATTTTTTATAGCAATTACATGAAAATAAAAAAAGAAAAAAAACACTAACGTCAGCACAGTGAAGTGCTGGCGTCAGCGCGGGGGTTCTATACATGTCCAAATATTTTCTAGTAATTACTACTAAATTTCTATCTTTTTCTACTATTTTCTAGTAATTTCTAATATCTTCTATAGCAATTACATGAAATAAAAAAAGCAAAAAAAAGAGCTGACATCAGCACAATGAAGTGCTGGCGTCAGCGTGGGACTTCTACACATGTCCAAATATTTTCTAGTAATTACTACTAAATTCCTATCTTTTTCTGCTATTTTCTATTATTTTCTAATATTTTCTATAGCAATTACATGAAATAAAAAACCAAAAAAAAGCGCTGACGTCAGCACAATGAAGTGCTGGCGCCAGCGCGAGGGTTCTAGACATGAACAAACATTTTCTAGTAATTACTACTAAATTTCTATCTTTTTCTTCTATTTTCTATTATTTTCCAATATTTTCTATAGCAATTACATGAAATAAAAAGAGCAAAAAAAAAGCGCTGACGTCAGTACAGTGAAATGCTGGCGTCAACGCAGGGGTTCTATACATGTCCAAATATTTTCTAGTAATTACTACTAAATTTCTATCTTCTTTTGCTATTTTCTAGTATTTTCTAATATTTTCTATAGCAATTACATGAAATAAAAAGCAAAAAAAAGTGCTGACATCAGCACAATGAAGTGTTGGCATCAGCGCGGGGGTTCTAAACATGTCCAAACATTTTCTAGCTATCTGTTTCTTCTATTTTCTATTATTTTCTATAGCAATTACATGAAATAAAAAAAGAAAAAAAAAAGCGCTGACGTCAGCACAGTGAAGTGCTGGCGTCAGCGCGGGGGTTCTATACATGTCCAAATATTTTCTAGTAATTAATACTAAATTTCTATCTTTTTCTACTATTTTCTAGTAATTTCTAATATCTTCTATAGCAATTACATGAAATAAAAAAACGAAAACATGAGCTGACATAAGCACAGTGAAGTGCTGGCGTCAGCACGGGGCTTCTATACATGTCCAAATATTTTCTAGTAATTACTACTAAATTTCTATCTTTTTCTGCTATTTTCTAGTGTTTTCTAATATTTGCTATAGCAAATACATGAAATAAAAAATGCAAAAAAAAACGCTGACGTGAGCACTGTGAAGTGCTTGCGTCAGCGCGGGGTTCTATACATGTCCAAACATTTTCTAGCAATAACTACTAATTTATTAGCATTTTATAATTTTTTCTAATATTTTCTACTTGCTCTACTTAATTGTCTAGCATTTTTCACTATTTTCTACTAATTTTCTAATATTTTCTACAATTCTCCAAATATTTTCTAGCATTTTGTACAATTTTCTATACTAATTACATAAAAAATAAAAAAAGCGCTGACGTCAGCACTGTGTAGTGCTGATGTCAGCGTGTGGAGGGCAACGGCCGGGCGACAGACCGGCTGGGCGGCAGTGGGGAGGGCCGGCGCTGGGTGCCGGGGTGACCACGGACGGCGGCGGCGGGGACGACGGGCGCCGGGCCGTGCAGAGGAGGCCGGCCGGCGGGGCGCTGGGGGCAGCGGGCCCGCGCGCGGCGGCGGCGGAGAGGGCCGGCTTCGGCGGAGAGGGCCGGACGCGTGAGGTGGAGAAGGGCGGCGACAAGGAGCCGGCGCCGGGGACGACGGGCCCGTGGCGGCGGCGGAGAGGGCCGGCGCGGGGCGAAGAAGGGCGGCGGCGCGGGGTCGACGAGGGGCCGGCACGGGGATGGCCGGAGCAGCCGATGGCGGCGGTGGAGGACGCGGATCCGGCGTGGGCGTCGGGGACGGCGGCGCTCGACGGGGAGGACAAGTGAAAATCGGCTAAGTGTGTGCGAGAAGGGATTGGGGATTTATACGTGGAGGCCATTTAGTCCCGGCTGGCTTCCCCAGCTGGGACTAAACTGCCCCCGCGCCAGGTTAGTCCCGGCTGGAGAGGCCAGCCGGGACTAACATGCACCATTTAGTCCCGGCTGGACTTTTCAGCCAGGACTAACCTGCCACGCCGGGCGGGAAAACCAAAAATGGGTGAGGCAGGTTAGTCCCGGCAAAGGTTAGTCCTTTTTCTTTTCTATTTCTCTATTTATGTTTTTACTTATATATTCTTAGTAATTATAGTAATGGAGCAAAAATTAAAACCTTAATTTTTTTAGCATCCTATTAATTATGGCCCCACGCTAAAAATTTTGTTTAACATGATATAGTACCATTAGCAATTATTACCAATTATGTCTAACTAATAGGGTGTATATGTGCTTATACTTCTGTTATTAGTAATAAATCGAAAACATTTCATTTTGAACCATGCAAAAATATTCAAAAATATTTTCTGCGATGTTCTATACAATGACTTAATCAATTCAGTAATTACCTAATTACTTTCATGTAATTTAATGTTTCAACGATCCTAGTAATGTTAATTTAATGGAAGTAAATAATATTTCTACCATGCAAAAATATAATATTGTATTTTGATGTTATTGTGTCCTAATTGCACGAATAATTTCGAGAATTGAGACAAATACGACATAATGGTTACATTACATCACTTAACGTGAAATACAACATATATAAAAACGAGAATTGAGATAAATACGACATAGTGGTTACATTACATCACTTAAAACTACTCATCATTATCTATTACATTGTGGATAATCTTCCGTTTGACGAAAGTGCCTTGGGCGTGATCACGGCGTAAGGCGTGTCCTCTTTAGATAAGAGGATGCTCGGGTCAACTTCGACTGAGAATGGAGGAAGGTCATCGATCTGGTCGTAATCTTCTGACTTGTCTGAAATATCCTCAACTCCAACAACTTTTCTTTTCCCTGGAAGAACTATATGTCGTTTCGGCTCATCTTCGGACTTATTTGCAGACTTCTTTTGAGACTTCCAAGGGTTTCTTCTTCGGTTTGCTTGACATGTCCTTCACATAGAACACCTGTGTCACGTCTTTGGCTAGAACGAATGGTTCATCTTTATATCCAGTTCTCATAAGGTCCACTGTAGTCATTCCATACAGGTCCTTCATTACCGCTCCTGCAGCCACCCATTGGCAACGAAACACAGGAACAATTATGGGTCCATACACAAGTTCCCATAACTCCTCTATGATACCATAGTAGTTGCCCTTTTTCTCATTACTTTTTCCATCACAGAAACGGACACCACTATTTTGGTTAGTGCTTTTCTTGTCTTGAGCACTTGTGTAAAATGTATACCCGTTGATGTCGTACCTTTGGTATCGATGGATTTTGTTCGATGGTCCTCTAGCCAGCCACCGAACTTCTTGATCAACTGTGTCATTCCCCAAAAATTTTAGCCAAAACCAGTCTTCAAAAGTTTTTATATGTTGGCGTGTAATCCAATCAGGAGTTTTCCCCAGATTTTTGGACCGTACAATATTCATGTGCTCATCAATATATGGAGCCACCTTGGATGAATTCTGAAGAACCGTAAAGTTTGCTTTGCTGATTTCGTTCTAAGAGATGTCCATTACTGACTTCTTTCCCAATGTGCCTTTTCCCTTGATTCGCCCCTCATGGTGTGACACGGGGAGCCCAATCAGATCGAGGTCAGGAATAAAGTCAATGCAAAAGTCAATGACCTCCTCTGTTCCATAGCCCTTAGCTATGCATCCTTCTGGGCATGAATGGTTGCGAACATATTTTTTCAAGACTCCCATGAACCTCTCGAAAGGGAACATACTGTGTAAAAAAATAGGACCTAGTACAGTTATTTCATTCACAATATGAACTAGAAGGTGTGTCATCATGTTGAAGAAGGAAGGTGGGAAGACCATCTCGAAGCTGACAAGACATTCAACAATGTCTTTCTACAGTTTTATCAAATTCTTTGGATTAATTGCCTTCTGCGAAATTTCATTCATGAACGCACAAAGCTTTACGACTGCCAACCCTACATTGTCCGGTAGAACACCTCTTAGTTCAACCGGAAGTAATTGTGTCATCAGGACGTGGCAGTCATGGGACTTCAAGTTTAGGATTTTCTTCTCTTTCATGTTTATTATGCCCTGTATATTCGAGGAGTACCCGGACGGGACCTTGATACTGTTCAAGCAATCAAACATACTTTCCCTCTCCTCTTTGCTTAGATTGTAGCTGGCAGGACTTAAATAGTGACGTCCTTTGTCTACTTTTTCGGGTTGCATGCCTTGTCATTGTTGCAGCTCATGCATGTCACGCCTCGCTGCCATTGTGTCTTTTGAGTTCTTACCATGCACTCCCAGGAAGCCTAGTACGTTGAGGAAAAGATTCTTTGTCAGATGCATCACATCAATTGTGTTGCGAACCTGTAAGAATTGCCAATAAGGTAGGTCCCACAATATAGACTTCTTCTTCCACATTGGAGCATGTCCCTGGTCGTCCTTGGGAACAGGTTGGCTACCGTGACTCTTTCCAAATATACACTTCACATCCTTGATCATCAAGAACACACGCTTTCCATTACGAAACACAGGCTTAGGGCGAGTTTCAGACTATCCTTTAAAATGTTTCCCTTCGTTTCTTAGGGTGTGATCAGAAGGAAGGAATCGGCGATGGCCCATGTGTACGCATTTCTTAGAGTGTTTCAAATAAATGCAATCGGTTTCTTCTAGACAGTGGGTGCAGGCATTGTATCCCATGTTCGACTATCCTGATAGTTTTGCAAGTGCAAGCCAATCATTGATGGTTACGAAAAGCAAAGCTCGAAGGTCGAAAGACTACTGTTTATACTCATCCCACACATGTACGCCTTCTTCCTTCCAAAGCAGTAAGAGATCGTCAACCAAGGGTCGTAGGAACACATCAATGTCGTTGCCAGGTTCTTTTGGCCCTTGTATAAGCAACGACATCATGAGAAACTTCCGCTTCATGCATAGCCAAGGAGGGAGGTTGAAGATACATAGCGTCATAGGCCATGTACTGTGACTGTAGCTAAATTCACCGAACGGATTCATTCCATCAGTACTCAAACCGAATCTTATGTTCCTTGGGTCGTTATCAAATTTAGGATACTCGGTGTTTAGGTTTCTCCATTGGGATCCATCTGCGGGGTGTCTCATCATGTGATCTTGCTTACGATCTTCTCTGTGCCACCGCATCAACTTAGTGTTATCCTTGTTCTTGAAGAAGCGCTTCAGACGTGGTATTATAGGAAAGTACCACAACAACTTTGCGGGAACTTTCTTCCTGACTGGCTTCCCATCAACATCGCCTGGATCGTCTCGTCTGGTCTTATACCGCAATGCGCTGCAAACTAGACAAGATTCTAAGTTCTCGTATTCCTTGCCACGATATAGTATACAATCGTTAGGACATGCGTGAATCTTCTGTACCTCCAATCCAAGAGGGCAAACCATCTTTTTAGCTTCGTATGTTGTCGACGGCAGCTCGTTACCATCTGGAAGCATGTTCTTTACAATTTTTAATAGCTCACTAAATCCCCTATCGGTGACGCCATTAGTTGCCTTCCATTTCAGCATCTCCAGTGTGGTACCCAACTTCTTATGCTCTGGTTTGCAACCAGGGTACAACAGCTTTTTGTGATTGTCCAGCATCTTCTCAAACTTTAATGACTCCTTTGCAGTTTCACTGTCTTTCTGTGCATCAAGCAACACCTGACGTAGCTCGTTAGGTGGCTCGTCTTGTGCAACATTTGCTTCACCCTCGTCCATTGGGTCATCTTCAAAGCCACCAGCTGCATGAACAAATGCCCAGTCTGGAAGTGCATTGTTATCTTCGTCATCATCTTCTTCATTGTCTCCCATCATAACTCCCGGTTCACCGTGTTTGGTCCAAATGGTATAGTTACTCATGAAACCTTTTTCATAAATGTGGTTCCACAGAGTAGCTCTTTTATAGTATTCTTTTTTATTTTTGCATGTAGCGCATGGACAACACATTAAACCCTTTGTTGACGGATGCTATTATACGATTTTACCGCCAACATTCCACGATATTCTAGGCTCATCTTGCTCATGACAATGTGAATTTGATTATTTCTAATGAGTTCCACAAGTTTTGTACAATTTGTGAGTAAAGGAGCAGATGGGGAAAAGAAGGAACAATTTGGGCACAGGGCCAGCCTGGCCGGCCTAGGCCAGGCCAACCGGCCCCCTTTCCCCTCTTCTGGCCACGACACTGATCCACAAGCTTACTGATGTATCAAAGATGATCATGAGCCGTGCATTTGATGTCGGTTTGATCAAAGGACCCAGAAGGCCTAGGGTGGGATAAACATGGATTGAAGGGCCCACAACCTAGGATTCTTGGACAGCTTCAACCGAAGCAACCGTTACCGACTTCAAGACATCATCCAAGCCGTCCCTGCAAAGGTCGGTGCCACTTGGCACCAGAGCCAGGCCGGCCAGACTAGATGAGGCTGGCTGGCCTACCACCGTGGCCCCTACGCTTTCCCCCTTCGCGTGGATGTTAAGCAGGAGGCTAGCGTGATGATGACGCCAGGAACCGCCCTTGGAGCCTATAAAGGACACCCCACTCACCTTGAGAAGACACAACAAGATAGAGGAGAAGAAGCTCTAGGGTAAGTGCTACCACTCCCATACTTAGAAAATAGGGAGAGAGGTGAGGTGAGAGTCCGGGAGAGAAGCCAGAGTTGTCGGTTTCTCTTCCACTTTGTACCTCGGCGGATGCGGCTCAACTTCGAGTAACATCCGGGTCTTGTCTGGTAATCCTGGTTCCCTCTGATTTATTAAGCATTCAGACTTGCTAGCTTTTGTTCACTGGTTCCTCGTTCACTACTTAGTAGTGGGTGCTTTGCTTTGATATCAAGCGAAGTAGTAATTATTAGTTTAGACATGATGCCTAGACTAGTCGTTACCTTGGTTTGCACCCAGTTCAACAGAATAGTTGTGGTAGCCGGCAGGTGGTGACAGCCCTGTCCGGCCGACGTAATCCACCACGTTAGTTCTGGACTGTAGGACTTAGGGGTAGGCAGCACCACTCCCCTTCTCATCCCTTTCTGTGAGTGGTGGTGTCTCGGGCACCCGAAGTGAACTCTCTTGAACAAGTCTGCCTTGCTTGATCTATCAAAATATCCAGTATTGCTACACAAGTACCCTCTCTACCCTCAGCCTTTTTATCTCTTCTTTTCTTTTTGTTGTCATCCATATCCCCCATATTACACCTTCGGACGAACTAATTAAAGGATTAGTACACTTCTCGTTCCCCGTGGAAATCGATCCCTGGAATACTCCTGGGTGAAAGCTACATCGGTATCCGTACGCTTGCGGATTTATCTGTAGGTCATAAGAAATACCAACAAGCTTTCTGGCGCCGTTGCCGGGGAACGGTAGCTGTTCTTATCCCGAACCTAGTTCGTCCACATATCATCCACCTACCATCATGAATTCCACTCCTACCTTATATCAATTCTCAGCTCCAAAAGCTGAAGATCTGGAGCCACCACCATCATCTCACCCCGTGGAAAGCTCTGGCTACGAAATACACACAGAATTCATAGCCAAGATCAAGGAGAATCCATTTTCTGGAGCTGAAGGAGAGAATCCTTATGTTCACTTACGGGAATTTGAGCAAATTTGCTCATGCTCTGTGATTACAGGGATGGCCCAACAAACTCTGAAATGGAAGGTGTTTCCCTTCTCTTTGACGGGTTGAGCAAAGAAATGGTGTGATCACTATCGTGAGAGAGTGGAGGGAAGTTGGGAGACAGTACGAGATAAATTTTGCCTAACCTTTTTCCCTGAATCTCGGGTCGCTGACCTTCGAATCGAGGCCCTCACCTTCAAACAAAGGGAAGGAGAATCACTAGGGGCCGCTTGGGCTCGATTTACCTATCTTATGGCCGCGGGACCTAATCTAGGGATCCCTGAACCCATCCTTCTAATACATTTTAGAAGAGGTCTCGAAATCGAATCAGCCAAATTCCTAGATTCGTCCTTAGGAGGATCTTTCACTCATTCGACATCTTGTGAGGGAAGGGCCATTCTAGACAAAATTCTAGAGAACTCCCCTTACACTAGGATTTATGATGAATTCCCGAAAGAAATTCCTGAGGAGGTCATAGAAGAGACATCCGCGACGGAAGATGTGAAAGCATCACAAGAATCCACACCAATCATAGCACATCTCTCCGATACTCTCCCTGAACCAACCCCAGCTTATGACCTGGACCTACATGATACTCGTTGTGCCTTCCCCTACGATTTCCATGACGAGCTATTCCTGGAGTACGGGGATAGCTCAAAACTTCCTGTAGTCGAAAGGCATACAAATACTAAGGTCCAAGCCACCGACTACATTGACTAGCATTCTCGAGAGGAGCTCATTGAAAATCTTTCTGCTGTCATGAGTCGAGAATGATTAGATGAGGCAAAGGCCTCAACTAAAGTTGTTAAAATGCCCACAAAAATTAGAAAAATGTACTGTGAAGTAATGGGCATAAAAGGCGGCATTTGTTATGATCCAAGCTTAGGGATCAATATCATCTCACAATCATTAGTTCGATCCCAGCTTTCCCGGCCATGTCTATCTTCATCACAAAAGCACCTGAAACTCCAATCAAAAGGCATCCTAGATTGCCTAGGTATCCTTCGTGTGGTGCCAATCAAGATAGACAAGCCGAAGCTCTATCTAGATTTCCATATCTTCGACCTTCCAAAAGATCTAGAGAAACAAATCATCATAGGAAGGCCGATTGAGAAAATCTTAAGGAATCTACCTGTAGGAGATCTAGTAGAACTCAAGGTCGGCCGACAGTATGTCCCGACTTCTTTTTCTCGATCTCTTAACACTCAAGTGGAACCTGAGATCGAGCCCGATCCATTGGAGGAAGTCATGTCTATTGCGGCTAACTGACATGGCTCAACCAAGCTTTGAGGAAGAAGAAACTTATTTCTCAAAGGTTGAGGAAACTCAACCCTCTGTTAAGCTCGATACCTCCAAAAAACCTCAATCGTCCCCAATCGAGCTCAAACCTCTTCCTCCTGGTTTACAATATGCCTTCCTCCATGGAAATCAAGACACCCTAGTCATTATAAGTGATAAGCTCATAGGACATTGAAACAACATCACTTATTTCTGTTCTGGAGAAACATCGAACAGTCCTAGGATATTCCCTCCAGGACTTGCAAGGCATAAGTCTGACCCTCTGCACTCATCGCATCCCAATCGATCCTGGATCAACACCATCGAGAGAGCCTCAACGGCGACTCAATATACGATGAGAGAGGTGGTAAAGAAAGAAGTGCTAAAACTTCTCCATGCCGGAATTATCTACCCTGTGCCCAATAGTGAATGGGTTAGCCCTGTTCAAGTCGTTCCAAAGAAAGGGGGGATGACGGTGGTACGCAATGATAAGAATGAGCTCATCCCTCAGCATACCCCCACTGGGTGGCGTATGTGCATTGATTACCGTAGACTCAATAAAGCCACCAAGAAAGATCACTTCCCTCTACCCTTCATTGATGAAATGTTAGAACGACTCGCTAAGCACTCCTTCTTCTGCTTCCTTGATGGTTACTCTTGGGTATCACCAAATTCCTATCCATCCAGACGACCAGAGTAAAACGACATTTACTTGCCCCTATGGAACATTCGCCTATAGGCGAATGTCCTTTGGGCTATGTAATGCCCCCGCATCCTTCCAGCGGTGCATGATGTCCATCTTCTCCGACATGATTGAGGAGATCATGGAGGTTTTTATGGATGATTTCTCCGTTTATGGAACGACCTTTGCCGACTGTTTAGAAAATCTCGATAAGGTCTTAGGGAGATGCAAGGAAAAGCATCTAGTTTTGAACTGGGAGAAATGTCACTTCTTGGTGAGGGAAGGAATTGTTTTGGGGCACCGCATTTCTGAGCGCGGTATAGAGGTGGACAGAGCTAAGGTGGAAGTAATTGAGAAGCTTCCACCCCCCATAAATGTTAAAGGAGTTCGCAGCTTCCTTGGGCACGCTGGGTTTTACCGCCGATTTATCAAGAATTTCTCTCAAATAGCCCGGCCTTTAACCAATCTCCTTGCCAAGGAAGCTCCCTTCATCTTTGATGAAGAGTGCTATGCTGCCTTCCACATTCTCAAGAAAGCTCTTATATCAGCGCCTATCATACAACCTCCGGATTGGGCTCTCCCATTCGAGATCATGTGCAATGCGAGTGACTTTGCCGTAGGTGCGGTCCTGGGGCAAACCAAGAATAAGTTGCACCATGCTATTTGCTATGCTAGTAAAACTTTGACAGGTGCCCAGCTGAACTATGCAACCACGGAAAAGGAACTTCTGGCAGTGGTATTCGCCATTGATAAGTTTCGATCCTACTTGGTGGGGGCAAAAGTCATCGTCTACACAGACCATGCTGCGCTCAAATATCTTCTCACCAAGAAGGATGCAAAACCAAGGCTTATTCGTTGGATACTTCTACTCCAAGAATTTGATCTTGAGATTCGGGACAAGAAAGGAGTAGAAAATTTGGTGGCTGACCACCTATCGCGGCTGCAAGTTCAAGGAGAGTCAATGCCCATCAATGACTACCTACGAGACGACACCCTCCTCAAGGTAACCACTTCAGACCCCTGGTACGCCAACATAGTGAACTTTATTGTTTCTGGATATGTTCCTCCGGGAGAAAATAGGAAGAAGCTCGCATATGATAGCCGGATCCACCTATGGGATGACCCGTACCTATTCCGAGTGTGTTCTGATGGACTCTTAAGGCGATGTGTGCCGGCTTGCGAAGCTTACAAGATTTTGGAACGGTGCCATGCATCACCATATGGAGGTCATTATGGATCTTTCCGGACACATGCTAAGGTGTGGCAAAGTGGTTTCTTCTGGCCAACCATGCATGAGGATGCACGAGAGTTTGTCAGGAGATGTGCAAGGTGCCAGAAGCATGGAAATATCAATGCAAGGGACGCTATGCCACTCACCAACAATCTCCAAGTGGAAATATTCGACGTATGGGGGATAGACTTTATGGGTCCATTCTCTAGATCTGGAGATTATGAATACATATTGGTGGCAGTGGATTACGTGTCCAAGTGGGTCGAAGCCATGCCATGCCGAGCAGCCGACTCTAAGAGCGCCAGACGAATGTTCCATGAGATTATCTTTCCCCGTTTCGGCACTCCAAGGGTTGTGATCAGTGATGGAGGATCACATTTCATTGATAACATCTTTCGGAAGTACCTTGCCGGTTTGGGAGTGAACCATCGGATAGCCACCCCATATCACCCTCAAACAAGTGGTCAAGCAGAGACTTCCAATAAGCAAATCAAGAACATCTTACAAAAGACCGTTAATGAGATGGGTAAGGCATGGAAGGACAAGTTACCTGAAGCTCTGTGGGCTTATCGGACGGCCTATAAGACACCAATTGGGATGACCCCCTACCAATTGGTGTATGGGAAAACATGCCACTTGCCAGTTGAGTTGGAATTTAAGGCTCATTGGGCAATCAAGAGATGGAATATGGATCTCCCAGCAGCAGGAATTAAAAGAAAAATCCAACTCGCTGAACTAGAAGAATGGAGGGAGAATGCTTATCATAGCTCAAAAATTTACAAGGAAAGAACCAAGCGGTGGCATGATAAGCGCATCAAGATAAAGGAATTTAAACCAGGAGATAAGGTACTCCTCTTTAACTCCCGCGTTAAACTTTTTGGTAGGGGTAAACTTAGAAGTAAGTGGGACGGCCCCTATAATGTCATCAATGCATCTTCTCATGGAGCCGTCGCACTTCAAGATAATAGCGGGAACATCTTTAAGGTTAATGGCCAACGTTTGAAAATCTTTCTGGAACCTCAACAACCCAAGCTCGAAGACTTAGATGTCATCGAGTTCTTGGAGATCAACTAACTGGTTTCCCAACCAGATTTTTTTAAAAAAACAACAACAATAAAGGCTCTCTGGTTCTTGAACCAGTAGAGCCCCTCTTTTTGTTTCCACCTTTTGGTTTTGAATAACAGTACCAGCACAAGTACAAGTGTGGGGGAGATCTCTCAAGCTCATCATCAACGTACACATTCGGGGTCCCCCACGAAGGTGTCGCACAACATCGACTGCGCTAACATGACAAAAAAACGATGGTATGTGCACTCCACCTCTCGCTCCTTAATTCATGAGTTTGATTGAATTTCAAATCCTATCATTTAAATCAATCTCAAGATAATATAAATCAGGGTGCTATGCCTACCCTCCATGCTTTCATGATTGGCTTGCATATGATTTATTCCTCGCTTATCGTCTTGATGCTTGTGAACAAATATTTTTAGGGAACCATGTTCATCTAAGTAGTTGACGTTTGAGATATGGTTTGATGATTTGATCTTCTCTCTTAATGTTTGAGTGCTTGGGAAATTTATTTGGAAATTGAAAACCCTTTGCAAAGCTCCTCTTTGATATGCCAAAGTCCTACCAAAGCCATATGATGAGTTATCTTGAAAACTGTGTACACATATGCAACTTGTCATTGCATTGAGCTTTGTCAAATTGTTGTGACCCTTGTGAGAATTCTTTTCATGATCAAGATTCACGTGCATGCCATATATCCCCCTTGCTATACTTCTACACTAGAAGTTAGCGTTGTATCATTCATCCATCCATTCCACAAAATAAATACTCCATCATGTACGTGTAAGTCTCACTCCTCAGCTATTGTTACAAAAGAGACATGGCTATCGGAAAAAAATATATATATATGGACACATGAAGGTCCACGCAACAAAAAAGTTGGACACATGAAGGTCCAAGAAAAAAAAATCTGATAGCCATGTTCTTAAAAAATATGTAAAGGAGAGAGACGACACACAAAGGAGTTGTTATTCCATCCACCATCCATCATACCTATACACGTGCACATCTTGATCTGACTGTATGATTTGATTTCTTCTTGGATCCGCTCTTTGACTTTGCAATACATGTGATGCAAGTATGTCTCGTCTTCATACGCTACCTTGAGCTCCACATATAGCCATCATTAGAAGTAGGATGAAGAAAGGCAAGTTAACGCCTTGGTGAGGATATATACACATTGAGAGATCCGAGAGAATCAAATGAGGAGCAATGCAAATGTTTGTTTTTGAAAAATTATTGAAAAATCCTAAGCTACTTGACACATGGAGTTAAAGTGACTTGATTCATGACCGTTCCATTCCTCAACTTCTCAAGATGGCATGATAGACACTACAAAATTCACAAGTACAAGGTATGGCTTGGAATATTTCGTATGCTTGTTCCATTTCCTTGGATGTCATGTCTCATCTTAGTCCCTACTCCTCGCTCGGGGACGAGCAAGAGTCTAAGTGTGGGGGGTGTGTTGATGGCCGCTATTATACGATTTTACCGCCAACATTCCACGATAGTCCAGGCTCATCTTGCTCATGACAATGTGAATTTGATTATTTCTAATGAGTTCCACAAGTTTTGTACAATTTGTGAGTGAAGGAGCAGATGGGGAAAAGAAGGAACAATTTGGGCACGGGGCCAGCCCGGCCGGCCTAGGCCAGGCCGACCGGCCCCCTTTCCCCTCTTCTGGCCATGGCACTGATCCACAAGTTTACTGATGTATCAAAGATGATCATGAGCCGTGCATTTGATGTCGGTTTGATCAAAAGACCCGAAAGGCCTAGGGTGGGATAAACATGGATTGAAGGGCTCATAACCTAGGATTCTTGGGCAGCTTCAACCGAACGCAACCGTTACCTACTTCAAGACATCATCCAAGCCGTCCCTGCAAAGGTCGGTGCCACTTGGCACCAGAGCCAGGCCGGCCGGCCTACCACCGTGGCCCCTACGCTTCCCCTTTCGCGTGGATGTTAAGCAGGAGGCTAGCATGATGATGATGCCAGGAACCGCCCTTGGAGCCTATAAAAGGACACCCCACTCACCTTGAGAAGACACAACAAGATAGAAGAAAAGAAGCTCTAGGGTGAAGTGCTACCACTCCCATACTTAGAAAATAGGGAGAGAGGTGAGGTGAGAGTCTGGGAGAGAAGCCGGAGTTGCCGGTTTCTCTTCCACTTTTTACCTCGGCAGATGCGGCTCAACTTCGAGTAACATCCGGGTCTTGTCTGGTAATTCTGGTTCCCTCTGATTTGTTAAGCATTCAGACTTGCCAGCTTTTGTTCACTGGTTCCTCGTTCACTACTTAGTATTGGGTGCTTTGCTTTGATATGAAGCGAAGTAGTAATTATTAGTTTAGACGTGGTGCCTAGACTAGTCGTTACCTTGGTTTGCACCCAGTTCAACGGAATAGTTGTGGTAGCCGGCAGGTGATGACAGCCCTGTCCGGCCGACGTAATCCACCACGTTAGTTCTAGACTGTAGGACTTAGGGGTAGGCGGTACCACTCCCCTTCTCATCCCTTTCTGTGAGTGGTGGTGTCTCAGGCGCCCGAAGTGAACTCAGTTGAACAAGTCTGCCTTGCTTGATCTATCAAAATATCCAGTATTGCTACACAAGTACCCTCTCTACCCTCAGCCTTTTTATCTCTTCTTTTCTTTTTGTTGTCATCTATATCCCCCATATTACCCCTTCGGACGAACTAACTAAAGGATTAGTACACTTCTCGTTCCCCGTGGAAATCGATCCCTGGAATACTCCTGGGTGAAAGCTACATCGGTATTCGTACGCTTGCGGATTTATCTGTAGGTCATAAGAAATACCAACACCCTTCGATAACTTGTTGGCCTCCGCCGCATCGAGAAAACCTTTAATGCCTTTAACCGACGCCGAGGTGCTGTAACTACCGTACATCCAGCGCCGATCCATCTGCAATATTTAGTTGTCGGTTCAAAATTGATCTAAATTATTATACATGGTAATAAAATTAAAATAATATTCAACATAATTTATTGAAAATAAACATGTATTTCTCCACATCCAACTTGCAACACGATAAGGTTCAAAATTTATTTAAAATGTCATACAATATAATAAAAATAAAATAGTATCCAACACAATTTGTTGAAAGCAACATGAATTTCTCCACATCCAACATGCAACATGACCTAGATCTTCAACCATTCTTGGGTGGAAAAGCAGGATGCTCTGATATATTTTTTCCTGGTGCAGAAGATGGTGGAGCTGGGTTTGGCGGTGATGTAGCGTAGCGATGCAATATATCTTCAAGATCAAAACTAGGTTCCTCGTCCCTTGCAACACATTTTTTATGTTCTTTTTGTAAAAAACGAAGTTGTGCTTTCACCCAAGCTCCAGGTTTTTTCGACTTCTCATGTGGTGCTACTGGAGTTTTACCCATCCCGCGAGACGAACTACGATCACCATCACCGGTCCCACTCCCTCCAGCAGTAGCCATATTGATATGACCACGAGGCTTTCATTTCTCATGTTAATATACAAATATCTCTAATTAATATACTGTAAAATAATTTGAAAAAATAACTCTAAACATGTAATATAGAAACTATCTAGTAAAATCATTTCCACACATCTCTAATTAATGTACAATAAAAATTTACATAACATTTTCTTAAAAAAATTAGAATAATAATATGTACACATGCATGTTATATACACATAACTCCAATTATTGTACTATAAGCTAATTCAAAAAAATAACTCTAAACATTTTCTAGTATTTTATATAGCAAATACATGAAATAAAAAATGCATAAAAAGTGCTGACGTCAGCACAATTAAGTGCTGGCGTCAGCGCGGGGTTCTATACATGTCCAAATATTTTCTAGTAATTACTACTAAATTTCTATCTTTTTCTGCTATTTTTTAGTATTTTCTAATATTTTCTATAGCAATTACATGAAATAAAAAAAGCAAAAAAAAGCGCAGTACATTGAAGTGCTGGCTTCAGCGTGGGGTTCTATACATGTCCAAATATTTTTTAGTAATTACTACTAAATTTCTATCTTTTTCTACTATTTTTTTAGTATTTTCTAATATTTTCTATAGCAATTACATGAAATAAAAAATGCAAAAAAAGCGCTGACGTCAGCACAATTAAGTGCTGGCGTCAGCGCGGGGTTCTATACATGTCCAAATGTTTTCTAGTAATTAATTTATAAATAAAAATTTACTTAACATTTTCTTAAAGGAAAAAATTAGAATAATAATATGTACACATGCATGTCATATACACATAACTCCAACTATTGTACTATAAAATAATTCAAAAAAATAACTTTAAAAGTGCCACATACAAAATATCTACTAAACCTTCTCTATAAATGAACTAAACATTTCCACACATCTCTAATTAATTTATAAATAAAAATCATATATGCACATTCTCCATAATCTTAAAATCATTAATTTCTCTATCTAGAAAGCATGAAACAAAAAATAAACACCGTGAAAGAAGAGAGGATGAAGTTGCTAACCCTTGGTGCACTTGGATGAGTAAAATCCCCACAATTTTTGAAAAAAATGGGCAGCACCTCCCCCTAACAAAGAGCCTTGGGAGAGGAGAGCTCGAGCTCGGTCTAGTCTGTTGGCACGGGCTCGGGCTGGGGAAGAAGAAGGCAATGATATAGAGGGCAGTTTAGTCCCGGCTGGTAACACCAGCCGGGACTAACGTGCGCAACTCTCCACCCCCCAACAGCCAGATGGCACGTTAGTCCCGGCTGGTGTTACCAGCTGGGACTAAACTGGCCCGCGCCACGTTACCAGCCGGTACTAACGTGCCATCTGGCCGTTCGGGGGTGGGGCCAGTTGCGCACGTTAGTCCCGGCTGGTGTTACTAGCCGGGACTAAACTTGATTTTTTGGCACTGTTTCCTGGAGCCGGGACTAAAGGCCGCCTTTAGTCTCGGCTCCGGCCGACCGAGACTAAGAAGCAGGGATCAAAGTTCAGTTCTCCCATAGTGACTTACTAATAGAATAGGCACGGCAGGCCAAGATGCCAGGTCTTCGACTCAGACCACATTAGCATCGTAAGGTTGCTCTCCTAGTTCATAAACTCCATATTCCTGACCCATAATACCTGGCCAAAACAAGAATACAAATCACTTTGGAAGTTACGAATAAGTTGTAGAAGAGAAAAAAGGATCATAAACTAGTATACAGATCAACTCAGCATCAATTAGTTGTGACACGTTATTACTAGTGGAGTTACTAACTTACAAGCTAAACGAAGTGCATCTTCTATAATTCATCAGAATTATCAAAGGTATAGCCCTAAATACATAATGATTTAGCATTTCAAGCGAAAAAAATTCACAAATCAGATTAACATATAGTCAAATCAGTATGAAGAAGCTTTTACTTGGATCTGCTCTACTCCAGCACTACAGCCACAGACATGGTGCATTTCAAGATCTAATTTGGAGAGCAAACTCTAGTACGTAGAAGATTCGTATTAAAAAACCAGTTACTAATATCTCGCATATCATTTGTACTGAACATGGAACGGTTCAATTACAAGTTGTTTAGTTGGAATGATTCTATTCTTTGTCAGATTAATCATGGGCTTGTGGATAGTCAACTCGCTACTGATTAACGGGGTGTCACTTGTCAGCGAGACGTACAGAAAATGCTCAACTGGCAGCATGCAAGTGGCTATCTGCTGCTTATCCTAGAGGCGTTTTATTGCATTTTCTATGAATTGGTCAACTATATTTTTGAGACTTCTCGCAAAAACAAGTACATCCTGAAAGGCATAATTTTCTTTACTATAGGTGTTATCAAGACATGTTGTTTGGTCTAATAAACTGGAACACTGTTGTGGATGTTACAAAGTCAAGATCATTGAGTAGTCGATGAAGATCAATGAAGGAAAAATAGGAGTTAATATAAACACATAACGTACACCACATATCCTCACTCATTTTCATTGTGGTGTTTGGCTAGATCCATACATATAAAGAGCGAACAAATTGAAAACGTTTTTCACTCACCAACCAACCCCCTTCCCCTCACAAAAGGCCCACTTGCCAGGCCAAAATCGACGATCACAGATGATGACCATGAGGAGGGATGCTGATTTTGACGTGTAAAACACCACTCGGCGGCAGCCCCGCTCGAATTTTTCTCACCACACTCTTCTCTTACACGCCCATCGTACCCACTCCCAATCCCGTCTGCGAATACACCGCCTTTTCTCTTTCTTGATTTGATGATTTCCTTCCTTTAGTGCTCTTTTCTTTCTTGTATGTGTGTATGCGTTGAGTATCTAATCAATCAAGGATTGTCTCAATTAATTTGTCTAATTGCCAATCAATCAAGGAATTAAGGAATTGATTGTTTAACATACATGTGGGTGTCATTTTAGGAATTGATTGCTTAACATAGCTGTGAGAGTCAATTAGGAAATTGATTACTTATCATAGCTGTGGGAGACAATCAGGGAATTACCATAGTTATGGGCGTCCTGTCGGTGTTCTACCGTCGATCCTACCGAGGGGTATCCCGAGGTAGTAGAGTTTCAGGTGGGTTTCGCCGAGATCAGGAACGCAAAGGCAAAGAGACTCAGGATTTTAGACAGGTTCGGGCCGCTTAGGAGGCGTAATACCCTACGTCCTGTGTGGTGATTGGTATTGATGAGATCGTGTTTTTGGAGAGGGTCCCTGCCCAGCCTTATATACACGGCGGGCAGGGTTACAAGGTCGGTTTTGGATAAAATCCTAACCAATTACTACTCGGAGATTACTCTAAAAGGCAATCTGAGTAGTTTATAAGTCATACGACTGGTTTCCAAATCGAGAAGAGTCCTTGTAGAACTCTACTCGTGTTCTTCACGCCTGGTACGACTCTGTCTGGGGTCAATCCATGCGCCCTGTGGGCCCATGGTCGTACCTCCAACAAGCCCCCAAGCGCTTCATTGTCGAGTATCGTCAACCGAGTGCTTGCCAAGCCAATCGAGTGCTTCTTCGAGTTCTTCGAGTGCTTGATCAGTCTTGGACAGGTCTTGGTTGTCACGAGGCCATGAGGTGCTTAAGCCCCGTTATTCTGATTAAATCAGTAGTCTTCAAAATATTATATGGTGTGCGATAAGAATCGCACTCCATATGGAGTAGCCCCCGAGCCTTAAGTTGAGTCAAAGAATCAGGTTGAGGGTCCACAGAATCTTGAATCTTCATCTTGTGCTTGAAATGTGCAATTTTGGAAAAATTGCACTTGATATCAAGTAGCCCCCGAGCCTTGGGTTGAATCAACGAATCAAACCGAGGGTCTTGATTTAAATCTTCAAAAAAATAAAATCAGTAGTCGATGTATATCGTCTATCAGCCCCCGAGCCTTAAAACGATTCAGAATGATCAATTCAAGGGTCCAGCGAGCTTTAGGGTTCTTCAAATCATCTTGGAAATCATCATCCGAGTGGTAATTTGCACCCAGAAATAATGGTCACATCGAATCTTCTTGGAGATCTTCTTCCGAGTGGATTTCTTGTACCCAACCCCCGAGCATAGGAGCCAGCGGAGATGCATCGAGTAGTATATAGTCGAAATAGCCACCATTAGTAGAGTAGCAAAACAGAGGAGGTCGTGGTTGACTTGTCACGCCGCGATCTGCCCAGAAACAGGAGTCAGGTGCCAATGTAGTCGTGGCTCCATCATTGGTACTTGGAGACTCAAATATGCTGGAGAAAGACAACTAGGTAAGCCTGATGGCTATCCGAGTTGTAATTTTAGCGTCAGCCCCCGAGCCTGGAAGCTGGCGAAGATGTGATAGCTCACTGTGCGGCCTAGAAAAGTTGTCATCCAAACAAAGTACTCGGCGCTTGGCCAATTTTGTTAGAATAAAATAAAAATGATTGAAACAAGTAACTTAGCTTGTTTGATGTTGTTTGTCGATGAAGTCGACTAGTTCAGAGTTGATTCCGACTAGTTTGAGTTCATCACGAACATATTGCTGATGCGGCAGTCCCGCGGCACAAGCTGAAGTTGAACCTTG
This sequence comes from Urochloa ruziziensis, assembly GCA_015476505.1. NCBI lineage: Eukaryota > Viridiplantae > Streptophyta > Magnoliopsida > Poales > Poaceae > Urochloa > Urochloa ruziziensis. The sequence goes on along the minus strand of CM027118.1, from coordinate 42,677,389 downwards.
ACTTGATAACTTGCAACGGGTTGAGGCGACCACCATATTGATGAATTCCATTGATCATGATGTGCCCTAAGAGTCATCCAAACCACTCTTGCAGTATTTTTAGGAAGCCCCCGGCAAGTTGTACTCATTTGGCGAGTTGTACTTCAAAGCACTTGATAACTGGTACTTGAAGATCACTACTCATGCTGTGGAGTAGACTCTAGAGTACTTTCAAATAAGTACTCAGAGATTCGAAGTCACTACTCTTTTTTTTTGTGGAGTAGACTCTGGAGTACTTTTAAATAAGTACTCAGAGATTTGAGATTACTACTCATCTTGCCGAGTAGACTCTGTAGTACTTTCAAATAAGTACCCTCAAAGATTTGAAATTACTACTCTTCTTGCCGAGTAGACTCTGTAGTACTTTCAAATAAGTACTCAAAGATTTGAAATAACCACTCGTGGGTAGTTGCTTTATAAGGCTAGCTGGCCTCTATAGGTGTTCAGCCTGGTCTTAGTTAGAACTAAGTACTAAGGGATCCTGGAAAGTAGTCATGTGAGCTACTCTTCGGATTTTGAGCGATATACACTTTGCTGAATCAACAAGTATCAAAGGGAACTCCAGAAGTATTAGGAGCTAAGGTAGTCTTATAAGCTACCAAAGCATGAACGAAGCCGAGAGACTCTGGATCAATTACTGAGAATACTGCACTTTATTGATGAAATTTCAAAATATGGTAAAGATCCTAAGCATAGAACTTATGTAGATGCTCGATGTTCCATGAATCCTTCTCTTCGACTCCTTCACTGTTCTTCAAATGATACGAGCCGGGTCCTGTCACCTTGTGTACGATGAAAGGTCCTTCCCAGCGGGACATAAGCTTGTGCATTCCCGTGGTCTTCTGTATCCTTCGCAATACTAAGTCGCCAACGTTGAACGAGCGCTCTTGGACGTTTCTGTCATGATAGCGCCGGACTCCCTGGAGATATTGAGTGGATCTTAACAAAGCTCCACAGCGTTCCTCCTCGATCAAGTCGAGCTCCAGTCGTCTTGTGTCATCAGCAACTCCTTCGTCGTATTGCTCGATTCTTGAGGATTTGTACATCAAGTCTACTGGCAGGATAGCCTCAGATCCATACACCAGAAAGTATGGCGAGTGGCCGGTTGGCTTGCAAGCCTGAGTTCGAAGCCCCCACACTACTTGTGGCAACTCGTAGATCCACTTGCCGCCATATTTCTTGTCGTGCTCGTACAGTCGCTTCTTCAGGCCATCAAGGATCAAACCATTAGCTCTCTCGACTTGTCCATTGGCCTTGGGGTGAGCTACTGATGCGTGGATTACTTCGATGCCGTGCCTCTCACAGTGGTCCTTGAACTCGTAGCTGTTGAAATTGGAACCCAAATCTATGATGATACGATGAGGACAGCCATACCTGACCATCAGATCACTGATGAACCCCTTAGCCTTAGCCGCAGATATGTCCGTGATTGGTTTGACTTCTATCCACTTGGTAAACTTGTCGATCGCAACTAGCACATGTGTGAAGTTGCCTGGAGCAGTCGTAAGCTTACCAATCATGTCGAGTCCCCAGCATGCGAACGGCCAAGAGGGAGGAATAGCAATAAGCTTGTGAGTAGGCACGTGTTGCTGCCTGGCGAAGAATTGGCACCCGGGGCACTTGCGGACGATCTCTTCCGCGTCTTGCAGAGCCGTGGGCCAATAATAAGCTGCTCGAAATGCCTTGCCCACCATTGTTCTTGATCCTGCGTGATTGCCGCACGCGCCTTCATGAATTTCTTCCAAGATACCCTTGCCTCTTGCTCTCGGGACACACTTCATGGCAATATCAGTGTAGAGTCCTCGCCTGTAGAGCTGATCGCCGATGATATCTCCGGACGACTTGTTCAGCTTCAGTCTTGTTCAAGGGCAGGGTCTTGTTCTTGATGTACTCGATGAACGGGACACGCCAGTCTTCTTCAATCATCAACACTTCTCGATCTGGTCCATGTCCGTCATGTGATGGTGTGGACTTCTCGAAGTCGATGGTTCTCTTGTGGAGCTCCTGGACGAAAACTCCTGCTGGAACTTCCGCACGAGTGGATCCGAGCTTGGAGAGTATATCAGCAGCGACGTTGTCATCTCGGACCACCCAATGGTACTCGAGTCCTGAGAATTTGTTCTTGAGCTTGCGCACAGCTTCGCAGTAAGCGTCCATGTTCTCCTTCTGGCGATCCCAATCCTTGTTGCAGTGGTTGATGACGACAGAGGAGTCGTCGTACACCATCAGCCTCTTGATTCCCAGAGAAATTGCGAGTCGTAGACCATGTAGCAAGGCCTCGTACTCAGCTTCATTGTTGGACACCTTCCAGAAAATTTGTAGCACATACTTGAGTTGATCACCTTTGGGCGAGATAAAAAGCACTCCCGCGCCAGCGCCTTCGAGTTTCAGGGAGCCATCGAAGTACATGGTCCAATGATCCGGTCTGCCGACGGGGATGTCCACTTGATTCTCGCGCCACTCTGCCATGAAGTCTGCCAGCACCTGCGACTTGATGGCCTTCTTGGATTTGAACTCGATGCTGAGGGCACCAAGCTCGACAGCCCACTTTGGAATTCGCCCGGTCGCGTCCGGGTTATGTAGAATATCGCCCAAGCCAAACTCTGTCACCACCGTGATGGTGTACGTGTCAAAGTAATGGCGCAGCTTCCTTGATGTGATGAGTATAGCGTAGAGTAGTTTTTGCACTGCTGGGTATCGAACTTTGGACTCCGTGAGTACTTCACTGACGAAGTAAACCGGCCTCTGCACAGGATATGTAAGATTGTCCTCGGCGCGCTCGACTACCAAGATAGTGCTCACCACATGAGTCGTTGCTGCGATGTAGATCAGCAATTCCTTGTTGTCGTCTTGCAGAGCAGTCAGGATTGGCGGGGTTTGAAGATGTTGCTGGAGATCCGCCAATGCTGCTGCTTCTTCGTTCCACTGGAACTTATCGCCTTTCTTGAGTAGTTTGAAGAAGGGGAGGCCCCTTTCTCCAAGTCGTGAGATGAATCGGTGTAGCGCCGCCATGCACCCAGTAAGCTTCTGGATGTCTTTGATCATCTCTGGAGCTTCCATTGCTGTGATAGCATTGATCTTCTCGGGGTTGGCCTCGATGCCGCGATGACTGATGATGAACCCGAGTAGTTTCCCAGAGGGTACTCCAAAGACACACTTGGTTGGATTGAGCTTCCATTGCCACTTCCGCAGAGATGCGAAAGTCTCCTCCAGATCAGCGATGAGGTCTTCTGGATTTCTGCTCTTCACGACCACGTCATCGACATAGGCTTCCACGTTGCGATGAAGTTGCATCTGGAGGCAGAGTTGGATCGCGCGCTGATAAGTCGCACCAGCGTTCTTCAGCCCAAATGACATCATGGTGTATGCATAAGCACCATAAGGGGTGATGAACACCGTCTTGATTTGATCCTCCTCTTTCAGAGATATCTGATGATAACCCGAGTAGCAATCAAGAAAGCAGAGTAAGGCACAGCCAGCCGTGGAATCAATAACCTGGTCGATGCGCGGCAGTCCGAAGGGATCCTTGGGGCAATGCTTGTTGAGTCGGTGTAGTCGACACACATGCGCCACTCGTTGTTGTTCTTCTTTCGCACCAAGACTGGATTTGCTAACCAGTCGGGGTGGAAGACTTCCTTGATAAATTCTGCGGCGAGTAGTTTCGCCAGCTCCTTCTTGATCGCCTCTCGCTTGTCGGTTGCGAATCGTCGCAACCGTTGCCTCTTGGGGGTAGCTTTGGGATCAACATTGAGGCTGTGCTCGATCAGGTTCCTGGGTACTCCCGGCATGTCTGCTGGTTTCCACGCGAAGATGTCACGGTTGGCTTGCAGGAACCTGACGAGCTCGCCTTCCTATTTGGGGGTTAGGCCGGCCCCGATCTTCGTGGTCTTCGACTGGTCTCCTTCCAGTAATGGTGCATCCTTGGTCACCACGTCTTCAGGGACGGCCACTTTGTGTGCTCCGGGCTCCTTGCTTGGGACTTCATATTCTGTCTGCTTCAGCTTTTGAGCCGCTGCGAAGATCTGGGCCATGGCGTTGGGTACCTGAGTGGTAGCCGCAAACTCCACAGCCTCTCTGTCGCAGTTGTATGACCGTCGCAAGTCGCCGCGGATGGAGATGACGCCTTTGGGTCCTGGCATCTTGAGGACGAGGTAGACATAGTGGGGGATAGCCATGAACTTGACCAACGCAGGACGTCCCAGGATCGCTTGATACGAAATTTCAAAGTCTGCGACCTCGAACTTGATGTACTCTGTCCTGTAGTTCTCCTGCGTGCCAAATGTGACTGGTAATGTGACTTGACCGAGGGGAAGACTGCCATTACCAGGGACAATGCCGTAGAACGGGGAGTCGGTGGGAGTCAACATTTTTTCAATGTCGAGTCCCATCCTCTTCAGAGTGCCAGCGAATAGCACGTTCAGCCCTGCCCCGCCGTCGATGAGCACCTTGGTGAGCTATGATCCTGCCACCGTAGGGTCCAGGACGAGTGGCAATTGCCCTGGTTCGTCGTAGCTGTTCCATTGGTCCACCCTGGAGAAGGTGATCGGAACCTCCGAGTACTTTAGGTACCTGGGGACGGCTGGCTCAATTGCCATTATGTGCCGCAGAGCGAGCTTATGCTTCCTCCGAGTGGGGAATCCATAGTCGCCCCCAATGATAACCATGAGTACGTTCTTGGGCTTCTGGAACTTGTTCGTCTGATCCTCCTCGTCGTCTTCTTCTTCGTCTTCTGCCCTGTCCTTGTTCTTGGCCTCGGGATCGAGTGGTTCCCTTGCCGTCTTCTTCTTGGCCTTGGTCTCTCGATCCTTCTCGGCGTACATGCGTTGGAGATCATAGCACTGGCCCATGGTGTGCTTGTGCTTTGGGTGCATTGGGCACGGCCTGTCCATGATCTTCTCAACGTCGCTCTTGCCGGGGTAGTTCTTCTTCTGGCTCCGCATGCCAGTCTCCAGAGCTGCTACTGTGTCGTCTGGCATGCGCTTGTTGTTCTGGGAGCCCTGCTGACCTTTGCTGTTGTGCCTCTCCCTACCCTGGGGAGGGCCATACTTCTCGAGATCGCGGTCTTCTTGCTCGGACCACGTCTCGACTTAGTCACACAGTGCGTCCAGAGTCCTTGGTCGATGCAGGCCAAATTGCCTGTCAAAGAACCTGTTGGTGATGTCGTTCTGGAATAAGTCGATGCAGTCGCGGTCAGAAACGTCCACCACCAGAGTCTTGATTTCCATCTTTCTCCCTTGTGCTGCTTGCACATGGCGAGGTCGTGTCGAGTCTTGGGGCGACTGTATGTGCCTTGGAAGTTCGACACGAAGATCTTCTTCAGGCGTTCCCAGGAGTCGATGGAGCGTCGTGGCAGGTTTTCAAACCATGTGAGTGGCGCGGGCTCGAGTGCCATTGGGAAGTACCTGCACTTGATGGTGCTGTTACCACCCGCGCACTCGATGGCCGTAGAGTAGATGCGCAACCATGACTCGGGGGAGGTCTTGCCGTTGTACTTCTCGAAGCCGACTGGTTTGAATGGCTGTGGGTAAACCGCCATCCGGATGTCCCTCGAGAACATTGGGTACTCGTCTTCTTCTTCCTTGTATCCCTGGGCTTCATCACGCCTCTTGGATTCAAGGATGGAGCGCGCATCGCGATTGGCGTTGATAGTGTGCCGGAGGTCGACACTGTGTGCCGGCCTGTGGGATGATGTGGCAGGGTCGTTGCGGTGAGTGTGTCCGCCTCGTTGACAATCATCCTCTGGTCGGTGTGGGGGTGCGCCTTCTGCGCGGTTGCCTTCTCCCAGTCGGCTGGGGTTTGGAGGACGAGTCCTGTCGCGGGGATGTTGTCGTCCGCTGCTCTCGACTTCTTCACTGCGCGCTGGTGCGGCGGCGACAGCTTTGTCGAGGGTGCGGCAGATGTCGTTGATCCTCTCGAGTGCAGCTGCCGTCTCTGGAGTTCTTGGCAGACTGCGGACGTGGTAAGCAATCTCCATGGCGTTAGCCATAGGAGAGTCGTAGCGTGCCACTCGAGCGAACTCTTGAGCGAGGTTGATACCAGCCGTGACGCGATTGCGAGCGTTTAGGCGGCGCTGAGCCCTCCTATTGTTCCGGATTTCTCTGTCCGCGGCCGCTTGAGTGGTTTCGCCAGCGGGTGGGTCTTCATTCTCGGAGATATCTCCCTCGAGCTCGAACGCGTAGCGTGGGTCGTTGTCGACGTCACCAGCCGCTGCAGTACCAGCCATGAAGACTTGTCGATTGGGCTCGACAGAGTCGCTGGAGCTTGGAGTGACGAGCTCTGTAGAGCTTTCCTCTTCTGGCAGCGGTGGTGTGCCGTGCTGGAACGGCAGGTCTTCAGTAGCGTCAGACCCAAAGAGTACAAAGATCTGGCGGGACTCGTAGATGTCCCATGGGATCCTGTCTCTTTGGTAGACTGATCTTCCTTCAGGCGTGGCGAAGATCACGAGGTCGTGTCCGCCATCGTCTTGTAGTGACTCCTCGTCCGAGTCCGAGTGGCATTCGGGGACCGCTTGGCTCAGAGAGTTGGCGTGTCCTGCCATAACTCGGACTGGAACGTCCTTGTCCGAGTCCATAAAGGACTCGAACTGGCTCCGTAACGCCTCACAATACGCGTGGGTCGAATTACGGAGTCCAAACGGGAATTGGGGTGGGAGGGTTGTCTTCTTCTCCGTAGTCGTAGTCGACTCGGACTCTTGCCCGCGGATGAGGTCCGCGAGTGCGATCTCGCCGAGTTGCTCGGCCAAATCTTCCATGATTGGCGCTTGCTCCTGCTTCAACTCGACGGGCGTATCGTGGTAGCTGTAGAAACCACCCGAGCCGTCGGCGACGTAGACCCACGAGCCGAAGCGGAACGTGGCGCCCTCCTGAGGCGCTTCAGCTTGATTGTAGGTCACCATTGCGTTCTCCACGGGATCTTCGAGGAAAACCCCTACCTGGCGCGCCAGATGTCGGTGTTGTACTGTCGATCCTACCGAGGGGTATCCCGAGGTAGTAGAGTTTCAGGTGGGTTTCGCCGAGATCAGGAACGCAAAGGCAAAGAGACACAGGATTTCAGACAGGTTCGGGCCGCTTAGGAGGCGTAATACCCTACGTCCTGTGTCGTGATTGGTATTGATGAGATCGTCTTCTCTGTAGAGAGACTTGGGATTGTTTGGAGAGGGTCCCTGCCCAGCCTTATATACACGGCGGCCAGGGTTACAAGGTCGGTTTAGATAGAATCCTAACCAATTACTACTCGGAGATTACTCTAAAAGGCAATCCGAGTAGTTTACAAGTCATACGACTGGTTTCCAAATCGAGAAGAGTCCTTGTAGAACTCTACTCGTGTTCTTCACGCCTGGTACGACTCTGTCTGGGGTCAATCCATGTGCCCTGTGGGCCCATGGTCGTACCTCCAACACGTCCAGGTTCATCTCCTTAGCCATCCTGCCCGCCTATATACCCTCCTCCTCAAAACACACCAACACAATAGATACTCCTGTTCAAGAGATCTCTCCCTTCTCCCTTTTTTGCTTGCTGCGTTTCTCTCATTCCCATCGCCTGGCACTGCACGTACTATACTGGTGAGAGCAGAGCCTCTGAAATCTCGACTGCCGCTAAGAATTCTGCTCGGGATAGGTGCGCGATAAGGTTTTAGGGGAGCGTTTAACGCGAATGCTCGCCCCCGTACGACTACTTCGTCTACGTCCTGGTGGCCGTCCCTTGCCAATTGATTATGTCTTTTACATCCCAGTGGTCATTCGAGGGGCTTCATAGCGTACCTCCGCCTACACCAAGTTTCCACGGGTTAACTCTCCCGAAACCAGAAATTACGAAAGAAGTTTTAGATCAAGTCTATATGTACTTTATATGAGTTTTTTCTTTATATTTAGAAATTTTTAGATTTGACTTGTATTTTTAAGCTTTCATAATCTGAAATTTGTTTCTCATATACTTTTATATAGACTATATTCATATCTTTAATTTATGATATTTTAAATTGAATGTAATGGTTTCTAACTTATTTTCTTAATCAGAATGTTTTATTCAATTTTTTTATAATACGTGCCTCTGGCACTTGCCACCATGCTAGTTCCATACAAATGCTTGGTGACTTTAGACACTATTTTGTTTTAGGGTCACTAGGAGGGAGAGAATCTCCACCTGCATTTTTATTGAAGGGCCTTGATGAGCAGACCAAAACATTATAAGATTTTCAGCAACATAACACAACCTACTTTCATAAGTCATGACACAAATCGAAGAATGAAGCCTGATCACCAATTAGAGCCACCATTGAACAACATACTTGCCCAGGTCACGTGGCCATTGCATATCCATACCATCCTCATAGCTACGCCTCTCCACTGTCACCCTCCATCTGGCCAATATAATGGAGTGGAGACGACTAGAGATGACGGGAGGTGCACAAACCAAAGCTCATGGAACACAAGGATCCTTTTTTAAGCTGCTGGTAACACCTTCGTGGTACATCTGGACACCACATACCGCCATCCAATGCTGCAAGGGGAGGAATCCTTGTAGGGTAGGGGAGCAACCGACAAGATGGAAACACCACCCGAAATTAGATTTGATGGCGCCATCAACAAGAAGAGCACCGATGGAGCACAGGCACCAGCAAATGGGTACACTCAGTGAATTCGAAACACAATGAAGTATTAATCAATCCAAAACTGTATGAATCATCGAGAACATGACATCACTAAGAGCACCAGGGGAGGCCATAGCGAGCTTTGTGAATGGTGGCATGAGGGGATGTCCAAAAATGAATCTTCACCTGGGAGACGACGTCGAACTAACACTTTCATCGCTGAACCGGAAGATCGAAATGGGTTGGTCATTGTTAACCCAAACAAGCTGATTATAATTAGATTGCTTGTCTCTACAAACTTCAAATATTGTAGGTGCCCTGTGATAGACTGATAGCCATTATTAATTGTTGGCATCTTCACATGGTTTCACGAGTTTTTACCTGGCTTGACATTTCCTGCCAGATTTGTCATCTCCTGTATGTCATCAGCTAAAACTAATTAATGGGCTGTGATGTGGCATACCGAAAATGCTGATATAGCCTCTTGCAAATGGACTCGATCTTTGTTGGTCTCGATGGCGTCTTATTATACTTTTCATTGGATGGTCAAAATAAGAGGAAGATACATCAGCAAAGGTAATTATTTTTTTCCTATTATACGTTATATCAAGAGTCGACTTGCTTTTTTTAAACTTAGACTTGTAAAAGCTGATCGCGTTGAGGTGTTCCTCCTGTATACACTTTAAAGTAGTACTATACAGAGGCCCTGTTTAGATGTTTCGCAAAAAAAATTTCGAGTATGTTCCCTCACATGCATGGCATATTAAATGTAGTCGAAAAAAATAACCCATTATATGGATGGAGTGTACTTCGCGAGACGAATCTAATGAGCCTAGTTAGGTCATGATTAGACAATAAATTACTACAGTAAACATGTGCTAATGACGGATTAATTAGACTCATTAGGTTCGTCTTGCGATCTACTGACAGAATCTGTAATTAGTTTTGTAATTAGTCTATATTTAATACTTCAAATGTGTGCCTGACATGCTGTAAATTTTTTTCGGGAAACATCTAAATGCGGCCAGAGTACACAGACAGGGCGTATTGCACACTACGGGAGAAACGACTTTCGGTCCCTCTCCCTTAGTACCGGCTGGGCGGAGCTGGTACTAAAGGTCCCCTTTAGTACCGGCTCCAGCCAACAGTGCCAAAATGCCAAGTTAGTACCGGCAGGTAATACCAGCCGGTACTGACATGCATCACTGTCCCTACCCACCAACGGGCAGATGACACGTTAGTACCGGCTGGTGTTACCAGCCGGTACTAACTTGACGGTGCCAAGTTAGTACCGGCTAGTAACACGGTCAAAGTTTAGTACCGGCTGGTGTTACCAGCCGGTACTAACTTGTCACGGCTATATCAGCCCCTCTTCTTCCACCCCAAGCTCAGACTGAGCTAGAGCTTCTTCCTCTCTCCATGGCTTGCTAGGGGGGAGTTTTGCCCATTTTTTTCAAAATTTTTGAGGATTTCACTCATCTAAGTGCGTCAAAGGTCAGCAACTTCATCCTCTCTTCTTTCACGGTGTTTATTTTTCGTTTTATGGTTTCTACATAGAGAAATTAGTGATTTTAGGATGTGAGAGAATGTGCATATTTTTTTTATTTGTAGATATGTACAAACGATTCGTTGAGTTTTAGAGAAGGTTTAGCAGATACTATGTATATGACATATTTAGAGTAATTTTTTTAAGTTATTTTATCGTGGCATTTGTACATATTATTAATCTATTTTTTTAAATACGTCATGTCTTTTTTATTTGTACATATTATTTGTATATTAATTTAAGATATGTGGAATTGACTATTTCAATTTAGAGAAAGTGTTTACTAGATAATTTGCATATGACACGTTTAGAGTTACTTTTTTTCAAATTATTTTGCAATGACATGTTATTATTCTGGTTTTTTAATTTTAATTAGAAATGTTATGTAATCTTTACTTCTAAGTTAATTTGTCATGGCAATACATTTTGAAGAAAATGTTATTCTTTTGTTGAGAAATAAAAGGCTCGTGGTCATATCAATATGGCTTCTGCCGGAGGTAGTGGTACCGATGATGGTGATCGTCGTTCATCTCATGGGAAGGGTAAAACTCCAGTAGTACCTAAAGAGAAATCGAAAAAACCAGGACCTTGGGTGAAAGCACAACTTTCTTTCTTACAAAAGAAACACGAAGAATGTGTTGCAAGGTGTGAGGAACCTGGTTTCGATCTTGAAGATCTGTTGCGACGCTACGCTCTATCACCACCAAACCAAGTTCCAGCATCTGACGCACCAGGAAAAAATATATCAGAGCATCCTAAGGATGGTTGAAGATCTAGGCCGTGTTGCATGTCAGAAGTGGAGAAATTTATGTTGTTTTGAATAAGTTATGTTTGTAATGTTTTATTTTTGAACCTTGATCGTGTTGCATGTTGGAAGTGGAGAAATTTATGTTGCTTTGAATAAATTATGTTTGTAATGTTTTATTTTTGAACCTTGATCGTGTTGCATGTTTGAAGTGGAGAAATTTATGTTGCTTTGAATAAATTATGTTTGTAATGTTTTATTTTTGAACCTTGATCGCGTTGCATGTTGCAAGTGGAGAAATTTATGTTGCTTTGAATAAATTATGTTTGTAATGTTTTATTTTTGAACCTTGATCGTGTTGCATGTTGGAGTTTTGGAAATATATGTTTATGTTCAATAAATTGTGCAGATGGACCGGCAATGGATGTACGGCGGCCGAGCCACATCAGCGTGGATTAACGGCCTAGAATCTTTTCTCAATGCAGCAGAGGCCAACAGATCACCAAAGGGTTTAATGTTCTGTCCGTGCACTGTTTGCCAAAATATGAAGGAATACAAGAAAAGGGATACTCTATGGTCCCATATTTATGATAGAGGTTTCATGAGAAGCTACAATGTTTGGACCAAACATGGTGAACATGGAGTTATGATGGAAGATAATGAAGAAGATGATGATAACAATGACATTCTAGACTGGGCATTTCTTCATGAAGTTGGTGGCTTTCACGATGAACCAATGGACGAGCGTGAAGCAAATGTTGCAGAAGAGGAGCCACCGGACGAGTTAGGTCAGGTGTTGCTTGATGCACATAAAGACAGTGAAACTGCGAAGGAGCAGAAGAAGTTTGAGAACATGTTGGAGGATCACCGAAAGCTATTGTACCCTGGTTGCAAACCTGAGCAGAAGAAGTTGGGTACAGCGCTGGAGATGCTGAAATGGAAGGCAACTAATGGTGTCACCGATAAGGGATTCAATGAGCTATTAACCATTATAAAGAACATACTTCCTGAGGGTAACGAGCTCCCGTCGACAACATACGAAGCTAAAAAGATTGTTTGCCCACTTGGATTGGAGATACAGAAGATCCACGCATGTCCTAATGATTGTATCCTGTATCGCGGCAAGGAATACGAGAACTTGCAATCTTGTCCAGTTTGCAATGCAATGCGGTATAAGATCAGGCGAGACGATCCAGGTGATGCTGACGGGCAGCCAGTCAAGAAGAGAGTTCTTGCAAAGTTGTTGTGGTACTTCCCTATAATATTACGTCTGAAACGCTTGTTCAAGAACAAAGATAACGCTAAGTTGATGCGGTGGCACAAAGAAGATCGTAAGGAAGACGGTATGATGAGACACCCCGTAGATGGGGCCCAGTGGAGAAACCTTGACCGAGAGTACCCTGAATTTGATAAAGACCCAAGGAACATAACATTTGGTCTTAGTACTAATGGGATGAATCCGTTCGGTGAGTTTGGCTACAGTCATAGTACATGGCCAGTGCTGCTATGTATCTACAACCTTCCTCCTTGGTTGTGCATGAAGCGGAAGTTCATCATGACGCCGTTGCTTATAGAAGGGCCAAAAGAACCTGGCAATGACATTGATGTGTTCCTGCAACCCTTGATTGATGATCTCTTACTGCTATGGAAGGAAGAAGGCATACAAGTTTGGGATGAGTATAAACAGGAATTTTTCGACCTCCGAGCTTTGCTTTTCGTAACCATCAATGATTGGCTTGCACTTGCAAAACTGTCGGGACAATCGAACATGGGATACTGCACCTGCACCCACTGTCTAGAAGAAACAGATAGCGTTTACTTGAAACATTCTAAGAAATGCATATACATGGGCCATCGCCGATTCCTTCCTGCCGATCATCCCCTAAGAAAAGAAGGGAAACATTTTCAAGGACAGTCCGAAACTCGTCCTAAGCCTTTGTTTCGTAATGGAAAGCGTGTGTTTTCGATGATCAAGGATGTGAAGATGGTATTTGGAAAGGGTCACGGTAGCCAACCTGTTCCTAAGGATGACCATGGACATGCTCCAATGTAGAAGAAAAAGTCTATATTGTGGAATCTACCTTATTGGCAAGTCTTACAGGTTCGCAACGCAATTGATGTGATGCATCTGTCAAAGAATCTTTGCGTAAACATAATAGGATTCCTAGGAGTGCATGGTAAGAAGTCTAAAGACACAATGGCAGCAAGACGCGACATGCATGAGCTGACACAACGACAAGGCTTTGAACCCGAAAAGAGAGACAAAGGACGTCACTATTTGAATCCTGCCAGCTACAATCTTAGCAAAGAGGAAAAGGAAAGTGTGTTTGCTTGCTTGAACAGTATCAAGGTCCCGACAGGATACTCCTCGAATATACAAGGCATAATAAACGTGAAGGAGAAGAAAATTCTAAACTTGAAGTCTCATGAGTGCCACGTCCTGATGACACAATTACTTCCTATTGTACTGAGGGGTGTTCTACCGGAGAATGTAAGGTTGGCAATCGTAAAGCTTTGTGCGTTCATGAATGAAATTTCACAGAAGGCCATAAATCCAAAGAATCTAATAAAGCTACAGAAAAACATTGTCGAATGCCTTGTAAGCTTCGAGATGATCTTCCCACCTTCCTTCTTCAACATAATGAGACACCTGCTGGTTCATATTGTGAATGAAATTAATATCTTGGGTCTTGTTTTTCTACATAATATGTTTCCTTTTGAGAGGTTCATGGGAGTCTTGAAGAAGTACGTTCGCAACCGTTCACGGCCAGAAGGATGCATTGCCAAGGGCTACGTAACAGAGGAGGTCATTGACTTTTGCGTTGACTTTATTCCTGACCTCGATCCGATTGGGCTCCCGGTTTCACACCATGAGGGGCGACTAAAGGGAAAGGCACACTGGGAAAGAAATCTGTTATGGACATCCCGTATAGTGAGCAAAGCAAACTTCACGGTTCTTATGAATTCATCCAAGGTGGCTCCGTATATTGACGAGCACTCTTGGTTGGATTACACGGCAGCATATAAAAACTTTTGAAGGCTGGTTTAGGATAAAATTATTGGGGAACGACAAAGTTGATCAAAAAGTTCAGTGGCTGGCTAGAGGACCATTGAACACAGTCCATCGATACAACAGCTCAAGACAAAAAAGTACCAACCAAAATAGTGGTGTCCGTATGTGTGTAGGAAACAGTATTGAGGAAAAAGACAACTACTATGGTGTCATAGAGGAGATATGGGAGCTTGAATATGGACCCATAGTCGTGCCTGTGTTTCGTTGCCAATGGGTGGCTGGAGGAGCCGTAATCAAGGACCGGTATGGGATGACCACAGTGGACCTTCTGAGAACTGGATATAAAGATGATCCATTCGTTCTAGCCAAAGATGTGACACAAGTGTTCTATGTGAAGGACATGTCAAGCAAACCGAAGAAAAAACCACTAATAAGTCACAAAACAAGCTTGAAAATAAGTCAGAAGATGAGCCGAAACGGCACATAGTTCTTCTAGGTAAAAGAAAAGTTGTTGGAGTTCAGGATATTTCAGACAAGTCAGAAGATTATGACCAGATCGATGATGGTCCTCCATTTTCAGTTGATGTTGACCCCAGCATCCTCATATCTAAAGAGGACATGCCTTACTTACGTCGCGATCACGTCCAAGAAACTTTCGTCAAAAAAAGGTTATCCACAATGTAATAGATAATGATGAGTAGTTTTAAGTTATGTAATAATGTAAGAACTGTGCCATATTTGTCTCAATTCTTGATACTGTTCGTGCAATTGTGACACAATATCATCAAAATACAATATTATATTTTTGCATGGTAGAAATATTTTTTCTTCCATTAATTTTGAATTACTAGGATCGTTGAAACAGTAAATTAGAAACAACTAACAAAGTTTTCTTTAAATTGATGAAATCATTATATAGAATATTACTGACAATAGTGTTGTGTATTTTTGCATGGTTGAAAATGAGATGTTTTCGATTTATTATGAATAACACAAATATAACCACATATATACCCTATTAGTTAGACATAATTGCTATTAATTGCTAAAGTTACTTATTATGCTAATTAATATTTTTGTTGTGTGCCTATAATTAACAGTATGCTAACAAATTTAATTATCTAATTTTTACTTTATTGTGCTAATTATGTAGCATAAAATAAGTATAAACATAATTTTATAAAAAGAAAAATGAAATAGAAGAGAAAATGGGCGAGACAAGTGAGTACCGGCTAGTCCCCCCATCCGGTACTAACCTGTCTCCCCAATTTTCGATTTCCTCGCTACGTGGCAGGTTAGTACCGGCTGGAGGGACGAGCCGGTACTAACCTGTGCAGATTAGTACCGGCTGGCCTCCTCAGCCGGTACTAACCTGTCCCCGTGCCAAGCTAGTACCGGCTGGAGAGACCAGCCGGTACTAATGTGCCCCCCTAATAAAATCATCGCCCTCTTCCTCTCAACACTTAGTGAAATTTTACCCTCTCCCCCGCGCCGATCCTCGTCCCCGCCGCCGGCCGCCCACACCCGCGCCGTCCGCCGCCCCTGCCGCCGGCCGTCGTCCCCGCCGTCGGCCGCCCGCTCCCCTCGCTACATCCACGTGTGGAGTCCCTTCCGCCCCGCCCCCACCCCGTCGATCCCGGCCGCGCCGCCCGGCCCGGCCTCCAAGCTTCCGGCCGCCGCGCCGCCGTTCCCGCGCCGGCGTAGCTCGATCAGCCGCGCGCCCCCTCACGCCACCGTACGTCGACCCGGCCGCGGCGTGCCGCTCCCCCGACCCCAACCTCGCCCTCCCCGCGCCGGACCCTCACGGCGTCGTCCCCTCATCGCCGGCCAACGCCGCGCCGCCCTAGACCTCGGCGCCGGCGCCGCTAGGTCGGCCGCGCCCCGGCCCGTCACGCCGCCGTCGACCCGGACCTCAGGCCCCCTCGACCTCCTCGTCCCCGCCGTCGCCGCCCGGCCGCCGCCAGCATCGCGGCGCCGCCCCTCCCCCCGGTCTCCGCCCGGCCCCGCCGCCGCACCGGCCCGCGCGCTGATCTGTATGTGCAGTGCTGACGTCAGCACTACACAGTGTTGACGTCAGCACTTTTTTCTTTTCATGTAATTATAATTAGTATAAAAATAGAAATTAGTGAAAAATACTAGAAAATTGTAGAAAATAGAACTAAATATTAGAAAATTAGGGAAAAATGCTAGAAATTAGTGGAAATGCTAGAAAATAGTAGGAAATGCTAGAAAATTAGTAGAAAATAGTAGAAAATGTTTGGACCTGTAATTAATATAAAAATATTAGAAAATAGTACTGTGAAGTGCTGACGTCAGCGCTTTTTTCATTTTTTATGTAATTAATATTAAAATATTAGAAAATATTAGGAAATGCTAGAAAATTAGTGGAAGATACTAGATAATGTTTGGACATGTAACGTGCCCTGTGCTGACGTCAGCGCTTTTTTCAATTTTTTATGTAATTAATATAAAAATATTAGAAAATAGTAGAAAATGCTAGAAAATAGTACGAAATGCTAGAAAATAGTAGGAAATGTTAGAAAATTAGTGGAAGATACTAGATAATGTTTGGACATGTAACGTGGCCAGCGCTGACGACAGCACTTCACAGTGCTGACGTCAGCGCTTTTTTTCATTTTTTATGTAATTAATATAAAAATATTACAAAATATTAGAAAATGCTAGAAAATAGTATGAAACGCTAGAAAATAGTATGAAATGTAGAAAATTAGTGGAAAATACTAGACAATGTTTGAGACTTAATATTTTTTTATTGTGAGTGAAAATGGATCCTTTCAATAACAACGAAGACTACATGCATGAGATCATTCGAGAATTAGTGGAAAATACTATACAATGTTTGAGACTTAATATTTTTTATTGTGAGTGAAAATGGATCCTTTCAATAACAACGAAGACTACATGCATGAGATCATTCGAGGTGGCGGTGGCTTGTACGTACCTCCCGTTGAGAATGAAGAAGGACCTGAGGACGATGGCAGGCAGTATTTGAACTTGAATTCTGATGTGGAGGGAGATAGTGATCATGAGCAAGGTAGTGATGAGGAGGAAAATCAAGAAAATGCTGAGGAAGCTGTGGTAAGACAAATTTGATTCTTTCTATGTACATACATTAAATATTATTTTTACATATATTAATTAGTTGATATATATTTTAGCAGACAACAGAATCGATGAAGAAAAAACGGAAACGTAGATCTAAGAGGAAGATGGAAGGTCATACGACCATCACGGCAGTGGCTGATAACGGCGAGCCGACACACCCTCCTGGCGTCGAGACAACGTTTGTAAATCAAGTGGGCGCTCTTGTGAGGGAAAACGTGCCCATAAAGTATAGGCTATGGAGGAGAACGAAATCAAATGACAACGAAGAAGATATTGTTCCACTTTCGGAGAAAGCTATGTTATGGAAAGAGATAAAGGATCATTTCTTCTTTCCGGAGGGAAAAGAAGATAAAGTGATGAAATGGTCTTTTCAGAAGATGGCTATTCAATTCCAGACCTTCAAGAAGAAGTTGGTTCGAGAGTTTGTCAAAAAGGATCTTACTCCAGATTTCAAGAAACATTACAAGAAGCAACGACTCTGGTGGAATGAATTCGTGCAGAATAAGACGTCGGTAGACAGCGAGGCACGATCACAACAAGCCAAAGAAAATTCAAGCAAAAGGACAAGCAGCCATAATCTAGGGCCTGGTGGTTATGCGGTTGCGATTCCGAAATGGGAAAGGATGGAGGCAGGTATAATTGAAAAGGGGATCGTACCGCAGACCTTGTGTTGGCCAAAACGAGCAAGATATTACTTCTATGCTCATGGAGGCACACTAGACCCGGATACTGGGTTGTTTGTGACTAGCGATGCACTATGAGAGGCTACCCAAAGACTCCAAGAGGCAATGAGGCCGGCATACAAGTGTAGTTTGTAATATCTAGAATAAAACATGTATTTTGTTGGATCTTTCAAGTATTAGTAGTAAACTTTATAGATGTATGTATGTATATATATGTATATAATATTAATGCGATATCGGCGTAATATAAATACGTGCAATGCAGTAGTACAGGTACATATAGTCGGATTCGGTATAAATAGCATAAAACCGAAAATAATAGAAAAGGAAATAAATAAACGAAAAAAAAGAGGGTACTAAACCGCCCGCCAGGCCCCGTTGCGGGATGTGGCGGGTTAGTACCGGCTGGTTAGGCGCACGTTAGTACCGGCTGGCTGCGACCGGTACTAATGTGCGCCACGTTAGTACCAGACCTTTAGTACCGGCCACAGCGACCTGTACTAACCCGTCCTGTGACCGGTACTAAATGTCAATTTTCCTGTAGTGGCAAGTTGCAACACAGCTGAAGCCGCAGTAAACTGATACATGCGCTCACAATGGGTGCAGCCTTGCAGGCCACTCATGACTCACCGGCACTAGTAGGACATGTTCTTGATGTCAAACTTGACAGCCGCCAACAGTGCGGATAACTGGTTAAAGCTTTGGGACCGTGATGGAGAACAAAGAGAAGGGAAGCTCAACCTGGCTTGGCAGGTCAAGGCTCCCATGAGCGCCAGGATCCTCACTTGTAAGAGGATCCTCATTTGTGTTTTTACAACTCACACTAATAAGTAGAGCACTAGTCTATACTATAAAGGACGACGGAATTTTCGTTTCGTCAATCGTCCTTGTGCCTGGGAGCCGCGGCAAGCTTGGTCCTCGCTATGGCGGACCGTTCCAGATACTGGAACGCGTGGGCACGGTGGCCTACCGTCTCCAACTCCCGGAGGGTGCCCGGATACACGACGTCTTCCACGTCGGCGTCTTGAAGCCGTTCCACGGAACTCCACCAACAACTACCCCGCCACTTGCACCTCTACAAGGTGGTCGTCTTCTGCCCCAACCAGAACAAGTGCTGCGTTCCAGCTTACGTCGAGGTCTCTGGGACGTCCTCGTCAAGTGGGAAGGGATGCCCATCAGTGAGGCCACATGGGAACCGGTGGACTCTTTCCGAGCAGCTCATCCATCGTTCCAGCTCGAGGACGAGCTGTTCCGGGGGGGGGGGGGGACGGCAACGTGTACGAGAGGAGGAACAAGAAGCGTAGCGGCTAGAACGGAGGAGCGCGTGGTGGCGATGCACGTTCGAGCGGTCAGTTTATTCCAGTCGAGTTGAAAGCAGTTGTTAGCGTAATGGGTTGTAACTTGTGCTGTATCGAGTCTATATGTACTAGAACTGAATGTTGAAAGGGGGTTAATTAGCTGGAGATTGGATCAATCTCTTCGGCCCCTTGCGCAACTGCCTCACGCTCCCTTCGCTCTCGCGCTCGACGCCGGCCGTCGGGACGGCGTCGCGCGCCCGTCGCCGCCGCTCACCTTCTCCTCGACCTCCCACGTCCCACGCCTACAACCTCAGACGCACAAGCCCCAACAAAGATACATCAGCAAAGGTAATTATTTTTTTCTTATTATACGTTATATCAAGAGTCGACTTGCTTTTTTTAAGCTTAGACTTGTAAAAGCTGATCGCGTTGAGGTGTTCCTCCTGTATACACTTTAAAGTAGTACTATACAGAGTACACAGACAGGGCGTATTACAAGTTGCAACACAGCAGACTCCTACAAGCCCAAGAGTACGCACGCCGCTTCTACAGACGCACGTTAGTACCGGCTACCTGCGACTGACACTAACGTGCGCCACGTTAGTACCGGACCTTTAGTACCGGCCACAGCGACCGGTACTAACCCGTCCTGTGACCGGTACTAAATGTCAATTTTCCTGTAGTGGCAAGTTGCAACACAGCAGAAGCTGCAGTAAACTGATACATGCGCTCACAATGGGTGCAGCCTTGCAGGCCACTCATGACTCACCGGCACTAGTAGGACATGTTCTTGATGTCAAACTTGACAGCCGCCAACAGTGCGGATAACTGGTTAAAGCTTTGGGACCGTGATGCAGAACAAAGAGAAGGGAAGCTCAACCTGGCTTGGCAGGATCCTCACTTGTAAGAGGATCCTCATTTGTGTTTTTACAACTCACACTAATAAGTAGCATTTGAGCACTAGTCTATACTATAAAGGACGACAGAATTTTCGTTTCGTTAATCGTCCTTTGTCAAAATTATCCTACACCATCAGATTGTATGATGGTCGAACGCTTTAGATTAATCTAAAAAGTCTATGTTGATTACATCTCTAAAGGACGACCATCCGTGGTGTTTTTCTTTTTCACAACGTGACGTTACATATTAGAAAACTAATGTTTGGCACGTTAACCTTTTTCTTTTTATCTCACGGTGACATTACATATTAGGAAACTAATGTTTGGCACGTTAATTTGGCGACGAAATTTCCGTTTTGTCAATCGCCCTTCATCAAAGTTATCCTACACCGTCGGATTTTATGATGATCGAACGCTCTCGATTAATCTAAAGAGCCTATGTTAATTACATCTCTAAAGAACGACTATCCGTGGCGTTTTTCTTTTTTCTCACCGTGACGTTACATATTAGGAAACTAATGTTTGGTAGGTTAATTTGTAGATTGATTAAAGAATGGAAATAGAACTCCAATTGTGTATCGCTTAGGATAATCAATGTGAGCCACCCAACCAGGCCGTCGCCTACTCGATTTTGAAGCTCCTGCACTACGAGATTATGAGCAAGAACGGTAAGCCACTAAGCCGCACGTGGAGGTGGAGGTGAATAAGCAGCACGGCGACGTGATGGTGTTAAGGCCCGAGGAGATCAGCAGTCAGCGCCATGGTGCTCACCAAGATGAACGACACTGCTGAGGCCTACCTCTTCGGCGAGGTCCACGACGCCGTCATCACCATCCCTGCCAGCGCCAGGTCACCAATAACGTCGGCGCCATCGCGAGCCTCAACATGTGCTGGATCCTCGCCAAGCATGCCACTGCCGCCATCGCCTACATTCCATCCATCCATGATCGATTCCACATTGATCTTCAAGTCATAGACCGCGTTCATATTTTTTTTCCTTTTTCGCCAACCTGCCGGTGCGCATTGGCTAGAATGTCATGTACGGTGCCGTCGTGCTCCCTCGGGTGTTCCTCGCCGCCGGGCAGCTCATCATGCCGGAGTCCCCAGGGTGGTTCCTGATGCGTGGGCACCATAACGACGTGTGCGGTGCTCGTGTGGACATCGGACGAGGTCGTGAGGCCGGCCTCCGCCTTGAGGAGATCAAGCAGGCCTCCGCGGCGCCGCTGCGTGTGGACGGAGCTCCTTGTCCGGCCGACGGTGAGCATGCACTACTGCAGAAACCGTTAACCTCATCGGCCCATACGAAGCGGGCCAAAACGGCCCGCTTAGTTTAAGTCATTGTAAGCGGCGTTACCTGAGCCGCTTAGAATAAGACCATCATATGAAGCAGTGCAACTCATGAGCCGGCTCGGATATGTAAATGAAGCGGTGCAAAAATAAACCGATTAGAATGATTGTTCATCCTAAACGGTGCGTTATATGCCGGCTAGAATATTCGTTTACCAAAGCGGTTTTCATTTGACCCGATTGCTTTAGAAATTTAAAACGCATATTAATTGGAAGTTGAAACGTGGACGTGTGCTCGTGAAACCGAGGACTTCTTCATCTTGCGATACAAGTTGAAGCAGGCGTGTGCGTGTGAAACTGATCGAGGATCTTCTTCATCTTGCGATACAAGTTGATCGCAATCTCTCTCTTCTCCTTTGCCTATAAATAAAGCCCCCAAGGGTCTATCTTCCTCACACCATATACCCAGCCATGGCGCAAAGAATAGATCTCGTAGGCAGAAAGCTCTAGCTTCTTGACTCCATAGCCACACCTTCCTTCTGTGATCGCTAAGAGAATTCCTATGATAGGGTTGGGTTCCTACCCCTTCTTCAGTTTGCCTTTTTGTGTAGCCAGGAGGTCTAATCATTAGGAGAATCCTCGTGATGACCTTCACCGCGCTCTCCCGGGAGGCAAGTGATCAAAGGGAGGTTAATAGGATGTCCTTTGCCCGTCAGCCAAGATGGAGGAGTTGAAGCGCCTAGAGGAAAGCACAGATTTGCGCTTGCACTAGTTGAAGCACTTCCTCCTCTCCGTCTTGACTGCCACCTTCCTCTCCCCCTTAGGGGGATTTATCATATCTGGCAACGATGAACAAAATCATCGTTTAATCGGCAACGATGAACAAAATCATCCTTGTACCTTTTCTTTTAGAACTTTGTAACAATCCTTATGTAATGAGCCGTCTTTGATCAATAAAGAGTTAGATATATCATGTTTTTCCTTTTTTTTACAATTTTTATGGACTCATTCTAAGCGGCTTGCAATCAGCCGCTTACAATAATCACACCAGGCACGCGTGTCCTCCAACCGCTTCATCTTGCACACACGTGTCCTCCAGCCACTTCATCTTGCACGAGAAGTTGATAGGTGAGTTCTATTTATTTGTACTCGATCTGCTTCTTCATTCATCCCCTTCCTCTGTTCCCCTTCTTTTTTTTATCCATTTTATTTGCAAGGAAAGGGCCATGGATGTGCGCGCGGCCATGGAGGCGAGGATACGGAGGCGCTTCCCTGGATTGTGGCTATGGCCACCTCCAATTCGCCGCGAGCTGGTCTCGTAACGGATGATGGATCAGCTTCGGGTCATCCCCGGAGATCAGATTCGCGTTCTCGTCGCCTACGTTTCGCCTCGACTGGGACGACGTCATCGCCAACGACAAGCCAATCCATTCATCACCACCAGCTTCATCGTCAACCATGTACTCGGCCATTTCCGCTCCAGGATAGCAATGGCGGACGACTTCTTTGACCACACCTTCTACGTGCGGCTTCCTGAAGCAGGAGACGTGGAGAGGTTCCATGGCCGTAGCTAGAAATGGAGGGGACAGAAGGTGTCATTCACTAGGGTCTTGGCA
This sequence comes from Urochloa ruziziensis, assembly GCA_015476505.1. Taxonomy (NCBI): domain Eukaryota; kingdom Viridiplantae; phylum Streptophyta; class Magnoliopsida; order Poales; family Poaceae; genus Urochloa; species Urochloa ruziziensis. The sequence goes on along the minus strand of CM027118.1, from coordinate 42,654,548 downwards.
ATCCGGCTCAAAAATGAGGGGCTTGACCGCGTAGAACCGCCTGAACTGCAGCCGCCTTCCCCACTCCCCATCATAGATCCGTAGTTTCTTTTAATTTGTTTCTGTAATTTGGTATGGAGGACAATGAACAATCTATGGCAGTTCTTATTTTTCGTCTTCTGTTTTATTTTTTTAACTTTATATTTCTTATTCTAAGCGGCGTAAACTGGACCGCTTAGAATAAGGCATCATTCTAAGCGGCCTATTACACGCCGCTTAGAATGAGGCCTCATTCTAAGCAGCCCATTACACGCCGCTTAGAATGAGGCACGGCTATAAAAAGCCACACCGGCCGTTCCGACAGCGACCAAACCCTATCCCTATAAAAAGCCACATCGGCATCATATCAATTGCCTTCGCAACATGTAGTTGAGTTTTTGGTTTTGTGCTGTGGAGTGGAGGAATCAATGAGTTTCAAAACTATCTGGTAGAGCCTTTGATCACGGACCCTCGCATGTGCTTGAGGTAGGGCATATGTATAGATATTTACTTATGTTATAAATCTTGAAAGATATTATAGTAGCCAAATTTCCATAAGTACCATTTGACTATATATTTGTGATATTTCATATGCACGGACCAATGGCTTTGGTTGAGGTGTGTCTTGTGGTCATTTGCAAGCATGGTAAAAGCCAATGACAGTGCATGAATGTAAACGAGACGAAAACAAACTAATTTTAGATTTACTACTTTTTACCACATGTGTGGCTCACGCCTATTGTGATTGGCATCTTTTTCTTTTATTACTTCGCACAAACTTAATAGTGAGATATTTTCGTAACACAAGGGATCTTAGAATCTAATCAAGTTTTTAAACATATGACTTATCATCGCATGAGTGCGCATGTACATTTTTTTCTTATATATCAAAATTATCGTTTATTTAAATTTTTATGTACTAGATAAACAATTACATTATATGTTATGTTTTTTTGTTACTACAAATTTAATCGATGCAATGCTAAATGCTGGTTACTTTAATCTACAATTCTTATTTATAGATCTTTTATAAATAAACAAAAAATTTATTTACTAGGTTTTTAAAACACGTGCCGCAATGTAGCAGAGGAGGAATCGCAACAAAAAGAAGAGGATGACGATAATGAATGGCAGCCAGAAGACAAGGAAGAATATGATGATGAAGACCTAGTGGAGGAAGAGCTTAAGACATTCTTCAGTAAACCATACTCAGAGTTCAAAATGAAATCTCCAAGTTCTTCCTTAAAGTATGTGTATGACTACATATTTCATGGGTCACATCTCTAGCGACCAAGACCAAATGTTGAAGAAGTTTACGATATGCCCTTATATGAATTGGTTAGTTAATTGTGACGGATTATTAAAGTTTGAATAAATTGTGTCCTTGTAGAAGTATTTGTGAACTCTTTGGAAGTTGAACTCCCGTAACAGTTATATAGTTTTTTTAAATAAGTCATTCTTATTCTATATTTTATATAGTGCCTCTCTACTAGTATGAATAAAAGCATTTAAAACAGGAACATGATAAGGAATATCCGACATCCTTCCTAAAAAATTTCTAGCATGACGGGATCTGAAGAAACCCCCTTAATTACAATGCCCATTCATTGGGGCCATTCTGACGAGTTATCACAATGTAACTGCTGTCTTAATATGCTCCCCCTTGGGAGTCAATGTGAATTTGTGTCAGACTCCTAAATATAAACATAGTAAAGATCAGAATGAAACTGCCATACCCTGCACAATATATGCAGGAATCGCATATAATTTGTTCCAATCAGAGAGGACCCTGGCATGGAAGAAATGGAGGAGATGACCGCCCTTTCCCTTTGCATTGGAGCTCCTGATCAGCACTCCAAATCCAGTAGAGGTAAACGATGCAAGCCAAATCCTCCAGTATGGCTAAATGGCTTCTTCCCACATCATCAACTGCAAGCAGAGATTTATCATGAAGGCCATGAGAACAGAGAAGGCCAGGCAGGGAAGAAGCTGCAGCTGACCAGTGAACAATTGACGATTCTCGAGAACGTCTACCAAGATCAAAAGAATCTTGATCTAGTAAGTTCATATCATGATTTTGCTCATTATTCTCCAGCATGAAACCTTCCATGCACTGTGCGTAACAGTGGAAAGTAAAACTCAAGACAAATTAGGCTGGGAAGCAAGAGCTGGCAAAGTACCTGGACTTAAAACCACGCCAAGTCGAAGTGTGGTTTCAGAACAGGAGGGCACGGTAGTTGAATTTGCTTATTACGTACGTCAAAAAATCAATTTGTGTGATCTTCTTCCGATGGTTCTTCGATTTTTCATGAATTTCAGGAGCAAGCAAAAGAAGACGGCAGCGGACTACGAGAACCTGAAGAGGTCAGCCGAATTGTTGGTCGAGGAGAACAGAAAACTGAAGAGGGAATTGGAAGAACTGATGGCTGTTTCGAAGCCTGAAATTGACATTCACAGCAAAATCACATGAAACATTATGTATATCGATATAGATTTCATATTTGCAGGTTTGTGGTACGTGGTCGACGAGAATAATTAACACAGTAGAATAAATGTGTAACTATTTCCAAAAAGACGAAGGGTCATATCACAAATCTGAACCGAAAAAGAAGTCTCATCAATTAGCCAGCAGAGAGTATTCGTCCCACCACGCCAAATACTGTATACAGAGTATATTATAAGAAAATCAATTGCTAAAATAATACTATTGTTACTGTAAGTTTTCCAGAGATAAGATTTTAATTAGATCTATAGCTATATCTCCTCCAAAAATAGTGGGAAAATCACCATAGCCTTGTTTTGTGCAGATATACTCATAGTAGAAACCTTGAATACATGCAGTATGTGTAGTATAATTTAAGCATTTACTAAATGGAAATGTTGTAGGCTTTGTTAGAAATACTTTCTGAAATATTTTGATGCTCATTAAATCATGAAAAATCTACATCAGTGTTTAGTCAATGTTTCTAGTCGTTTTGTCTTTTTCGAAACAGATAGTTTCTATTAGGGAAAAATGTTCAGAAAAATTCAGTGAGATTCTTTATGTAAGTGTAACCTGGAGAAAGTTTCATCTTCTCAGTTTGACTAGTATAACTTTGTAACTCAATTTGTCTTCATATAACCCACCACTTTAGTTAATTAATTTGGGTAGATGAAAATACTTTTGGGTTAGCATAATTATTTAAGTTGCTGAAAACACTTTTAGCTGCTGCATACCTAGTTTTAGTATGAAGAGATTTGCACGTACTCTTTAAAATGATTTGAATTAAAGTGTATTCATCTAGTCTAGTTAATTCATGCAATATCATTTAGATTGAGATTATTTTTCTTGTATTTAAGCTGTATGATTGAGTTGCTGCATTTCAAAAGTATCAAGTTATTATGTCATTGCATTTATAAACTCATACGTGTGCATTTTCATGTAGAGAACGTTCTAGCTAACGGGGTTTATAATCTGGTGCCCGAGACCGAGGGTGAGCAGGCTGAGGATAATATCATTGTTGCTGACATTGAGCAAGACCCGAGCCAAGACTCAGAAGGGCCCAAGGCCAGTGAAGGCAAGCACCGGAGCATATAACCTTTTTCAATCGGCCTGCAATTCAATAATTTACTTTTAAAGTTATTTTATATGCATTTAAGTTTTTATAGGAGTTGAATGAAACCTTAGTTGCATGATCCTTAGGAAACCGAGATATACTAGTATGTCTAGGTCGATAGAAATGCTAGGCTGATTAAACGGTAGAAGTCGAGTGATTGCCTGTCACTCGCGAGAGGTAGGATGGTTACCTTGATCAGAAAAATGTTGAGAATATTGGTTACTTGGAAAATTATGTAGACCGGGCGGAGAGATGTGATAGGGAAAAGAATGCGGTTTTGTAGCTCCGCCTGTGTCGGTTAAGGCCCGTCCGCTGTTGGCTCTGGGATCAAGTTTGAATTGTACTACCTCACATGCTGGGAGTAAGTGGTAGTTGAAACTGGTAACTTATGTAATTTAGCCCGCACTAGTACGTTGATCTACACCAGCTGGTTTATTCATGTACTGGTTAGAGTTAAACTCATGGCTGACTCGTCGTTGGTATCGATGAGGATTAGTACTTGAGGATCACGGGTGGGTCAAGTGCTAAGTGTTGGCTAAAGGATGCTGTGGCAGAACCACTCCAAATTATGTCAGCTCAAGTGCATTGTCCCTTAGCTAATGCAAGCAGTACAGCACACTCGCACTTCAACTCACCTAACCGTGTAGTTGCTGTCGGGTAGCTCCCGATTACACCACTGATCTCATTGTCTAAACAAATACATGGCAAGTCCCACACGAAGGTGAGCACAGATGATAAAACAAGTCACCACTTTTACATCACAAGTTCACATAGATTAATTTACAAAACAAGTCCAAATTATTAAGTTATTACAACACAGAGTTCAAACAACAGCGGAAATTTTAAAACACGAGTATAGCGACTTCACATATATCACAGAGGTAGCCCAGACATGTGATATCCTTCCCTCGGCTCCACCATTCCATGCTTGGATGTCGTATTAGTGATCAAGTGTGATACTTTAGGATTGTCATAATTCAGTGAAGATCAAGTCGAGCAAGAAAGAGGATACATAATTTTCATGTTGGAATATATGTTGACCGGAAGTGCAGGCTATCAATGTTTAGAACATAGTAAAATGGTCGTTGAGCCATGGATCGAGGACTTTATGTTGAACAAAAATGTGTAGGGTATTAAAAATGGCACAAAGGACTTTTTTTTCTTTTGCAATATTCCCAATTTTTTGTGATATTAGATTGAATGCCTCCATTTAACCGACTCATGCTAAGCATGGAAAATAATATGATCAGTCGAGCATTGAATCCTTGCAAATTCTACCTCTCAAAACCAAAATAGCTATAACAGCCTAGTAAATAATCATCATAAATCTTTTTATTCATTGTAACCCCATAATTAACGATGCCATTGTTTCCATAAAGTGAAGTATAGGAGGTGAAGAGAGTGATGGAGATGTGGCCAGATGCACCCCACAATGGACGAGGTAGGCACTACGGGAAACTTGGAATTCAGTGTGTGCTCAAAGGTTTGCCGTGTGCAACTTTACGGACACACGGCAAACAACTCCTTTACCGTGTGCCAAAACGGAAACACGCGACAAAGTTTTGGCACATGGCAAAAAAGTTGTTTACCGTGTGTCCGAGTCCAAACACACGGCAAACAAGAACTTTGTCGTGTGCCTATTTCTCAACACACGGCAAACACGGCAAACATTAAACACCGTTAGAAAAGTGACGACCGTTAGGCTTTGACGTGTGCCTTTTCTTGGCACACGGTAAAGTCATGCCTTTGCCGTGTATTTTTTTAGCACATGGCACATTAGTAAAAAAAATTCTCTTCTCACATCAAAACATTTTCTACTCTCCACATACAACATGTGTTACTCCAGGTTAAAATTTGGTACAATTTTGTATTTGTTTGCTATATTTAATTAATTAATTACATTTCAAGCAATCTTTTAATCAAGTCAAATTTGAACTGCAAGTGATTCAAATAATAGAATACAATAAGTAGAAATATTATATTTATGTTATTTAGCCCAGTTCGAGGCCTTATCCTTGAAATGAAAAGAAATTTCGAACATCTTGTTCAAGAAATATGACGACTAAAGTGTGTCCGAATGATTTTTATAAATTCTAAAAAAAAGAAAATAAAGTTAGAAAATCAAGAGATTCGTCATGATGTGATGGTATCACATGTGGATGCTATGATAAAGAGTTGAGAAGATTTCACACATTTTGTCATAACGATGTTCACAAAATCGAAACATCTCATAAGAAATATAAGTGTGATTCTATGTGAGAGAGTTAGTACATCTCATAAGAAATATAAGTGTGATTCTATGCGAGAGAGTTAGTGTATGTATTTTTTGAATACAAACATTTTTATATGATCACATATAAAAAAACTTTAAACCAAAGTCGTACAACTCGACCAAATGTAATACTTTAAAATATCATTATAAGTTATCTAATTTGAAATTATAAATTTTAAAACTTTCAAATGACCTTGGATGGAAGTAAGTTCTATACCAAACTTGTAGATCTAGATGAGATTTAAGATTTTGTTGTTGCACATTTTTTTATTTGACATTGTATTATACTTCAAAATATCATTATATGCTCTTCGATTTCAAATTTTAAAATTTTAAAATTTTCAAATGACCTCGGATGTAAATAAGTTCTATATCAAAGTTATAGAGCTCGAAGAGATCGAACACTTTATAGTTTACAACTTTTTCATTTGAGCTCATTTAACTGTCCAAAAAATTGATATAAGACAATTAAACAAACACAAATTCCATGTCAGCAATCCAACCATCCCTAATGCAGCCCTCCTACTGGTCCTCCCCATCTCCCACGGATTCTGGCCTCATCTCCTTTCTTATCCCTTCTCTCTTCCCCCACCGCATCTCTCTCCCACTCCTGTCTCTCACCATTTCCTTCTCGGGTGGGTGGCCGGCCGCTGGCGGCAGCCACTCCGGCGGCAGGCGGGTGGGGCTGCGTGGTGGCCCTGCGGCGCCCCTGGCCGGGGCTGCAGGGGTGGTCGGGCGGCGCGCGGACGGCGACGGCCGTGGCCTGCAGCGATGGCCATGCGGCGCACGGTGCGGCGGCGGCGCGGCTGCGCGTGGACGTGGCCGGATGGCGGCTGCGCGCGACGGTCGGCGCTCAGCTTGGCGCGGAGGCGGCGCGGCCATGACCTCCGGCCGTCCCCGGCAGCCTTGACCCCGGTGGCGGCGCGACGGCACACGAATGGGCTGCGCGTGGTGCGGCTGCAGCCTCGAGCGCCGACGGCGGGGGCCACCAGCGGCGCGCGGGCAGTCCGGCACCAGCAGCGCCACAAGGGCAGGTCGGCCCTAACAGCAGCGGCCAGCCGGTGGGCCGAAGTATTTTTTTTATTTTTCAAAAAAATCTTTGCCGTGTCTCTCTATTGCACACGGCAAACTTCCATACCCACGCGCCGTCATCTTTGTCGCCACGCCGTTTGATGCTTTATGTTGCCGTGTGCCAGTTAAAACGCACGACAAAGATGTTTGCCGTGTGCCTCGTAGAAGGCTCACGGCAAAGCTTTGTTTGCCGTTGGGGCTGTTTGCTGTCGAAGTTTTGCCGTGGGCCACACACGGCAAAGGAATTCTTTGCCGTGTGTCTGCGGCACACGGCAAACTCGCCCGCTCCGGTAGTGAGGGCTCCATTTGCTAATTTGAGTGACTAAGCCTATGAATACCAGTGCCACCCTCCACCCAATCGGGCGTTTGAGGTTGCTCCTATCCAGACAAAACTACACGCTTGGGAAGACTATCAAGCTAAAAAAAGTGTTAGAAGTTAACATCTAAGACATTTATCATAAAATTAGTGAGTGATTAGTGATATATTAGATCGAGAGAATGCCTTACGTACTGGCACATGTAGCTGCTACACATGTAGCTACCTTGGTTATTTGTACCTTAGGGTGATTTTGTGCCTTACGTACTGGCACCATTATAAAAGTATAAAGGTTGAAGTTGAATAGTAGTTGGACATCATATTTTCACCTTAAAAGAAACACATCTACGTAAATGGTATTCTTTGCATTGGGTGTCTCGGATAGGCACTAACTTGTATTGTATTTATCACGACAATGCGAGTTGCACCATGATCATGTATTTTTCTCGTCCATGTCTTCTGAATAAGTGTATCACTTACATGCCCATTGTTGACATCGAGTCCAAACTGTAGGGCATCACACTTGATCTATCAATGTATGTTTCTCATCCTTTTCTTCTAAATGAGTTTGTCAATCGGAAGGCCATTATTAACATCGTGCCCGTAGCATGCGTGAGACTACGGTGAGAGTACAGGGCTGAAGCAGCAATAGAAGTTCAAATTCTATACTATGAAGGACGACGAAATTTTTGTACCAAATCTTACTCTTACCCCTCTAACACCGTCAGATTTTATAACGACGATCAAACACTCTAGATTAATCTAAAGAGTCTAAGTTGACTACATTACTCTTACACCGTCGGATTTTATGATATCGAACGCTCTATATTAATCTAAAGAGTCAATGTTGAATACATCATTAATTTAATAGTTTTTAAAACACGTGCCTGTGGCACGTGCCCTTCTGCTAGTAAACAATAATGTTTTGCTGCATCTTCTGGAAAGGTATAAGCTTAGAAAAGCAAGTTTATATGAAAAACTAGAAGCTCAAAAGGCTGAGCTCGTAGCTTTCTTAGCCCATAAAGCTAAAAATATCTTTAAAAAACTATTGTTAACATTGCAAGAAAACTCAAAAGCTGTAGCTCAAACAAATAGGATTAGAATATGCTCGAGTACGTATTATTGTAGAATTAATTTTCATATTTTGATTAGTTGAGGTACTGACGGAGATCAGATTGACCGTGAATTGCTCCGTTGTTGCCCCCTTGGAGACGACTGCCTGCGATGAAACGACTCGGAGCTCGGCTTGGAGTAGTGTTCTTGCTTCTCGCCACGACTGGTTTCGCTTTGCTGTTCACGACTTGGCTCTTGACTGGAGCATTGATCTTGCTTGTTTGTGGGATATGACCAGCTGTGTCGAGTTGTTTGATCATGGCTATGACTTGTGCAAGCACTTGCTCTACTGTGGCTGTCTTAGGTAATGATCGCAATTGGAACTGAAGTTCCATGGCATTGACCAGAGGAGAGACATATTGTCCAGCTTGAATTGGTTCTCCCAGATTGTTGGTAGCTGCCAGTCGGCGATTGTGGGCGTTGAGACGTCGTTGAGTCCTCTTTGCGTTCTTTGCTTCTCAAGATGCTTTATGTGTCTCAGATTCTCCCTCTAGCTCCCTTGAATCTGCAGATACTTGATCTTCTAATTCGTTGGCGTAGCGTTCATCGTTGTCAACTGGATTAGCCATAAACAACTTACGTTCAGGATCAAAACTGGTGCTGGAGCTTGAAGTGGCGATCTGTGTTCTGCCTTCTGCTTCCGGCACAAGAGGTGCGCCAAACTGATATGGCAAGTCAGATGTTAGAACAAGTATCTGACGTCTCAGAGATTCCTTCCATTGTTTTGAGTTTTTGAAGCAGGGAGCCATCATGTTGTTCGAAAAGGACTCGAGCTGGCTTCGAGCTTCCTTGTTGGGACTTGGGAGTCTACATTGGGTTTGGGTTGGGCGGGTTTTCTTGCTGTTTGATGGAAGCAAGTTCGTTTTGGAAAACGTGGCTCGAACCTGAGCCGGGACCGAGGTTGACCCGTATTCAAACTCAAGCGACTTGATCGTGCCAAAGATCTTGATCTCGTCGAAAGTTTCGACGAGTTCTTCTATTCCCGCTGTTGTGTTCTCCCACGATCCAAGGGCGAAATCCTTGACTTTGCTGAGCTTGATAATCGCCATCAAGTTCTCCACTAGATTCTTGGTGAACGCCCCTACCTGACGCGCCAGATGTCGGTGTTTTACTGACAATCCCATCGAGGGGTATCCAAAGGTAGTAGAGTTTCGGTGAAGTGTTCTAAGAATCAGGAACTCGATGGTTACGTGACACGAGATTTATACAGGTTCGGGCCGCCAACTAGGCGTAATACCCTACGTCCTGTTGCTGATCTTGTATTACGTAGTGTGAATATGAGCACAAGGTTGTTCTCTGTCGAGATGAATTGATCTAACTTGAGATCGTTCAGATATTATTTTGAGAGGGGTCCCTGTCCAGCCTTATATACTGGCAAGCAGGGCTACATGGCAGAAAGAGTGGAATTCTAGTCTAATTCGAGTAGTAACTCGTGGCGGTCTCTCTATGTGAGTACTTTCCATATATAACGACTAGTTTCCCTATATCGTAGAGTCCTATGCCATCTTGCACCACGGTCTCTAATCGTTACCATATCCTCCCTTGGAGTCTTCCTACATCCATGTGGGCCATATGCCTACATGTCCGACACGACGACCGTCTAGCTTCGGTCGAACCTGGGGGTCGGTCGACCCTGGGAACCTCCTTCCTGCTACCGCCTTTTGGCTGAGTGGCTGGTAGGTGGGTCCTGGTCATGATCCTTGGTGATTCCCATGGGGTTGAGTCGGTTTGGGGTCGGTTTGGCTCTGACAAGTGGCCCCAGGATCTTCGGTGCAGCGTAGAGTGTAGTCTTTGTGCTGTTTTGCTGCGTATTTGCGCTTAATTCGTACCTGGTACCTGAGAATCATAGATGACCAAAACTGTAGAAGTAGTTAGCAGTTTAAGTCCTATTCTAGTGGTCACTTGGTATGTAGTTGATGGTTTACATCGGGTCATAAGGACCGTCAACAGCCCCTTCAGCAGCCTGGACCCTTCGATGGCCTGCTTGCGATACAAGTTGGTTCTCGATCATCGCCATATATACTTCAGGCTTTCTCTCGATCGATCGATCTCTCACATTCCACATCCTTCTCCCACTTTCTCACACAAACTTGTAGGCAGTTGCAGGTAAGTAGAGTGGCGCGCCATAGAGATCACCGATAGGACACCGAGGCCGCCCGACGGCTACCCCCAACTCATCTTGTGGCCTTGCCCGGCGGTGGAGGCAGCGGATGTCTCCCACCGCGTCCTGAAGGAGCTCTTCGTCTATGGTGGGGAGCAGATGCAGGTGGTGGCGGCGTAGGTCACCAAGAGGAGCAGGCCTCCCAGCGTCACTGTTGCCAGCGTGGTGCACTCCGTGTTGGGGGACTGGCGGGAGGCGAACTTCTCCTATGATGACGACACCGACGGCAGGTACTTCATCAAGCTGCTGTCAGCAGCAGATGTGGAGAAGTTTCATGGCCACGGCTAGTGGTGGTTCCACGAGTTTGTGACATTCCGTCGCGTCCTTCGTCTCAACGAGACGCCAGACCTGACGGCGAGGGCCACGGCGGCGAACTTCGCCTCCAGCAGTGATTCTAAATTTAGTTGTTTTTATAATTGTTTTATGTGATGATGTTGTTCCTGAACATTTTAACGGTGGCTTCAATAATAATGTAGTTTAATTATGTCGATCTGTGTGTAATTGTTTAATTATGTGTTTATGTTTATGTTCTCGATTTGGATGGTTCTTTTTTCGATTTGGCCGGTTTATGTTTATATTTTTGAATTGTTTGGGTGATTTTTTCTTTAAATTTTTGTTAGTCATTCTAAGCGGCGTAGCATGGAACTCTTAGAATAAGTCCCATATTCTAAACGGCCCATACTACTCTGCTTAGAATAAGGCCCTCCTTCTTGGAGGTTGCCAGAAGACAGAGCGGTTTGTCTTCAGTGCCTATATATATATTCGTAACTCTCTGATCGTGGCTATTGTTCTATGTGGCGCATCATCTTCTCCCTAGCAAAGCAGATTGACACAGTAAACGTATCTGCTTCCATCTCTTCCTTACTAATTTTTAACATTTGATCTCTCTAATCTACATCGATGTTCCTATGTTAGTGCAGAGGGAGCCATGGCAGGGGCGAGACCAAGCAACGTGCATGCCTTCGGTGGCAAAGAGCCCATTTAGGAGGTGTGGGTGTCGACCCGCTTCCTGGCGCAACTTGGCATCAGCGCTGGAGACCAAACAGAAGTTCTGGCGACATTCGTGCAGAAGGAGCAGAAGAACGAGCATGATCCCTTTGTGACCACAAGCACATGCCTAGGCAACAAGTTGGGATACTATCACTTTAGGATCACCAAAGACGACGAGCCTGAAGGCAAGAAGGGCTCCGTCTTCTACATCAAGGTCGATTCCTCAGAAGATGTCGACAAACTCAGTGGGCACATGTGGAAGTTGTGGTCCGAGTTCGTCGATTTCCACCGAGTAAAGAAGCTCTCTATCCGGGATTGGGTGGACTACATGGAGGCGGTGGGGTGTCGTAGAGAAGTTTATTAATTGATTAGTGTAATTTAAATGGATGAACTATTTCGTTATATGTATGTGGTGGCATATTGATGAACAATTTGGATGAACAATCTCTGTCCGAGTTCTGTTATCTTCTTGTTTCATCTTCTGTTTCATTTTTTTAAAAAATTATATTTCTTATTCTAAACGGCCTGTACTGAGCCGCTTAGAATGAGGTGCGGCTGTAAAATAAGCCGCACCGTTCCGACCAAACCCTATCCCCACTGTCTTCGATCCCACATCGCCCGCAACCATAGTAGATCGAGCTCCGCCGCCACGTCCACTGCTAATAGAGCTCCGCCGCGCCCCTCAGTCATCGTCCTCATCCTGCGTGGCTTCCTCCCTCGACGTCGGAGCCACATATCTGGCGCCGGCAGTTAGCCAACTTAGCAACTCCGCGACTCGCGCGACGGCGACCGTGGAGGCGCGGGAGGCTTTCCTCCGCTCCTTCGCCGATGCCGCCACCAGATCCACGGCCGGGTTGACCGGATCTGCGGCGGAGTCGCGGAAAGTGATTGCCTCCGCTGCCCTCGCCGCTGCAGATCAGGTTGCCTCCGTCGCCAGTAGGCACGCCGATCTGGCCCGTGCTCTTGCGGATCTGGCCTGCGCCTTCGGCAGCAGGCGCCGCTGCCTCCCCATCGACCATGACCTCCGCCGGGGTGATGGCAGCGATGGTGGCTCCACTTCGACCAATCTCATTAGCTACGCTACAGTTGTAGTATATTCTGGCGATGTAAGCGCCGTGGGATTACATACTTTTGTTATGAACGAATTGTTGCCATTTTGGTCCGTTTAGAGCTAGGCACTGTCGTTCCTGCAGCTACCACTAGCTAGTCATTTAATTTCTTCTAAGTTTAGTTCTTCAGTTGTTTCACTTATCTGAGAGTGAAGTGATGCTTGTGATGTTTAATTATCTGTTCATGTGATGTTTAGTCAAGTGACGTTAAGTGAAGTGAGGCTAGTGATGAACTGTGTTGAAGTGATGGTAGCTAGTGATCATAATGAACTGTGTTGAGGTGATGTTCAATTTCTTCTAAGTTTAATTTATCTGCAACTCTCATATATGATCTTCAATGGTACTAGCTATATCTTCAGTTGAATGTGAATCTGATGTGTGTGCAATTCATTCATAACGATCCTGATATATCTAGTATTTGTTCGAGATCAAATGACTAATAATGAATGGAGGAACACATTTTTTTATATGCATGTTGCAGCATCCTAACCAGTGTTAATTAAACCGGTAACAATAGGTTACCAAACGATGCGGCTGAATTATAAACCGATTAGTACACAAAGTCAAACGCTGCGGCGCTAAGAAAGCCGGTTCGAATAATGAGTTATTCTAAGCGGTGCATAGCACGCCGGTTCGAATAATGAGTCATTGGAAGCGGTTAGATAACTGCTTAGGATGACCCCCTTATTGGCTTCGCTAAAAGGGAAGCGGCACTGGCGCCGGCGCTGATGAGGTTTTCGCGCCACTTAGGTTAATGGTTTCTGCAGTAGTGCCTCCTTGTAGGGATGCAGCCAAAATTACTATGCATACTACAAATTTTATACAAATTACAACCTTTTCTAGTTGAGTCCCTGCTTCATTAGGAGTCACAGTATGTAGCTTAAGTAGCAAGCATTTAGAAAGGCATAGCTTAATGCTAACTGGTTCACAAGCTATAGTTCTTCTCCAACAAATATAATTTATGTTTCTATTATTACTGAAGCTAGAGCTAGAGATAACCAACTTGTTCATGATCATCATTAACTAAACCTTAGCGAGGAATATGTCTCAAGCAAAAGGCATTTACACTTTATCATGTTAAGAATATGTTCTACTTTGATAGGACGGACTAAAAATTTAAAATCTATAGGTCCTTCATTCTTTTTTTTTCTGAAAATGCATTAATCCAATTAGAAGGGAGAGACGCCCCCTCCATTTTGTGGAAGAGTTGCCGGACCTCCTTTCTAATTAAGTCCATCTTCTCTATGACATCATCTGATTACATTAGCACAAGCGTATTATGTGGCTGAAGGAGGGAGACAAAAATACAAAATTTTTCCATCGGAAAGCTGTATGGCGGGTTCGAAAAAACAAAATCCGAAGACTGAAGGAGGATGGGCAATGGGCTGATAGTATGGAAGAGATGGAGAACATGGCTACTGCTTTCTTCAGCAATTTGTATACCAAAGACCTAGAAGTGAATCCAAACCTGTTACTACACCTCTTCTCCCCAATTGTCACTGAAGAGATGACTGCTGATATGTGTCGGCCTTTCACTGAGCAAGAGATTAGTGATACCCTATTCCAGATTGGTCCTTTGAATGCGCCTGGGCCTGATGGTTTCCCGGCCCGGTTTTTCCAAAGAAATTGGGACGTCATGAAGCCGGACATTGTGAGAGCTGTTCAGAATTTTTTCAGTGAGGGTCATATGCCAGAAGGGGTAAATGAAACATCTATCGTTTGCTTCAATAGTACATGGGTACACTGGGTAATGAGTTGTGTGACCTCTGTGTGCTATGCAGTTTGCTTCAATGGAGTCCGGTTGGACTCCTTTCAACCTACTCGTGGCCTGCGTCAAGGTGATCCACTTTTACCATACCTATTTGTTTTTGTTGCTGATGCTCTGTCTGCTTTGTTGAGAAAGGAAGTACATGACCAAACCATAACACCAATTAAGGTTACAAGAAATGCTCCAGGGGTATCACATCTTTTATTTGCTGATGATAGCCTACTGTTCTTTAAGGCAGATAATATGCAAGCTCCACATATGAATGGGATTTTGGAAAATTTTAGTCGAGGTACTGGCCAACTAATTAATCCTGCAAAATGCTCTATACTCTTCAATGATCGTTGTGCTGAAGATACTCGAGATCATATAGCAGCCACTTTGGGTACTAATCTTGTATCTTTTGAGCCAAAATATCTGGGTTTGCCTACGCCAGAAGGAAGAATGAAATCAGAAAGATTCCAACCCCTGCATGAAAGATTAAGCAAAAGACTTTCTGATTACACAGAGAAGGAGATGTCCATGGGTGGAAAAGAAACAATGATAAAAGTTGTTGGTCAAGCCATTCCACTGTATATTATGAGTGTGTTCAAGCTTCAGGATGGGGTCTCTGATCAAATGGAAAAAACCATTCGTAAGTTGTGGTGGGGCACTAAAAATGGAAAAAGGAAAGTACATTGGACAGCATGGTGGAAACTTGCTCGAGCAAAAGAAATGGGAGGCCTGGGATTTAGAGACCTCAAGCTTTTTAACCAAGCTATGCTTGCGAGACAGGCTTGGAGACTGTTGGAACATCCAGACAGCCTATGTGCACGGGTAATGAAGGCAAAGTATTATCCTAATGGTGATCTTATTGATACTGCTTTTCCTTCCATCATCTCACCAACTAGGAAAGCCATCATGTATGGCCTTGACCTGCTTAAAATGGGAATTATTTGGAGAGTTGGCAATGGGGAGAAAATCAACATCTGGAGGCATAATTGGCTTCCAAGGCTGTTTGGTCTACGGGTTACAGGCAGAAAACAACCTTGTCGATTAAAGAGAGTTGCTCAACTGTCAAATGATTCAGGCAACCAATGGAACAATAGAATTCTGGACCGCTTTTTTCTCCCTCATGATAGAGAGGAAATCCAGAATATTAAACTCCATGGTCTGGAATGTGAGGATCTATTTGCATGACACTATGAGAAATCAGGCGTCTTCACGCTTCGTAGTGCTTATCGGCTTGCTGTAAACTTAAGAGACCAAGAATGTTGTGTCTGCAATCCAGTGTGAATTGTCGGTGTTTTATCGGCAATCCCACCAAGAGGTATCTCTAGGTAGTAGAGTTTTCGTGAAGTGTTCGTAGAATCAGGCATTCGATGGTTACGTGACACGAGATTTATACAGGTTCGGGCTGCCAACTAGGCGTAATACCCTACGGCCTGTTGCTGATCTTGTATTACATAGTGTGAATATGTGTACAGGGTTGTCTTACTGATCTTTGATCAATAAGACTAGTTGAATCTCCAATTGATGTTGGATTGTTCAGATTGTTTTGAGAGGGGTCCCTGCCCAGCCTTATATACTGGCGAGTAGGGTTATAGGACGAAAAGAGTGGAATCCTAGTCTAAATCGAGTAGTAACTCATACAAGCCTCGCTATGCGAGTACTTTCTATATATAGCGACTGGTTTCCTTGCGTTGTAGAGCCTTCTGTCGTCCTGCATTACGATATCTACTCATTGCCATATCCTCCCTTGGAGTTTTCCTACGTCCGTGTGGGCACTAGGCCTCCATGTCCGACAAGCCCCCGAGCGCTTCGTAACCGAGTTCTTTTGTCTTGAGAGTGCTGTACCGTTGACTCGAGTGCTTCTTGAGTGTCCTTGAAGGTCTTCAAGTGCTTTCTTGGACTGCAGGTCTTGGCTAAAGGCGAGGCTGCGAGGTGCTCAATCCTTATGGAATTCTTGAATTTTGGAGTGCGATGAAAATCGCACTTCATATGAAGTAGCCCCCGAGCTTTAGGTTGAATCGATGACTCAAGCTGAAGGTCCTGAGAAAATCTTGAATCTTGGGTAGAAATTTGAAAAAAAACTTCGCATTAGTGATCCATATGCCTTGTAGCCCCCGAGCCTTAAACCATACTTTGGTGTGGTAAAAAGGATCAAAGGTACTCATGGCTAGGATTTTTAAATGGATAATGAAAGTCCTCCAATTTAAAAAGGCTAAGAATATTAAATAAATCTTTAAGTTTAGGAGCTCTTCTAAAAATAAAGATTTAGAAAATATCTTTCCCCATTAAAAGCTGGACAATGTCTGTTATCCAAATAAAGTGTTTTTTTCCGAGGTTACGCCGTCTCTAGTTATAAAGGTAGCGTTTTCGGGTTTTTTACTATCTTCTATTGGCAAAAAACTGTCCTTCCTTTCTGTTTGTCGTTAGACTGCCGCCGCCATTGTTCTGTTTGTTCCCTCATCCTTGATCCCTCCTTCCTTAAGCCCCCGAGCACGATGAGTCAGAAGAAGCTTGTGACATCGAAGAAAATGTCTGGGACGGGGAGGAAGACTACCAAGTGGAAGCGCACGGGTTCGGATCCCGTTCTCCCCCCTCCAAAGCTTGGAAAGGTCGATGGTCCACATTATCCTCCGCGGCCAACTTACATCAAGAGGTCAGTCATAAAACACACTGATCTAGAGCGGCTTGTGGAACTTGGGCTTTTGAAGGATCAGGCTATCCTTCAGTGAACTGCCCCTCCTTCGACTGAGATGCATCCTTGGATCTGGTTGACAAGATATGTATGTTTACTTCTTTTGTTAGAGGGGTCTTGGATTTCCTTCTTGCCGTTTCCTCTGCGTCCTCCTTGATTTTTACCATCTTGAACTTCAGAATCTCGATCCCAATAAGATTTTCCATGTATCTGTTTTTGTCCACTTCTGTGAAGCTTTCCTTGGGATCTATCCAGACTTTGACTTGTTCTGTGAATTGTTCATCCTCACTCCTTTTCTGAAAGTATCTCGACTACTCTTTGCCTGCATCTGGAAATGAGTGGAAGCAGTCGTGGTGGTATGTTGGGAACCATCCTCCTACTTTACCGGAGTTTACTGGGAGAGCTCCTGTTAGTGAGCCTTGTTGGAGTGCGGTTCTAGCTTATGAAGAGCCTGAGAAGCTGTCATCTTTGTACAAGACCATTGAGTACTTGAAGAAACAGGGCGTGACTGTGGCGTCAGTTGTATATAGCTGGATTGAGCGCAGAGTGCAACCTTTGATGCTGAGGGAAAACATGGGTTACGAGTACAGTGGCCGTGGTGATCCTTCTCATATGAGTGCTGAGGACTTGACTGAGGGGGAGATCCTGGAGCGGGTTCGATTGATGGTTCCTAGCGTCGCTGAAAAGCCTTATATCCCGCACTTGTATGATCGAGAACACCCTCCTCATCAGGTAACTTGTGGAACCATTTGTTAATTGTTTTGCGTTCGAGTATTTGACCTCTCATCCTTGTAGGTTCTTGGTGCTCCTGCGCCATATTTGCTGGCCAAAGAAGAGGAAGAGGATGATCATTGGAGGTATGATGGACCCTTTCTCAGTGATCTTGAAGTGAAGCGAACACCGAGAGTGTGTGTTCGCAAGGTTAAGATTCCTCGAAATGCGTCTCAAGTGAGCTCTTCTGATTTTGGAGAGCTCAATGCTGGGTAATTCTTCTATTTTGATGTGCTTTTCTTATGCGGCTTCGTTGAACCATTTTGACTGTCTGATTTGTTGTAGGCTGAATCCTGAGGGCTTGTCTCCGTCAGCCCTGAGCTGGCTTTTGAAGAGAAGATTGCTCCATCGGGTTTGGGAGAAATTGCAGAGACTGTTGTTGTGCCACCATCCGAGCAAATGACTGGGGATGTCATGGTTGAATCGTCGGCCGCGGGATCCTCGTTGCTTGTGAAGCCAAGTGCCACTGAGAAGAAGCTGAAGAAGTTGGTATTTGGCGTTCCTCGGCTTCGCTCGACTGGTTCTGACAGGTAAGGCGTCGAGATGCTTTGTCGATATTGCCAGGATGTTTTATTCCTTTAGATAACTTTTCCCTAATTGCTTTCTAGCTTTTGTAGAGTATCAACTCTTTTGTCCAAAGGGAAGAAAATTTCGAGTAGTTTGCCCTCTGACTTGGTCGTGACGGAAAAAGATGGTGCTCGCTCTGGCATGGAGGCGAGTGCTTCTGAAAGAGCAATCGGTACTCCAGCTAAGACTTCTGCTGATGTAAGATCTAGTACTGCTGACGAGGCGGTCGTCGCACCGAGCTAAGTTGGCGGATCAGTCGTGGCTGGGGTGACGCCTAGTTCTGCTGGTGAGGGAGTCGTTGCTGTTGTTTTGGGCTCGGGTACTGATGATTCTGGAAAGGGTGAGTGCTTTGCCCCTTCTCTTGGTGACCTATTGAAGAACTCCCTTGATGATCCTGGGATTTTGAAGCAGAAGGTATCTGCTCTGGAATCGGAAGTGGCGAAGCTCAAGAAGCTGAACTCCGAACTCAAAGCTCGCTATGATGAATCAGAAGCTGCCCAATGGAAAAGCATTAGGGAACACAGCGCAGCTACTAACAGGATTATCCGAAGTATTGACAACTATGTCGATATTGAAGCTGTCAAGGCCAAGCATGCTGCTGCGATCCAAGCTTTGACCGTAAAAATGCAGAGTAAGTTCTGAGTTGTCTTTTGGCTTGTCTTATCTTCGTCGCTTGCTCATTAATCCTTCTTTTCTTTATCAGACTTGGAGGTTGACTATATGGAGCTCCAGTCTGATCGTGAAAATTGGAGGAATGGGGTGTTCAATCTTACTGAAGAGAACAAGAGGTTGATGCGGTCCTCCAAGGAACTTTAGGGATCGTATAATGCTCTGAAGGCTGATCAGGAAGCTCTTGTTAAGCAATACGTGGATTTAGAGACAGCTGCCACGATAGTAGCAGATTCCATAGTTTTGGTACCTGTCGGTACTCGTCCATGACCACTCCTTGATCGTCTTGCGGAGCTGCCGGCGAAGTTCGACTCATATCTGCGGCATACCTGCACCTTTGTGACCAATTGTGTCCTTTTAGCTGTACGGTCTATTTATCCTGACATAAATTTAAATAGCGTGCCAGATGGCAAAGCCAAGGATTGTACCGACGCTCAATTTAAGGACCATTTAGAGTCTACTAGGATGATCGCAGAACGAGTCGTGGAAAAACTGGATCTCGAATAGAGTAACTATGTAATGAAGTCTGTTCATTGTAGACTTGTTTTTTTGTGCCTTAAAACCTTTGCTTGGTTCGATGCGGCCGTTGATGTACTTTTCCCAACTTATTTACCGTAACTCTTTTTCGAGTCCCTTGATTGCCTGTAGGTACATGGATGTTTGAGCGACTCATATAATTATGGCTTCTTTGAAGCCTGAGTAGTAAAAAGCCTATTTGTATTACGCGAGTAATGTACTCATCTTTTAGGTTTCTATTTGTACTATATGAAGTACTCGGATCAGGTCCGACTGCTTTCTGAAGCTAGAATAGTTGTTTTTCCTTGAGTGGTTTGCCTGACATGCTTTTCCACCCTTTTAAACTCTTTGCTTGGTTCAGATTCTAGTGCTGCTGTAAGGCCAGCGTACCTCATCAGTTATCTCTTACTTTGAGCTATTTTTCTTGGAAATAAGCACTCAAAGATACTGGAAGAAGTTGTTCTTTGTTTTGGATTGATTACGACTTTTGTTTCCCTTTTCTTTTGAGGATTTCTTGAAAAAGTAGTCGTCCTTGAGTCCTTTGAACTTTAATGGGCATCTTCTCTTGGATTTGATTCGCGTCTGCTTGTTTCAAGTACTCGAAGGGCCCGGACAGAGCGAATGAGACATGTCTCTCTTTAAAAGGAGAGCACTTTTGAGTTTTGGCTTTGTCCTTGTTATGTCGTGATCCTTCCACTGTTGAACCCGTGACTTGGGTGTGAACTTGCGCTTTGTTGTTTTCTTGTCAATCTGGATAGGATTGAATCTTGATCGTGTTCACTGGGAGCTCACGAGCGAACAGTAATTTGTTTGATTGCGCAATCGTCTGATTATAAATAAGCTTTAACTTGCTGGTGATTGCCTTCAAGCGTCTGGAGATATGGCTATCCTTGAGTTTCTCCAGCTGTAAATAGATTTCGATTTGCTGGGGATTTGCTTTCAAGTCTTTGGGGATACGGCTGCTCCCTCTAGCTATAAATAGACATGGATTTGCTGGTGGTTGCCCTCGAGCTTCCGGAAACATGGCAGCCTTAGAGTTCTTCTTGACTTCCTTCCCTCTTCGTCCTCCTGAGTTGAGTGTCTATTGCGCTTGAAGGCTTGATGCCAGGAGAGAGCTTGCAAGGGGAGTATGGGATGTAGTTAGTAACCGGCCAACCCAGCATTTCTGTGCCGTGCTGGGTGTAGACAGTTCGGTCACCCTGTCACTTAGTCTTCTACTGTCTGCTCCTTCTCTGCCCCAGATCTTGTTTCCATGTCCTGATGCTAGGAGAGGTCTGGCAAGATGCTAAAGAATAGCATCTTCTTGCTTGTTCTTGGGTCGAAGGCATGGAGTCAACTTGTATGGCTGCTGGCGAGTAGCCGCTGTCTTTGTTCTTATAAATGTTTGATCTTTTGTTGTTCTTGTTCTTGTAAACTCTTGTATCCTTGATGTAACCAAGTCTTGAATAAACAATGTGTTGGATGACTTTATGTTGTCAAGCTGCTGTATGTTATGGTTATCTAATGCTTCGACTGGTGCCAAAGGGTTTCAACCTTCCATTATGTTTAAAACTAAAGCCCCCATATTTTGGCCACCAAATTCTTTGACTAGTGCCAAAGAAGTTCGGACTTTCCAAGTTTGTGGCAACTAGTTTTTGAAAGTGGGTTGCAAGTAGTCTTTTTATAGTAGTTGGATTTGTAAAGTAGTCGAAGGACCTGCGTGAAAAAGGGACTTTGACGCGGCAACACGATCGATGATACTTTATAAATCTATATAGTAGTAAAGACTAGTCACACAAGTAATTGAACTTTGAAATGACTCGAAGACTACTCGACAGCCTAATGCCCTTTATAACTCAGTTTTTTTTGGAAGAAGATAGGAGTTCTTCACAGAATTGTTGTGCTCGACTTGTTTGTATAAAGAGATCTTCACTATCTTGGCCAGGCTTACTAGATAGAGGGGGTATCTTTATTGACGACTCCTTTGTTGCAACAGCAGCGGTGTTCCAGGGTTCCTTGAAGTGATAGGATGCCTCTGCGAGTGGGTATCTTGAGGACAAGATAGTTGTAATTTGGTATGGCTTGGAATTTGACCAGTGCAGGCCTCCCAAATATAGCATTGTATGGTGTGTTGAAGTCGATCACTTCGAAGTTTAGGTACTCTGTTCTTGTCTTGTTCCCATCGCTGAATGTCACTGGTAGAGTTACTGACCCGATTGGCATAGCTTCTATGCCTAGTATGATTTCAAAGAACGGAGCAGTTGCAGGTACCAGCCATTTCTTTGAATCAAATCCCATGTCTTGTAGAGAAGAAACTGTCAAGAGGTTGATTCCTGATCCACCATCTATCAGTACTTTTGTAGCCCTGAGGTTGCCGATTTCTGGGCTCATTATGAGTGGTGGAGCATTTGTTTATAAGATGTTTGTCGATTGATCCTTCGCTGAAAAGGATATGTTTGTGTCTATTTTCCTTCGGCAACAGTGTCTGGATATTGGTATTGTTCTCTTATTTTGAGGCTCCTTTGCTGGCCGAGAGATCACCATTACCATGGCATCATGATGCTGATATGTGTATGGTTCCTCTTGTACGTCTTGGTTTGGAGTAGTCTTCTTACTTTTTACTGGAATTCCCAGCGCCTTCTTCAACGTGTAGCACTCTTTGGTGAAGTGCTTTTGATTTGGATGTAATGTGCATCTCCTATTGAGCGCTTCTTCGAATGCTGCTGTGTTGGAGCTTTTGCTCAACTCGTTGAGCCTCTGGATGATTGTCGCCGCGTCGTCGACTGGCTTCCTTTTAAGAGTACTATGGGCCTCTTGAGGCTGAATTTTCCAGTTGTCCTGAGGATCATACTGCTCTAGTGCTGCAATCTGCAGATGTGTTTCAGAGTCATCGCTTCCTTCTTCCTGTGGAGCTTAGGATCCGACGAGTTGTTTGATAATAACGGATGCCAATCCGAGTAGTTTCTTTACTTTCGCCGTTTGCTACATGAGTGATAGCTTGAAGTGTAACTCCATGGCATTGGCAATAGGAGTGTTGTAGTACTTGCTAGCCTGTGCTTGCTGATTTTTGCTGCTCGTTCAGCGCGCTTCTGGTTCTTGATGACTCGATTAGCTCTCCTCTCTTGTTCTTGAGCATCGTTTAGGCCTACGGAAAGTTCGAGGAGAGCTTTCCTTCTGTAATGATTGGTTTCTTCAAAGTCTTTGATGCCAATCATAAATACGGCATGATCTTGAGAATAAAGCTCCATGCTGTCCATGATCTTGTCTTCTTGGATTGAAGCAACCTTGGTCTGGGCTAGGCTTGGATTGGCAATGGTAGAGCCACAGCTTCCCTGGCTGATTGCGCCTCTCCAATCTGCTGTTCTCCCTTCTGGTGTTGAGGTTATAAACAAGCATTGCTTGGACGCACAATGGAAATCTTCATTGTCCGAGTCCGAGTCGTGATCGAGTACTGGATTTGCCGCCTTGCAAGAAGTGGCATGCTCCAGTCTGATCCGAATTATAATATCCACGTACTGCTCTATCATTGAATTGAGTTGGGAGCATAGGAGGTTTTGGTAGATCATTGCCAAGTTGTGTAGTCCGAAAGTGGGTAGGGTTGGGTGGGTGCTTGAACTACTTGTGGAAGTCGAAATTGACTCGGGTTGCTTCTTCTTCTCTGACGTCGAAGTCGAGAGTAGCTCGGTTTCGAGCTCATGCCCCTTGATGATGTCAGGCAGCCGGATTTCGTCGAAAGTTTCGATAAGTTCCTCCATACTTGGCGATGATTTTTTCTCTCTAGAGATGATTTGATGCGAGCGGACCATTTTTTCAGTTTCTAGTTCTCGAGAGTCGACGCAGTGGCGCCTTCTTTGATCACCATGCTTTGTTTTGTAGAAGCCATCGAATTCTTCACGGGATTCTTGGCGAACACCCCTACCTGGCGCGCCAGATGTCGGTGTTTTACCGACCATCCCACCGAGGGGTATCCCTAGGTAGTAGAGTTTTGTTGAAGTGTTCGTAGAATCAGGAATTCGATGGTTACGTGACACGAGATTTATACAGGTTTGGGCCGCCAACTAGGCGTAATACCCTACGTCCTGTTGTTGATCTTGTATTACGTAGTGTGAATATGTGTACAAGGTTGTCTTACTGATCTTTGATCAATAAGACTAGTTGAATCTCCAATGGATGTTGGATTGTTCAGATTGTTTTGAGAGGGGTCCCTGCCCAGCCTTATATACTGGCGAGCAGGTTACAGGACGAAAAGAGTGGAATCCTAGTCTAATTCGAGTAGTAACTCGTACAAGCCTCGCTATGCAAGTACTTTCCATATATAGCGACTAGTTTCCTTGTGTTGTAGAGCCTTGTGTCGTCCTGCGTTACGGTCTCTACTCGTTGCCATATCCTCCCTTAGAGTTTTCCTGCATCCGTGTGGGCCCTAAGCCTCAATATCCCGCAAAAAATTAAAGTTTTTATATGGAGAGTTGTGAATAATGCTTTAGCCACAAGACTAAATAAATGGAAACGCCGCCTTGAAAAGGATAATATGTGTGAGTTATGTGGTCTGGAAATTGAATCAGAATTCCATGCTTTGGTTTCCTGTGATCATGCAAGGAATCTGCGCTCAGCCCTAAGGGAGCATTGGACATTACCAGATGATAAACAGTTCACCTACACTGGTCCGGACTAGCTGCTCATGCTGCTATCTCGGGTGAGCCAGGATGTGGCAGCACTTATATCGCTCATGCTGTGGAAAATATGGTCGCTGCGAAATGATGTAACGCATGGTGCAAAGCTCAGACCTACAGCTATATCGGTCAGCTTCTTGTTGAATTATGCTAATTCTCTACAGCTCGCCCGACATTACACTGGAAAGGAAGATTTGAAAGAGAAAAAAACTATTCTCTCAATGAGTGAACAGAAGAGACAGGAAGTGGAGAAACGTGGTGCTGTGCATGTTTCTAATCTATGGATGCCCCCAGAGCAGGGATGGGTGAAAGTAAATGTTGATGGTGCTTTTGATGTGGCAACAGGTCGTGCGGGTATTGGCATTGTAATTCGTGATAACTTAGGTAAGCCTGAGTTATGTGCTTGGAAGGCAATTTTTGATGGGTCGAATGCGGAGGAAATTGAAGCATTGGCATGTTTGATGGGTCGAATGCGGAGGAAATTGAAGCATTGGCATGTTTGGAAGGGGTACGCCTAGTTGCAGAATGGTCGCGTGGTAGAACCATTATCGAATCTGATTGCTCCAATGTTATCACTGTAGCTTCTAAATCAGGTAGTGATAAATCGTAGTTAGCTTTCATTATAAACTATCTGAAACTTGCATCTAGGGCACTCCCAGAGGTAGTTTTCCAAGCTGTGAGGAGAGAGCAAAATGTGATCGCTCATGAGCTTGCACAACTGGCCGGCGAAACGTACGTTCTACTCAACTGTGTGGCGTATGCAGGTTCCCCATTGTGTTGAGTCTTTGATTGCGAAGGATTGTAACCTGATTCCTGACTAATCAATACAACTCTCTCCTTCTCGCAAAAAAAGTTCCTAAATAAAATACTAGGAATGTAACAATTGTAAATTCTACATTTTTTCGTAAAAGCATAGAGGTAAAAGACAAGTCACACAGTACCATACATCTAACATCGTCACCTCTACATATTCCGAAATTCTATTAACGGAACTGGTGTAGAGGGAATGACCAAGGTGATAAAAAAGGTGAATCTGAGGTTAATTTACAAAAATTAGCAATGCAGGTATCTCCGTTGCGTTTATTGCCAACTTTCTCTTTTTAGATAATAAATAAACATTCGGCTTTGACCTTCAAAGAAGGCTACAACACCTTATTACAGAAGTTGCACCACATCCGTCTGCTAAAAAATCATGGGGTCAAAACCGGACAAAGAAGTACACACCGAAGTAAAACACGGAATTTAAGTAAAGCCAATCCTCAGACACCTTTTAGTCGTATGGTCCTCACTTTCACACACATCACAGAACATCACAGCCGTACAAGCTTGCATAATATGAGCTTTTGTCAAGCAGCGATAGCGATAGCAAGATTGCCAACTTTCTGCCCATAAGTATTGCTTGGCCATAAGAGGTAGATCTCAGGTGCGCATGTTTAACTCGGGAAAGGAAGGTGCCCTTTTTTAGTGTTCTGTTCATTTCAAAATATTTAATCTGTTCATTTAGATATGATTTGTCTCGCCAAAATATTTTTCCATTGTGGAAATTAGGATGTAGGTTTTTTATGGCCATTCTTTATCATCTTCCAGCCCGGTTTAATGATGTGAAATATGTCTGAAATATAACATTTAACATGGTTAAGTTGTCCCTCCATCATTAAATATACCAACATCTTAAGAGTTTGACCACTAATATATGTAATAGTACATAATGCATAAACTACAGGAAAGTTATTTAACAACTTATATTTTGTTGTTAAAAATGCACAAGACATTTTTTATAAATGTATGAAAAATTAAGAAATAAAAAAATCAGAATCAGTCAACTGTATTACTTGAAAAGAAAATAAAACTGTACAGGGATATTTACAGTACTGAAAAAAAATTATTAGCCTGACATAATCATAAGTTGATAGGTATACAATTAAATAGACCAAACTGGCATGCGAATACTGGATAATCATAAAGTAAACAATTGTACAGTGGAGTAACTTCTGCATTCGTTGCTCAGAATAAAAGAAAAAAGTATACTTCAGAGAAATGTCAGAGATGCGTAGAAAGCAGCATGAAAAACAAAAGAAACAGATATAATAATCATTACAAGGACAAAGGAACAAATGCAAAGTTAATATCTTTATTTTCCCCCACATTTATTCAAGTTGGACCAATATTCTTTAGTCATTAGCATCCACTCAAGGAGCACAAACCCAAGTTGCTATATACCAGGTGATGCAACAGTACTTTGAATTTTAGTAATGCAGAAGAAGGGAAAAGCGGATCTTGCCCTATGTCGCCCCTGCAGCAACCCAGGTGGCAGCCCCCAGCTATGCCGCTAGAGGCTATTCCGACCATCGTATGTGGTCCTGCCGTCATCGGAGCTTGATGTCGGAAGCCCAGATGGAGGGCGAGGAAGGCCGGCAGCAAGGATATCTTCTCTTCCGAGAGCGACGCCGGCGGCGGCGCCCGGCAACGCTGTCAGGAGCTTTCCCTGCCCTTCGTCCATGTTCAGCTGCCGCCAGCTCGAAGCCAGGTGCCCGGACAAAGGAAGACTGACGGCATCTCCGCCCGGGATTCCACCCCGACCTACATGGCGGCGGCCGCCGGCGATGGTGGCGCCCCACGATCAGGCCTTCGTTGGCGGTCTCCTTCTGGAGGACAATGGCGTATTGACGGTGATGGGGGCGATGGCAGGCAAGCGGGGTGTGGTGGCGCACCGTTTATGCAGCGGGCTTGTGGCCAGGCCGTAGGGAACCTATGCACTCTCCCTTCCCTGGATCCGCGCTTCCCCGAGCTAGGACCTCGGCCTCGTCGTCAGGGTGTTGATGTCACTGGTTATGGTGGCTGCAGTCATTGGCACCGGGTGTCATCGCGGTGAGGCGGATGCCATCTCTTTCTACTGTACCTGATGTGATCTTCATGCTCACCATGGTCTGCCTATTGCCTTATGGTGGTTGTGGGTGGGGCATGCTTGGCATATTGCCATTTTGGGTCTGCACGAGGTTGATGCCTAACAGTGGCGTGAAGGATGGGATGCAAGAATCATTGGCAAAAAGTTTTGTTTGGTTCTTCAATCAGTGGCAATGTCGGCATCCAATGATGCCAATTTCCTCCATAGAGGCATTGTCAAAGCTGGCTCCTGCATCACCTCTCCCTTGGTAAAAATCTAGTCCAGCAATCGCGTCACATGCATCATCCCTGGAGGTGCTGTTATGGGGACACATTCCTTCAAGCTCAATGCCCATACTCTTGTGGAAAGGTCTTCAAATCAGATTAAGGAGTTGAGGCGCTTCTAAAGATCTAGTGTACTGAGGTTGCTTGTGTTGGTGGTGGAAATTGACTCGGTGCGGTTTCTACACGGCGGAGATCATCATGAAGCATATGATCGTTAGGCAAGACGACAACACTAATATCAAGATTTCTAAGAAGACTACAGATGTGAGGTGTTGATTCATAAGGACTGAAGCAAGGGCATACAGTCTGAAGTTTAGTCTTTCTAGATGTCTTTCTTAGTCTCTTTCGTTCTTGTTCTTTTGTGGTCTTCAGGTTGAGATTTGGAGTCTGAGAACTCTTGTATCTTCCGGTTACGTGGCTGGACTTGTTCCTTTATTGTTGTAGACATTCACATGTGAATGTTCAAGATCGGATAATTTCTCTTAATCTAAAAATAATGCAGAAGAATGCTCGAGTATCTCCCATGTTTCCAAGTACCTTTTCCATTGTACCTTTCTTTAAGTTTTCATATGTATAATCATAATTTAGAGTAAAATGCATCAAAGGTCTGTCAACTTGCATTGTAAGGAGGTGTCACTTAGGTCATGAACTCCAAAAGTGCATTTTTGGTCTATAAACTTTTTTAAATTATTCACCGTAGATCCATACCTCTCCACGTAAGCATCTAGTGCTGAGACATGGCACGCTAATGGGGCAACTTCTCTCTCATCACTCTCTATCTTCCTCCATCTCGTTTTCATGCATTTCGTCGAGCATGTCTATGTCATGAGCGTTGCCTTAATCCACCATCCATCCTCCTCGTGCCGTCGCCGCCACCGAGCATGCTCACCGGTTGTTCTTCCCCATCGGTGGACCACTCACGAAGATGGTGGTGGTGAGCTGGCACTTGACTAATACCACTTCGGGTGTCCTAGGAGACTAAGACCATGGGATGCAAACAACAAATGATAACATCCTTACAAGTTGAATGAAATTAAACATCTCATCTGATAAAGAAAATCCGACAGCCCACTTAGGTCCATTTTTTTTAGGAATGCCCACTTAGGTTCATGAACTTAGGACAGGCAGTAATTACCTTGAAGATCCGACAAGGACTGACAAGTCCACGATATAAAGCTCACTTGCACCTGACATTTGCTTTGATGCGAGGGGATATTGAAAAGATCTTGTTCAAACATGATACTTTTGTTAGAATAAATAATCATGATTAACAACAACTTAAGCACAGGATCTCTAGTCTAGAACTTAATCACGCCTAACACATTAATCTGATGCGGAATTAGGTGGACTTAGTACTTACCAGTACTTAATCTGTCCATGATCTTAAACTTGACGAAGTAGCAGGGGCGTAGAAGAAGTAGACGTAGAAGAACGGCGGCGCGTTGACGTGTAGAGGGACGCCGAGCTTCCACGCCTTCCAACACCTTAGTGATTGATAGGATTAGGGTTAACTAGAACCCTAAAGGCTAATTCGTGATTAACTCACGGATTAGGGAAACCAGGGGGTTTCCCCTTAGTTATATAGTGCTGTAGACGTGGGGCCGGGCCCTTAAATGGGCTGAGTTCCAATCAAAGGCAACTAACAGGGATTAGTTTAGGACTAGGATTGGGCCTGAAGGCCCAATAGACCTGACCGAGGTCAAATCCAACATTCTCCCCCTTGACCGATGGTCAACAACTTATTCTTATAATATTCAATTTTATTGATCACGTGAATGTGGATATACACAGATCAATAATCTCCCGCTTAATCGAACAATCTTAATCTTAAAACTTACTTGTGTTCGTCTTATGTTCACACTCAATACAATAGCAAAACCCAGCGAATGAGTCATCGGCAGACATGACAGACATACCGGGACGTCATTAACCAAAGTCCACTATGGTACCTTGATAGAACACTTACTAACTTATTTGGGAGTTTATTTATTCGGCCTCATCCAGAATCATACTTGAGGTTAATCATCAAATCCATACTAATCTCGCGAAAATAGGATAAGAGACAAAACCTTCAATTAGTCATGTTGCTAGCAACTTACTTAAAACATTAAATTGACTTGATTCTGGGACCCTTCTTTCATAACAATATATTATGTCATTACTTGAAAGGAATACTGTAATCAAATACAGCTGCATTGATTTGAAATCAATGTTAATACATTAATAATACCGGAATATATCTCATATGCCTGACTAAATCATGCCACACAAAATTAGCCTTAATTATGCTAATCTTGTTTTAGAGCTTTCTGCAGAATCGCTCAGATCCGTAAGAGTGAAAGACGTAAACTTAATGTGCACAATTACATCCATACACTTTTACAAAACTTTATCTGAATAGTACTTAATTAAATAAGCATGTTAGTTTGGTGCATTAAACTTTTATACACCTTTTCCAGTGGACCTCCTCTGGACTAAGACTAGTAAAAATTTGTCAAGTATTCCGGCTTGTCATGCTAAGTCAATCACTTATAGATCTTAGCATATAGCTTCTAATTGAAGCATTAGGAACGTCTTCCCATTTAATTAGACTTACCCTTTATACTTATGATAAATAAGCATAGCTGTATATGCATTCACATTTTATCACTTCAGAGCTACTCTTAACATTTGCCCTTTAGTGACAATCCTAATACTCACTTTGGTCCCATCTCAGTGTCATACTCCCCCAGAACTTAGGAGAGCTTTACTAAGATGCATCTTATGATATGATGAAAACTTTTCCCCGTTGTTGGAATGCAAACTTAATAATGTTTAGCTTTATGGAGAAAACATTCACCTTAGAGTATCAGGATAATAATTAATCCACCTTAGCTTTACAAATGAACCATGGTTGCCCATGATACATACAAACTTATTGTGAGCTATGAACTTAGCGTCTTAGTTTCTTTTGGAATCACTTTCAAACCTGTAGACCCATCATAGCCTACTGCTTTGACTCCATTAGAAAATTGCTATGAAAAATAACTATACTTATGTTAAAGTTCACAGACTCCTTTATGACCTCTTTATTATAAACTTAAAATAATTTAGGCTCTCACTTTTGTGCCCAATACTTAACTTATCATAAAACATTACTTATGTTTGTTATGGTTAGACAACTAATGTATATCCTCAACAAAGTTAGATAGAGAGCGGAGAAGACACTTATGGCACAATATAAATATATATGAGAAAATCATATATGTATATATATCTTATCTTAAATCATCAATATAGAGAAAACTTATCCTATATCTCATTAAGATTTTTCTTCTCCCCCATTTCCTTATTTCTTAGTGAGCTTCCATTGAATTCTGAATAACCAGAATATTAATTGTGTCGAACCATAAACTTATCTAAAGTAATTTACAATGGATGCTCTTTAACTTATTTATCTTTGGCACGACATTTACTATATCTTTCTTAGATACCACTGATGAACTTCCCTTGCTAATCTAGCCCACATCAGCGGTAGCCAGAAGATGAACTAGAGAAGCAAAGCTATGATTAAATGTTCATAAAACAGCGGTGGCCAGAATCATGAACATAAATCATACTTCAACCGTCTCTGATTCAAATTGAACTAATCCACAACAGCGGTGGCCAGAGAATGGATAGAACAACAGAACCGGTGAAAATTATCCCGTATCCAGCGGTGGCCAGAATAAAGAATAAAATCACACCTGACTTATTTGAGGCAGTTGGTAATTGTGGAGTATGACTCCTATTACAATGGTATTATATCTCGCATTATAAACTTATTCTTAATTGAAGCAATGAGATGTAGCGAGTATTATAAAACTTATTCTTAATTTGACAATAAAATATTATGGAGAGAAAATTATAACTCTACTAGACGAGAGCAATTCTTAACTAGTATTGTTAGCAGGAGCATCTCAAAACTGATGAGACATTCCATTCTCCCCTTCGAATTTGTGGTCTAAACGTGAGTGTGCCACATATTCGACAAGGTCTCATCACTTCTTAACTCATTTAACTTAAATATCAGTCAAAGACAATTGTGATGAAAAATAAGCACTAAAAGAACTTGATTATGTATTATTATTACTTATTGAGAACACAAATATCCAGAATTTCTCATGACAGAAAACAAATATGTTCTTTCTTAATCTAAAGTACATCATCAGCTGGAAATAAATCTAAAACTAATGACTTAATGCTAATGTGAGGCTCCAGAGTCTTTGACTTTGATGAAGTCTTGTAGAATTTGCTCCCCTGAATATCCCATCCTTTAAGGTCGATGAATACCTGAAGGAGGTTTAATATGTGTAGAAACACCTGAGTTATTCCACCAAAATGGGTGGGAACAAATAAACTTAATAAAACTTATGAGACAAGTTAATTACCTCTCTTCTGAAGCCATGTAGCTAATCCGGGGCACCAACTTTGCATGTGTCCGGGTTCCTTACAAAAGTTGCATACGCCTAGGACATAATTCTCAGGGAGGGACGCAGTGATCAAATGCGAAAGCATTGAACTCGAGGTATGAATCCCAAGCACTTCTAGCTTTTCAGCTATGTATATCATGTTATTAACATGCGCCCTTAATGCACCTTGACCATTGTAACGTGAGGTCACTAATTTCTTAACGAGGAAAGTGGCTAACTTACGCTTATACATTTCCTCAATTGAGTACATAAACTCCTTAACTGATAATTCCTTACCGTTGATCTCAGTAGGAAAAGAATCTCTCAAGGCCTCAATGACGGTATGTCTAATGACCATCTTAGCCAAGTCATTGGATCTCTCCCATTTTTCTGAATTTGAGTTGTACTCACTTATGTTATCAACATAATTTTGAGTTCCAACCGCTGGAGCAGTTGGCTTATCCTCACGTAACGCATAATCAAGATCCAAGGTCTTGAGAATGCCTAGTACATCCAACTTCCAACTGGGGAAGTTCGTGCCATCATAATGCTTAATGGTGCTTAGCAACTTTGTATAATCAACTGAAAATTCATAAATAAAACATGTCTCAGTAATAGCACAATAAGATGCACATAAAGGCATGAAAATAACCCTACGGTGGTCTGATTAAAATCACGCAAACAAGTAACAACTTGCAATCACCGGCGGGGAAAACAAGCGAAACTTGACTTAAACTCATAATTAAACAACGGTGGTTGAATTAATCACAAGTTTACTCTAAATGAACTTCCCGGTGGTTCCATTCAAATAGAGGCATCTAAATGCACTTGGTGGAAAGAGAACGAACTTTCAGCTTGACTTATGTTAAAAACAAGTAATGCAAAGTTTAAACTTAACTTATATGAAAACAATGCAAAACTTATTCTTAATGTATACTTATCTAAAATAACATGGTAAAACAAAAGCATTCAATAAAAGACTTATTCTGAATCTAAAACTTAAACTTAAAAGATACTTAATGGTAAGGAAAAACTGTGCAAGAAAATAAATAGATTGCACCATAAATTTATCATGCTCATGAAAAACTTAAAACTTTATTTTATGAGCGCATTAAAACTTAGCATTTCTTAATTGCATAAAAGTAACATGCAGAAAGCACGACATAAAACTCTACTTATATATATCAGTGCATAATTAAATAAAACTTAATTTGCAATTAAGAAATAAACTTTCACTGAAAATAATGAGCCACTGAAAACTGACAGGTCAAAAACTTAAATATACATCTTAAATAAACAGTGTAACTTAATGCTTAAAATTTCTTATGTAAGAAATAATTTATACTTAATGCGGAAGCAATAAACTTAAATATTAAAACTTAAATTTAAAGCTTAAATCTTAAAACTTAAAGCTTAAAACTTAAAACACAACTTACTAAAATTTCAGTGAAATTATAAGAGCACATCAACCACTTATAATAAAGTTGACTCATACAAAAAATTAACTCATCTTAGTGCTGAAATAAATATAGCCTTAAAAGAAAAGGGGACTGAAAAACTTAAATAAAAGAAATGACTTAAAGCAGCCCAGTACAATTCCTTAAAACGCGCTCAACCCATCTCAACTTTCGCACGCTAGCGGCCCAACACAGCGGTGCAGCCCGTCGCGCGGCACAGTACGGCCCAAATACAGCCCGCGAGCATGCACAGCCCGACGCAACGCGCTGAACGCGCACGCGTGGCCCATTGCGGCCCAGCACGTCACGGCCCAGCTTAGCGCAGCGGCGCCACTTACGGCTCGGGCTCGGGTCAGGTCACTGCTCAGCGCGCGCGCGGCCCAGTGAGCAAAGTGCGGCCGCTTACTTACTTAACGGGCCTTGAGCCCAGAGGGCGGACGGATGGGCTGCCAATCCAGCCCAGCGCCTCAGCCGCACCGGCCCACCCCCCGCGCCGAGTCAATCTCGTCCGTCGGTAAGATCCGACGGTCGACAGCGGCCGACGGGCGTATAAAACGCCGAAATCGCCGGGGGGAGGGCAAACCCTAACTCATTTGCTCCTCCCTCCCCCCGCGCTCTTCTTTGCTGAGCGCCGCCGGCGGCCGGCGGCCGGCCGCCGCCCGCTCCGCCGCCTCTTAGCCTTTCTCCCCCAGATCCGGTGACGCAGACCCCCGTGCGCCGTCTTGGCCGGAGCTCCGCGGGCCCTCTCGGCGCGCCGCGTGCGACGCGCGCGCGGCCCGTCGAGGGGCTCCACCGGGGCTCCATTCCCGGCGGTCGCTCGTACCTTATGAGCTGTCGCGAGGAGCACCGCATCCACGCCTTGGAGGCGCACGCGCGGCCGAGGCATCCTGCCGCGCCGCGACGAGCTGATGTCGCTGGCGCGTGCGGGTGCCGAGGCTCGCCGGCGTTGGGGACGGCAGTCGTGTGGGGCGAGATTAAGCCACGCACGGCCGCCAAGAGGTAAGCCTCTTCTCAACTTAGGGTCAGGGTTTCGTGAACCCTAGATCTCTTTTGGATTCGTGATCTGATTTCTCTGAGTTTATCCCTCTAATTTGCTTCGGGTTGGGCTGAGATGTGCTAACATGTGCATGAAAAACGACTTGAAATCAAGGGGATTTCGGCTGTGATTAACTAATTGCATGAAGGTTGACCAAAAACCGTATGGCTCTAGGCACTGTGTCTTAGAAAAGACCTAATCTGAAAACTTATAGAGTGCCTACAACCGTACTGATCTAAAGAAAAAAAAATTGCGTGTACAAAATCTCTTACTTAGATAAAACTGACTAAAACTTGAAATTGAACTTTAAATGTTCACTGCGCTTGAACAAAACTTAACTAATCAATTGTAAGTACATGAATAACAAGCACAGAACACATCGGCACTTTAGTTGGGCATGAGCCGATCTACTAAAACATGAACACAGGCTTAGAAACTTACGGTTTTGGCTAGGGGATCAAAACCAGACTAGATAGGCTCTGATACCAATTGTTAGAATAAATAATCATGATTAACAACAACTTAAGCACAGGATCTCTAGTCTAGAACTTAATCACGCCTAACACATTAATCTGATGCGGAATTAGGTGGACTTAGTACTTACCAGTACTTAATCTGTCCATGATCTTAAACTTGACGAAGTAGCAGGGGCGTAGAAGAAGTAGACGTAGAAGAACGGCGGCGCGTTGACGTGTAGAGGGACGCCGAGCTTCTACGCCTTCCAACACCTTAGTGATTGATAGGATTAGGGTTAACTAGAACCCTAAAGGCTAATTCGTGATTAACTCACGGATTAGGGAAACCAGGGGGTTTCCCCTTAGAAATGGGCTGAGTTTGCCTTCCAATCAAAGGCAACTAACAGGGATTAGTTTAGGACTAGGATTGGGCCTGAAGGCCCAATAGACCTGACCGAGGTCAAATCCAACAACTTTATCTCAACTTTTTTTTAAAAAAGATGTCCCAAAAAATTGAAGTGGTAGACTGCCAGCTATTGGCCTGGCCTAGAGAATTCTTTATTGGCCATAAAAAATGTGGCTTCCTTCTTTTCTACTAAAAAAGAATCAGAATTCCTTATTCACCATTGGCTTTAATTTTGCTTCTTTATTCCCCACCTCTTTTCGCATTGGTCATCAAAAATCTTGCATTAGACCACGATCATGCCAGAATTTGTTTTGTGATGATCAAACTGCCCATGGTTTTCGTCCCCGATCAACTTCAAGGACGTTCCGAGTAGACGGTCCACGGCCGGCGTGGCCTACACACAAGTATAGAGCTGATGCTCTATCAACCTGCCAAAGATGGTGTGCCTTTGCTATGATAAGGACAGCAGGTTGGCCTAAATCCTGGCTTTCATGGTGATGAGGAGCAGTAACACAAATCACAAAGGTTGGGTGATACGAGGCATGGCAGAAAAAAAGATATGAACAATACTTCCCCTCCCATCTCGTTCCGACATTCCCTAGGGTGGAAGTAGATAGAAAGTATACATGTGTCCCATATACAAGAGAGAGGAGAGAATACGAGAAGGGCTTTGATGTGTGGGCTCAAGTGGCAATGCTGTGTTTTCCATCTTCAGGTAACTGCCACAAAATGGTGAACAAGGAAAAAAATAGAACTGATGGTGAATAAGGAATTTTGATTCTTTTATTTGTAAGCAAGGAGAAAGCCATTTTTTTCTGGTGGCCAATAAGAAATCATTTGTGATGGCAAATAAGATTTTTTTTCTAAAGCCATATTCTCATTCAATGGGAAAAACACCGTAGTTATTTATGATGCTAAATGAAAAGTATTGGCTATATAAACTTTGCTTTTATATTAGGTAATGCTACGGATAGAACGTCCTGCAAATGAGAAAAAAATCGGACGATCAAGACATGTTGTAGAAGATATGTGTCGATATTGCAACTATTATTTCTGCATGTTTCGAGATGGATGTTGCACGAAACATTAGGTCATGTTGTGGTGAGAATTTTCTTGTCCTTAAATGATGGCTGGATCATTTTTATACATGCCTTTTTAATATTGCAAGAGATAATTTCTGACATTGCAGCCATTTCGTATTTAGAAGAATAGTACCCCCTACTATTACTCCTTCAATTCAAAGATAAATGATGTTTTATGATATGTTTGGTCAAACTCTTTCAAACTGGGCTATCAATATCACCTTATATTTATATTGAACATATAGAAACCATTTATGTAGATTTCTTTATGTACAGAAAGAACTTTTGTTATATTTTTTGTGCAGATTATTTATAAATAAATACTTCTAGAAATTTATAACAGGAGGACCATCTCCAGAAGGTGGTGATATCCAAGACCAAGAGTAAAGATGAGAGCTATGATTCCCCTTATTAATCCATAAGTATGCTCTCTTTATGCAGCAACAATGTTCAGTACGGCTTTTGCACCACAGATTATCATTTCACACAGCCTAAGCAGTTGTTTTCTGATAAACTTGAGTAGCTAGTGGAGTATATTTTTTGAAGTTCTAAATTTGAAACCTAAAGCATCTCTGCCAGAGCACTCGGACTGAACCAATTCTAGCTATGCCAGCGATTACTGGAACACATGTGGAAGCAAAAACAGGAAATATGCAAAGTGTATATAGCGAGCGTGACTCCATCAGGTTCCAGTAGTTGCATGTAAAGTTGTAAAGTATTAGCTAGTCTGATTTCTCAACAAGAGACTATTTTTTGGCCAGCCTGTCGCTTTCATTTTTTACTTATATTATACTCCTTCAGGATACTTGTCCGGTGCGCATACCATGAGGAACAAAATCTGAGCAATACCTAAGATAATTAGACGACCATGCGTGCCCCTGCCATAATTAGACGACCATGCTTGCCCCTGCGTTCTTTTATACACATGACGCATTTGACACTCTGCTTAGCTCAAAAACAAACTAATGGACGGTGCACGTCATATATTAACAAAAGAGGGAGTACGGAGTACACCTCTTGGTATTCACGTAGAACAAATGTTGTAAAAATGAGGGAGCCACATTTAATGAAACAGGAGGAATATATTGCCCACATGAAATCCAAGAATTCAGATCAATTAATGATCTTATTCCTGTAATATTACTAGTACAATTACAGTTCACAAAATTATTATTACTAGTACAAAAGGTCCATTTAGATGTCTGAGGAAAGAAATGGGTAGTCAGTATATCCGATAACTGGATCAGGGATGTAGAAAGTCTCACAGTTGTACTTGTTGAGACTAGCATCAACTTCAAACCTCCTAGGCAAGTCAGGATTGGATAAAAATAAGCGCCCATATGCAATCAAGTCAGCATAGCCGCTGGAGATTGCATTATTTCCATCCTCCCTATTATAACTGCGTTCCCTTGAAAGCATCCCTCATTGGGCGAAGACTGTAGGGTGTTTCAAATTTTTCACCAAGTTTTACCATCCGTGGCTGCACGACGTGGCAATAGAGGATTCCAAATTTATTCAGTGCATTTGACATATACAGGCCTAGAGCTTCTGAGTTTGATTCTGGTGCTTCTGAATAACTGGCAAAAGGTGACAGCCTTATCCCGACCTTGTCAGCTCCAATTTCATCTACAGCTTGAACTACTTCTAATGCAAACCGGCAACGGTTCTATAAGCTGCCACCATATTTGTCTGTGCGATCATTGACCTGGTCCTTTGAAAACTGATCAATCAAGTAACCGTGAGCTCCATGGATTTCAACACCATCAAATCCTACACATCATATAGAGTTAATATTAGATTTCCCTTTCAATCAGGGTATATCAGCTAGGATTGCAGTAAACTACTTGATAGTTATTGAATACATAATGCATAAGAACATTTATATGTTAATATTTCAACTGATCTCAATTCAATTGATAAATAAGTCTGACTAGAGTAAAATGACATTTGTATGTGCTTTGTAGGCTAATCTTAACACTTAAACTGGGAAAAGGTACTTACCAGCTTCAATTGCATTTCTAGCAGCTACCCTGAAATCATTTATGATAAAAGGGATTTCATCAGTCTCTAATCGTCTAGGAGGTGTGAAAGTAGCCACATCTACACCATCGGCTCTCACTTGAGGTTTTAGTGGCTTATCAGTGCTTGAAATTGGAGCCTGCCCATTTGGTTGGAAAGCTGCATTGGAGTATTTAACATTGTTGGTATAATGCCATATTCTATTTAAAAAAGCAGTAGCAGAAACATAGTATAAGTGTGCCAATATGTATATGACAAGGATAACCAATGCTTTTATGAAGTCTTCATGGATAGTAGAAAATATGGTAGAGTGTGCCGATATCATCCTTCATGACAGGGATAACTAATGTTGTTATGAAGTCTTCATGGATAATTGGGAACCTAGTTTTCTTGCAATTTAACTACACTACCATTAGATTTGGCTCCATGAACAAGTTTGTGTTGGAGGTTGCAAACTTACTGGAATTAGAAACTCTTCCTACGTGCCAAATCTGACAGAAAAATATCCATCCTTTCTCATGAACTCCATGTACGATTGGCTTCCATGCTTCCACTTGCTCGTTTGTCCAGATGCCAGGAGTATCTTTGTACCTTATATGCAAATAAAACACATATCTTCTTTATAAATAGCTAAACTGTGAAAAAGAAACTTAACATGACAACGTAGACTTTCAGAAGCTGCAGCCCGAGGATATCGGTGACATACCCTTGAGCAGTGCCTGACACTCCAGTGGCCTCTGCAATCAAAAGGCCTCCTTTAGTCATCCTCTGTTGATAATGTTGTAATAGAACCTGACTTTCCAAGAAGGAAAGGAGGACTAGAAGTTCTAGTCCTTGTCCGGTTGCTTGTGGGCTCTTACCATAATCTCTAGCCTTAGTTCGGACTATATAATCGGAGGAGCACCCCATATTGTAACACATCGATTTGAGGAATAAAGAGAAGCTCCACCTATATTGTCTCTTGTCTACTTTATACTTGTTCTTGTGTGCTTGTCGTGAAAGGCGTGAGAGGGAGAAGATCCAACCGTTGACGACGTGTTTCACAACACGTTATCAGCACGACCGCTCTTTGTCGACTACACCGGAGGAGTCGCCATAAAGATCGACGCCGGCAATCTTGTCGTCGTCCTCGCCAACGACTACTTCGACGATGTCGACTACATCAACGTCGCCAGCGAACGGATCTGCACCGACTCGCCATCAAGCAGGCATGTCTACGACAATGCCTAACGCCCTACGCGGTATGTATCTACTGATAACTGCCCTACGCGGCAAGTGGAGTAGATCAATTGGCATCATAAACAAGGTATGAAAGTCGATATAGCTTAGTAGATTGAATTGATCAAAACAAATAAGAAGTATGTTTGTTTTCAATATATCAATCTATTTTGTTGGTCGCCGGCAACAATAGCAATGTAGGATGAACTAATTCCTCATGCATGTGAGGAACACGATCATCTCTGTATGGATGAACGTGGACGGGCTGAATTCCACTGGCACAGAGTTGGCTCGAACGCCAAGAATATATAAAAGAAAAACGGCAAAATCTTTTTAGCTGTCGATTCGCACATCGATGACCAACCTTCAAGCAGATAGGTGGTGCACAGCTTATGGTTCCGCCAAAGCTGACTCAGCCGCATCCACCACGCTTGCAGTCATGTGCCTCTTTGCTCGTAACTAAGCCCTGTCGAACTTAGTCGTTTTGCTGCCTGAAGCAGAGTCCTGCCCACTGACCGAGTCCCACTTGTAGTTGTAGTCAATCTCACCATATATGTGTCCTCGTCCGAAGCGAGCACCTGAGCCCGCTGTCGCATCAGCCTGAAGTCAAACAACAGCCACGTACCTCCACATTGTTCGTGCACTGAAGTTGCACCTCACCACGCAAGCCTGAAGCTAGGATCGAGTCACACCCGTAGTCGATCTCGATCCTGAGTCCCACTTGCATGTGCCGGTCCTGCAGCGCTGCCGGCCTCGCCGCACCCACACTCGCTGGGCCGCCCGAAGTGACCGATGTTTGCCTCGCAAAGACTCGCATGCACGCAGCCTGCCACCGCTCCCAGCGCGGCTCACAGTCGTAGCCGCCACCCTATCACGGTCTGTAACCGTGAAAACCGTCGCGGCGCTCCGCGCTGAATGCAGTCACACAGTGTCACCCCGCGACAGACCGCAGCTGTCATCGTGGATCGCCCGCCCAGCAGCGCATGAACCACACCAATTACGGGATCGTGGTATTTTTTACAAAAAATAAAACCGGAGGAGAAAGGGTCCAGCTAAGAGGCATCGTAGACCTCATGGATTTCAGAAAGAAAATTCAATCGCAGACATAAAACATGCAGTTTTAACCCTGTTTTTATGAAATGTGGGCTTATATATTTTTTCTAGCAGAAAAAAGAACTTAGGACAATTGGTTCTTGTGGCGGATTAAGTTTATATATATTTACGTGAAGTATTTTTACTATTTTTATGTACGCATAAATTCAGTAAATTAGGGCCGTGGTTTTAGGCCCTTTGAGGTTCATACTTATCTTTTTCTAGCATGTTTAATGGATACATAATTCTGAAAATTGAACCATTAATACGAGAAGTGGCTAGAAATTTACCTTTAATAATAGAAAATGGTTTTAGGTTTATGACCTCTCTCAATCTTGAAGAACCTTAGACATGTTACACCCCTGGGAGTGTCATGAAATCATGAATGGGGTAAATAATTTTGCTAGGAAAATTCTGGGAAAATAAACAAATTATTTATTGAATTGATTAACCAACCTTAATTAATTTTGCACTTGGTTCATGCATTTGAACACGTGAAGTGTGCTTGTAGAAATTGCAAGAATAATGTAGGAAGTGACATGAAGTTCACTATTTCTAAAAGAAATTTTTATCATTGGTTTAAAGTATAGTAATATATAATTTCAAGAAGAAGTGCTATATAACTCTGAAAGTTATTTTGTCCATGTGAAACAACATATTTTTCTTCCAGCATGACATTATGATTTTACAATAGCAGTAAATTCGTAAGTTGTATGCCAACTATTTGAGTTTATAAATAACATGAAGTTATACAAAATTTATGTGTTTTCGTGAAGAATCACATTATTTGCCACGTAGGTATTTTTGCAATTCAAGAAGAATATGCATAAACTCAATATAGAAAATATTTTTATGCGATGCATAAATAATAGAATTGGATGGAAAATAAGGTACATTCCTGAAGTGATGTTAGGATCAGGGGGAGATGCATTGAAACAAAGAAGTTTCATACTCACTCCTTAACCATACATAAATAGATTTTTCTACATAAGGTGCATTATTAGTTATATTCATGAAGAATTTGGTTATGCTCACGAAGAGAACAATTACTTTTTGCTCCATACTAGAAGTTTAGCAATATTTTAAGAATATTTCCTAGAATAGAAGGGCAAATTGAATACATTAGTGTTTCTTACCTCTGTATAGGTTTTTCTCACCTTATCTTAAGCCCACTTGCTTGTAGCAATTTTTACCTAAAGTAATAACTTTAATCTCATGAAATAAATAAAGAATTACATGCTGAATATTGTAAATAATTGCTTTGAATTGCCTATTTGATAATTATTTGAAACGAATTTTCCACTAAAAGCCTCAAATAACCATGAAGGTTACAGTTATTGTGCATTTCTACCATGAAGGTAGAACGGAAATTGAATTTTTATGAAGCACTTTAACTAGTAATGTAAATGCTTTTTAATTAAACTCGGAAGATTCAATTTAGTATAGAAATTGTATATTATTCAACTATGTACTAAATACATAAGCCCTATAACTTGAAGTTTATTCAACCCAAGCCATATTATTGTATAATGAATAGTACAACGATGTGGATTTCATATCATACTCTGTATATCAAGGCAGTATAATTTAATTCTATGGTATATTTGAAATAGATCATAGATCATGCTTGAAGCATAGCATCACCTGAAGTGCAATTACGATATGAAAAAGGAAGAAATTTGAGGCATAGAGACATATGAAGAATGCGGATAAACTTGAAAAATCTAATAGGCATATCCCTAATCTTGTAGTATTGTTGGTTTAGAGCTGCATCCTGTTAGATTGATGGACAAACCAACGCGCAAGTTGGCCTGTAGCTGTGGTCATTATAATGACTAAGTCTGTAGCTCTGCGCATAGCCTTCGTAATCCATATATACCACGTGTCACTGAGAATGACTTGTTAATAGTTTTTCCACAATAATGTGAGAACCTGCATGTTACTACATTATTAGCCTTTGCATGGGTATTATATTAAAATTCCGCTTTATGTTGGCTAGAAGCCACAATACTATTGTTTTCATTGTATTAGCTCGCATGCTATACATACTCAAGCTCACAATACTATTGTTTTCATTGTATTAGCTCGCATGCTATACATACTCAAGCTTCTCCTGTTGAGTAGTAACTCTCAGTGTTAAGATGGTCAGCCAGCCATCACAACACACTATCAATCAGCTTGCACACTGACCCAATTTGTGCATATCATGTAGATGCACAATATGACTAGAAGTCATCAAGAAGGTTGAGATCAGGGGGAGCAAACCAATTTGAAATCGGGACAATAGTGATTTTATTCAATCAATTAGAAATTGAATGACTCAATTAGAATGAGTTTGTGGACAAATAAAAGATGGACCTGCTAGTTCATTGTGTGGAAAATTATTTCGTATTTATGGGTTCAAAATCTTAAGGCATATGGGGAATTCTTGAATGAATAAGCAATTAAAAGAAATTTCGTGTAGATTTAATGTTGCAAACTATAAACGTGAAGTTTATTTTTCTAAATTACTTAAAGTATATCGTATGAGTATTTGAATCGAAATATTTT
Source organism: Urochloa ruziziensis (assembly GCA_015476505.1). Taxonomy (NCBI): domain Eukaryota; kingdom Viridiplantae; phylum Streptophyta; class Magnoliopsida; order Poales; family Poaceae; genus Urochloa; species Urochloa ruziziensis. The sequence goes on along the minus strand of CM027118.1, from coordinate 42,611,369 downwards.
AGGCTAAATAAAGAAATAGTCTTGTAGACTTTTTAGAACTGCAAATTTGTAGGTATGCAGAACATACCAAATTGCATAATATACAAATAAAGTGTAGCTCACTCCATAACAAACAACCCCTAAATTTTGAAATTAGGCGCGTGAAAAATTATTAATTTCACCATATTAGCATACATGGGCATTAACTTGAAGTTTAAAAATATAGATCTGAAATTCCATTATGTAAAGCTCATGGGGATATTATTGGAAGTATGCTATTATTTATGAAGATGTAATACCGGATTAGGGGGAGAAAAAGCCTATATGAATGACTTGTATTGAATGGAATAATGATCTTCATAAAATATTCTTGAAAGCTTGAAGCACGAATAAAAACACGCACTAAATCATACTCGCATGAAGTTGAGTATAATGCCAGAATGTTTAAATGTGAGGAAGCCCATGAAGGGCACTACCTGATGTGGAAACACACTTGAAGTGGAACTCTTTGAAGGAATTTATCCCAGTGAGAATGTGCACATAATGAAAACTCACAAATGGGAAATTGGAAATTAGGAGAAACAACCCGAAGTTATTAACCGGAAGTTAAGTTTACTTGTAGTAAACATGATGCTATGTGTGGTATATCCTGGGTATTTAATAATATACTCACCATGGCAAATGACTTGATCATTAATTTAAAATCTACAGGCACGCCTGTTGGTTTTGGATTAAATGAACTTGTCATACAAATTTTACTGAAACCTTCATAGAACTCCGGAAAGAAGACCATCATGGTCAAATACCTCACAAATTAAGAATGGTCATCATGAAGATGAAAGCCTAACACTACAAAGCGCGCGCACTATTTTGTGTTGGGATAGCAGATATTATTTGACTATATCATAGTCTATCCTCAAGATATGGGAGAAAAGATTAAATGTCGACAACATCACCTCTATCATTGCAAATATTTCTCTAATGAGAATATGGATCCACGAATAAAGTCCATGGCAGAGTTGCATGAAGCACTCATATCGGGTCACTGAAAAGATGCAATTGAGGTTAAACCATTAAGAAAATATTTGAATGTGCAAGTTCAAATTAGATAAGTCATTATGAAATAATGATATGGTGAAATGCAATGGTTTATTTGTCCTTTAAAGACTAACAAACTACCATTATGTTTGAGTGAATATTCTGTTATTTATCTGGCAAATGGAAAGAAAGAATAAATTAAATATTATGCAGATAATTAGTGGATTCAGAAAATCCACAAGTGATCCTTTAAGGACTCATCATTCCTTGAAGGAATTAAAATTAAATTTCATATTAAGCATCAAATGTCTAAGGTAGATAATATTTCTGAATGAATATTAAAATCTCTAGAAGAGCTAAATCCTAGAATGAAATAAAGTCATAGAATGACTTATTGTGGATAACACTTTTCAAATATATAGTTCATAGAATAATTTAAATTTAAAAGATTGTGTGAATCACTTCTCCCGTGCATGAGAGAATTTCTCATAGAAGAGAAATAATATTCTCGAAGAATTAGAAATTTCTTGAAGAACTTATCAGTCATTTCCTGAATGAACACCAATAATCTCGAAGATATGAATTAACTTTATACGGACCCAAATAAATTAAAAACAAAGTGAGGATCATATAGTTCTGAATGTACCATTTAAGCACTTGTGCATAGCTATCTAGTATTGATAGTAAGTATTCTCACATACCACAGAAGGTATATTTGTGATTGGCGATTTGAATTATCCCCTCAAATACCAAAAATGAAGACTGATTTATCTATAATGGAATAAGCCATCTTTAAAGATCTACTGAATAGATCATTGGTTACAAACTAGAATCCATTGATATAGAGTTGTTATTATTTCAAATTTGAATATTGAACTTTGAAATCAAATAATTAGAAGATATGTGAAATTGAAACTTACTATTTGGTGTTGCACAATTAATAAGTGGTTATTAATGCTTGAAGCATTTCTCTTTATCATAGTTAAGTCTTTGAAGGACTAATTATTGTACTCGTACTCATTTATGTAGAATGTAACCAAGACTTTATTGAACACTAAAGTTTAAAAGATGTCAACATGAGGGGGAGCATATATTTCATCATGTTGTTACTCAGAAGAAATCAATGTGATGATTAACTACGACATACACGGGAGGACATCGATTTTATGGATTTTTTTTTATTTTAATTCTTTTTAATCTAATATTTTAATAATAACATGTCTCAAACTAAAATTTCAAGAATTAGCCCTTTTGATCGTGCCAAACAACTTGGCGCGACTAATACTTCAATCGCGCCGAAGCATGTGGCGCGATTGACCATCCACGCTGGCACGTGGCCGCCAGCGGGGGCGCGTGGCAGCTGACGTGGATAGGCTTTGTCGTGCTAAAATATGTGGCGCGACTATAGCCGTGCCAAAAGCTTTGGTGCGACTAAACCTTATACAGAGCTGACGCCGGCCCACCCCTTCTTTCTCCTCCCACTCTTTCTTTCCCAGACCGAGCTCGAGCTCAAGGCTCCCATGCATGGCGACCGCCCCTCCCCCCTCTAGATCTGCCATTTCTCACCCGATTCGAGGGGGGAATCCGTGGGATTTGCTCAGGCAAGGTAGCTCCTCCACTTTGAACCAAGTATTTGGACTCGATTTGGTTGTTTTTGATGGATTTGAGTTGGCTAGGGTTTGGGATGGAATGGTTAATGTAGTACAAAACCCATATGATTAGTGATGGGTTGTGGCTCAATATGTCGATGTTAACGAACTTTTATCGTCTAGAATGAGTTGCATGTAACGATTTGGTCATGATTTTTGGACAAAGGCATGGGTGCCATCGTCGACAACAAAGGCAAGGGACTCGTTGTTGAAGACAAAGCCATGGGTGCCATCGTCGACAACAAATGCAAGGGACTCGTTGTTGATGACAAAGCCATGAGTGCTTTCTTCGACAACAAAGGCAAGGGAGTCATCGTCTACATATCTGATGATGATGATGATGATTGGGGTGAAGATGAGCTGTTGTATGATGGCGAATCCGAGTAGCATTTTACTGCTTGTCGTATGGACTATCATGTATGGACCTTTTGCTTAGAACTATCATGTTAGGGAAAAAGCAGCGCTAAGCCGGTACCTAGTATTGCCGCCATGTACAGAGGATTCCGAACGAATCACTCCTTGGGAAGCTAATCATGCACCAATTGCTTGCTGATCGGGGATTAGGAAATTCGGATTGACCCGACCAGCGATCAAAGAAGGGGCCAAGGGGGGCGGGCATACCTATGGGAAAGATTGAATTTCCACATCTTGTAGGGGGTGAGGAGGGGGATACCGCCGTTGCTCATCGTCCCTCCCTCCTCCTGTGAGTCTGTAAGCCGTCTTCTTCCCACAATCCCACTATGCGATTCTTCACCATATTGAAATCATCAATATTCAATGATTTTGCAACCATATCTCTCCTTATGAAAGGAGGCGGGTGCGGCCGCCATCCAGCGGGTCCACATCAGTGAAAAAGTTGTCGTGCATTGGATTTTCATCCGTCGGCTCGTTTCAGTGCGATGCCTTTTCATCTTCTCCTGGCGATGTGTCGCCCCCGCTGTGGCTAGAAAGCTCTCGAAACGCCTCGTCCGTCCTGCCTGGATCGGGGGTGGGTAAAAAGGTCCGGGTCTTCCCACTTTCCAGTTCCTCCCTTTCGGCCGCGTTGCCTTCCTCGGTAAGCTCTGCCTTCCTCTTGTTTTCGTCACTATCGTCCTGCGGCTTTTTGCTTCGCCGCCGCATCGTTTCTGTGGTCCTCCACGGTTTCTTTTGTTGGCCGGTGCTCTTCTGCCGGTCGCTCTGCCTCTCGCGTCGCTTTGCCTCTCGCGTTTTTTTGGTGCTCTTGCCAGATTTGTTGCTCCTGTCGCTTTCCTATCGATGCCATTTTTTTCCCTTTCCCTGCAGTCTTGCTGATGGTCTTCGTGGTCCTCCGCACTGTCTAGTTTAGATCTGGGGCCTGCGCATCACGTCGTTGCGTTTTCCCTGCTCAGTCGCTTGCCAGATCTGTTTCTAGTGGCCTCGTTGAAGCCCTGCTATGGGGCCGCTTTCTCCTCTGTGGTTGAAGCGCCGGCCACCGTGGACGGCTTCGTCCCCAGGCTTCCGCTCCTCTTGGCGCTGCAGCGTGTGCTCGTGCCGGCTGCGCCTTGATTTTCTGTATTTCGGTTGAGGAGAGATCCAGTGAAGCTTTCGTCGAGCAGGTCTTCTATCCTCTTTTTTTTATTATTATTTTTTTCCTCTTTTTTCTTTTCCCTAGTCCGATTATTCCTCTTTGTTTTACTCCTGCCGATTAACTTATTCTGCTTCCCCTTGCTTCCAATTCGATTTTTGCGACAACATCTGCTTGCGGGGGGATTTGGATGCTGCTGCTTTTTTCCCCATAAATAAAAGATAAAACGCTAACAGGTGCTTTCCCTCACTTGTTTTTTTTCTTTTTTTTCCCTATCCCCCTCCTCTGCAAGGTCTTGGCACTAGGCAATGGGGGGTCGTGCATTCTTGCTACGGCGCTGGCACTCCGGCTACGCTCCCGTGATCTTCGCATCCTGGTAAGCCTACACTGGCGCTGTTAGATTCTTTTCCCCTCAGTGATTATCCTGTGCCTGTTCGCCAGGTACCCCTTGCTTCCAGTTCGATTTTTGCAACAACGTCTGCTTGTGGGAGAGATTTGGATGCTGCCTTTTTTTCACCATAAAAGATAAAACGCTAACAGGTGCTTTCCCTTGCTTTTTTCCCCCTTTTTTTTTCTATATCCCCCTCCTCTGCAAGGTCTTGGCACTGGGCGACGGGGAATCGCTCATTCTTACTACGGCACCGGCGCTCCAGCTGCGCACCCGTGACCTTCGCATCCTGGTAAGCCAACACTGGCGTTGTTAGATTCTTTTCCCCTCAGTGATTACCCTGTGCCTCTTCGGCCAGTAAACCTAGATCGCGGTTTGGCAGGGTTCTATCATCGCTGTTGTGGACCAACGCATTATTGCTGCTGTTCGGTTCGTGGCTGTTGGCTGTGATCATTCTTCCTCTGCATTTTTTTCGCCGTTCCGGATAGCTCCATCTGCTTGGTGAGTAGAGATGATTCCTGCTTGTTGTTACGTCTGCTGCATGTTTGTTGCATCTCAGTGCTGCGGTATTTTTCTTCGGCCGTTTATTTATGCTATCGTCTGGTTGCTTGCCTCATCTTATCGCGCGATTGATATGTGCTTGTTTAAGCTAGCGTTATGCTCTTATTTTCCGGCTTGCGCTCTGGTTTAGGCGGGTCATTCATGGTCATACACATGTGCCAGTATAGACGTGTTAATATGAGCCTAGATATATGCTTGAGTATGCCTTTATTGCACCGCTCACCATTGATGTTAAAGTTTGAAATTTGTTTAGAAGGTACATGTTGTACTGCAGTTTATGGCTACCGTATTTTCGTACGCCGTACTATGGGTGCCATATATATATATATATATATATATATATATATATATATATATATCTTTCTGCTTGTCTTTGAAGCCTACTACAGTTTATGCCTATAGCATTCCAGGATGGCTGAAAGGCTAACTCATTGCTTCTTTGTTTGCTCTTTTTTTTTCTCTGTTCTTCATATTATTTCTGTTGGATCTCTTCTTTTTTTTTTCCTTCTGCTTTCCCTTTTACTTTTGTTTTTTTATGCTATCTGCTCTGTGTCATACATTCTAATCTACAGTTTTTTTTCCCTGTTGCTTCCCCTGCTCCTCTGCTTCAGTGCTCGCGTTACAATTCTTTTTTGCCCTCGCACTGTTTATGAGCCGATTTCTCTTTGCCCCATTAGTGGGCTTTCTTGCATTGCTCCCTTTTTTTTTCCCAGTTGCTTGCATTAACAGCTGCATCAGAGAGAAGGGGAGGGAACGCTGAAGGTGACTATGTTTGTCGTTGGTGCAAGCTTCGTGTCGCTTCTTCAGGCTGTAGCTGTCCGATGCTGCTTGCCTTATGCGTCCACTATCTCTGAAATCGCTGCTGATGGCACCAAACTATTTGACATTGAGCTCGAATTGCCACCGGTTCCACCTACTTATGCCTCGCGGCGGGTTCTCTTTTGGTCAGCTGCATTGCCCACTGCAAGTACAGCTTACGAACAAGCTGCGTTCCAGGCAGTTTGCTATTTGCAATCTGTGTATGGGTTTGTGGTTATGGATTACAGCTTTCAGGGATTACTTGTTTACCAAAAGATTGCGCAGACAGCTCTTTCTGTAGCAGCAACAGCCGTTCCTTTTTACCGCCTGTAGTTTCTGAACAATGTCACTGTAGGTTTCACCTGTGTTCTGTTTTACTACAGACATGTTCTGTGTGCTGCAAAATTCAATTTGTAATCCTACAAACATGTTCCCTGTAGTTTAGAATTAAATTTGTACTCTTTGTTAGTTGAGGCAATGATAATAATAAAACGAAATGGGGCTGATACAAGTTTCCATTTATGTTCTTTGCTGCAATGATCTTTATTTTTGTCTTTATGCTTGTCTCTCTTTTTTTTTCACCTAACGCATGTTGCCGTTAGACTTGGTGGTCGCCTGTTTTTCTCTCCCATTTTCTCCCCTCTTTATGTTTGTTTGATTTCTTTACTATAACCTTATGCCATCCTGAATCCTTTAGACAGACCATTTTCACAAGGAAAAAAAAATGACATCAACTGCAGATGCCGGTGTACAAGCTCTAGCCCCTTTGCGTTGCCTACTTCTTTTTTCATTTTATACACTAACCTTTTTTCCCTTGATCTATCTTTTCCTTTCCCCAAATTTATACTCCAATCAGCGACTTCAGATGCATTGACTAGGCGATCTGCACGGCACAAGAGAGAGTGTATGCACTTCTAGTACACGTTTCTTTCTCTGCACCTAAGATCCTTTTGCTGCATTATACAACTAGGCAATACTTTGCTCTAAGATTCGTTAGCTAATGTTCTGTAGGCGCCAGTGGGCAGTACACCCCCATAGATGATGATCCTACTGAGTGTCGACGTAAACGTCGAAAGCGTTTGGCTCAGAAACGTTTAGCTGCTACAGGTGATGAGTGATGTTTAATGCTTATTCCACCCTTTGTTTTTCCCCACTATTCCTCTTCTATCATTCCTGCGCAGGCTATTTCCCTCACACATTTTCTCCCTTGTTTTTCCTTTCTATGTCAATTTTTTTTATCAGGGCCTGTGCTTCCTGTCCCACGATCTCTGGAGTGTGGCCATTTTAGTGAAGAATACATAAACGCGCTAAAAGGTACATAGAACAGCTAAATAAAAAGTTGTCGAGCCTTTTCCTGCTTGCTGTCTACAACCATATTACATGCGATTTCTTATGAGTGCTTAAAACATGTTGTTAAACAGCTTCCTATCCACATCGATCATACTATGGTCCACCTGAATATGAATGCCGGTACTGCCATGCTGTTTTTTGGTACGAAGAAAGAATAAAATCTGATTCTTGTCGACGTGATGGCCGCATTGTTTATAATAATTGCTGCAAAGGTGGCAGGGTCCAAATCCCTCCCTTCCGTCAACGGCCAGAACCTTTGGCCTCTTTTGCAAGATTTGATGGCGATTCCCAGTCAAAAAAATTCATGCGAAACATCAGACAATACAACTGTTTATTTGCTTTTAGATCTATGGGTGCGAATATAGATCAATCTATGAATGATGGTCGAGGCCCGCCTGTTTTCAAAATTAATGGTCAGGTGCACCATAAGATTGGGTCATTGCTTCCTCCTGATGGTAGCCCACCCAAATTTATACAGTTATATATTTATGATACTGCAAATGAAGTAAGAAACAGAATCCCGGCTCTAAATCCAGATGAAAGATCGAATGATGCATTGGACCCAAACATAGTTGAAAGTTTGATGAAAATGCTTGATGAACACAATCCATTTGCTAAAACTCTCAGACTTGCAAGAGACAGATTAGCTAAACATGGTAATCAAGATTTCGCAATTAGAATTATTGGGGCGAGGGAAGGTGATCCAGTGCAATATAATTTGCCAACTACTGAACAACATGCAATGCTCGTTGTTGGAGACTTCTCGCTAGACACATTTCAACGCGATATCATTATCCAAACTAAAGCTGGAAGACTTCAGCATATATCATCGTTGCACCCAGCTTTTATGGCACTCCAATATCCATTGCTATTTCCCTTTGGAGAGCGTGGCTTTCAGGTTGGAGTGTTATATGCTGGTGCTAATGTCACAAAAAAAATGCAAGGGTAAAAATGACAATGCAAGATTATGCTTGTTATGAATTTGATTACAGAAAGAAACAACCAAATCCATATCTATGTTATGGAGCTCTGTCAACACAGGCTAAAGTTGATATTCGAGCTTGTATAGATGAAAATAGACTTTGGTTCATTCTTAAAAATCAATCTAGACTACGTGTTGAAAACATTCAAGGTATAGCTGATGCCGTTGCTCAAGGGTGCATAGACGGCAGTGAGATGGGCAAATTGACAGTCTTGCCTGCATCACACACTGGTGGCAGGCGCTATATGATACAAAATTATCATGACGGTATGGCAATTTGCCGAGTCTATGGCCCTCCAGATTTCTTCACCACTTTTACTTGCAATTCTAAATGGCGTGAGATTGAGGAGGGTATTCTTCAGCCTGGTCAGAAACCTACTGATAGAGCTGATATCGTCATTAGAGTATACAATATGAAACTTGAAGAAATGCTGCAAGACATAAGAGATGGCACATCATTTGGGCCAGTTGACGCAGGTATAACTGCGTCTCATTTGTTCCTGTGATTGTCTGTTGTGTACAAATTTTGTTTGATTTTGCCTTTCTATTTCGCCCTGCCTAATTTTTCCTCTTGTCTTTTTTTTGGTTCCTTTCTCTCCCACTATCGATTGGGTAAAAAAAAAGTTTTGCACACTGTCGAGTTTCAGAAACGTGGTCTTCCGCATGCACACATCATACTCTGGCTTTCACTGGACACTACACACCCAACACCCAGCTTGATCGACTCTTTTATAAGTGCTGAAATTCCGGATCCAGAGGTTGATCCACTAGGATATGCATTAGTAGCAGAACACATGATGCATGGCCCTTGTGGCGCAGCAAATCACAATTCTCCGTGTATGAAAAATGGAAGATGTTCAAAGGGTTTTCCAAAGCCTTATCAGCCTGAAACTATTATTGATGAAAATGGCTTTGCTATATACAAGAGACCTGAAAACAATAGATTCGTTGACAAGGGTGGAGTTAGACTAGACAACCGATGGGTTGTCCCGTACAATATGTACCTTTTAAAAAAGTTTCAAGCTCACATCAATGTTGAGTGGTGCAACAAAGGCATATTCATAAAGTACCTATTTAAGTACGTCACCAAAGGTCCTGATTGTGCCAAAATTTATATTGAACGAGTAAGAAGTGGTGAAGAAGCTCCACGAGATGAGCAAACTCAGACTAGAAATGAGGTCAAAGAATATCTAGACTGCCGTTATATCTGTGAACAAGATGCATGCTGGCGAATTTTTGGTTTCGATATCCATAGGCATTTCCCTGCCGTTCAAAGACTCACTGTCCATTTGCCTAATGAAAATAACATAGTTTATCCTGAGAATGCCAATATGGTTGATGTGCTCACGCAAGAGTTTTTAAGAAGAACAACATTGACTCAGTGGTTTATCGCTAACCAAATATATCCCAATGCAAGGACATTGACCTATTGTGAATTCCCATCTAAATGGCGTTGGGTTGAGTCAAAACGTATTTGGGACCATAGGCAAATTGGAGGTAAAATTGGCCAATTATATTATGTGCACCCATCTGTTGGTGAACGTTACTATCTTAGAATGCTGCTAATGGTGGTTAGAGGCGCGCAAAGTTACGAGGATGTGCGAACTTATAACGGTGTCGTTTACGACACGTTCAAAGCTGCTTGCAATGCTCGTGGCCTCTTAGGCGATGACAAAGAATGGTATAATGCTTTTGATGAAGCTGCTGCTTGGGCAACTTCAGCACAGCTTAGACAACTCTTTGTCACTATGATTCTTTAATGTGAAGTAAATGACGAATACAGTTTCTTTGAAAAAGTTTGGAAGCTATTGGCTGATGATATCCAGTACCAATTTAGAGATGTCATAGGAAATCCAAGATATGAGGTACCAGAAAATGATCTTAGAGACTATTTATTAGACGATCTGGCAGCTTTGTTTGCTAGAAATGGCGCTAGAATAAGAGACCACAATTTGCCGCAAAGATCAAATGCGTATCAACCATCATCGGGTAATCGCTTGATAGAAGAAGAACTAGCGTATTCATTAGAAGATTTATTACCTGAATCTGAAGAATACGTCTCAAGTCTGAATAGCCAGCAACTTTATGCTTTCAATTGCATTACGGATACTGTTTTAAATGGACGGTCTGGCTTTTTCTTTGTTTCTGGTTATGGTGGTACTGGCAAAACATATCTATGGAATGCTATTGTTTCGTTCGTGCGTGCCAGGAAAAAAATTGTCCTTACAGTTGCTTCCTCTGGAGTTTCATCTTTACTATTACCTGGGGGAAGAACTACTCATTCTCATTTTAAAATACCTTGTGATATAGATGAAGATGCTGTTTGTGATATTAAGCGCAATTCTATGCTTGCTAATCTTATTAAATCTACTGCTCTCGTGATCTGGGATGAGGCGCTCATGACACATAGAAGAGCTTTTGAAGCGCTAGATAGAACTTTCCGTGACCTCATGGCAACACATTCAGAAGAAGCTTCTACATTGCCATTTGGTGGAAAAGTCATTGTCTTACGAGGCGACCTTCGACAAATATTACCAGTCATTGAAGGCGGCACCAGACCACAGATAGTAAACGCTGCAATAGTTAACTCGCATTTATGGGACTATATCACCGTACTACATCTCACTGTAAACATGAGGCTCCAATCACCAGATTTAGATCCCCAGAGTCAGCAAGAGCTTGCTGCTTTCAGCAGATGGATTTTAGACATTGGTGAAGGAAAAATTGAGGCCATGGCTGCAGAAGGTGAAACAGAAGCAACATGGATCAAAGTCCCTCAAGAACTCTTACTTATGCCCACCGAAGACAAAATAGATTGTTTAGTCGACGCTGTATATCCAGATTTAAGTGTCAACTATTCTGATGTTTCGTACCTTGCAGCACGGGCAATATTAACACCTACTAATGAGACAGCTGACTCCATTAACAGTCACATCGTTTCTTTAATTCCAGGTGACGAAAAAGACTATCTAAGCTATGATAAAGGAACCAAGGCACCTGGTACACACGACTCATATGATCTTTTATATCCTATTGAATTCCTGAATTCACTCAATGGAAACAACTTTCCACAGCACAAGTTAACATTGAAAAAGGGAGTTCCAGTTATGCTTCTTAGAAATTTGAACCAATCTGATGGGTTGTGCAATGGCACCAGGCTCATAGTAACTGATTTAGGAGATATGATAATAAAAGCTCAGATAATGACTGGAAGCCATGCTGGAAACACCGTAGTAATACCCCGCATTTGCTTGACACTAAAAAATACGAAATGGCCTTTTGTTCTTGAGAGGCGACAGTTTCCTGTAAAGGTTTGTTATGCTATGACTATAAATAAAAGTCAGGGGCAGACTCTATCTTCTGTTGGGGTATATCTAAAGACCCCTGTTTTCAGCCACGGTCAACTATATGTAGCTGTTTCACGTGTCACTTCAAAGAGTGGTTTAAAAATTCTAATAGAAGATGATCAAAGCAAATGTACTGATACAACCAGAAACATTGTCTATCGAGAAGTTCTTTCTACAATTAGCGATGGTGCTGCTTCGTAATACTTTGCGAGTTAAGGTCATTGTGTACATATATCTATGCCTTTTGTAGTTATGTTGCAAAAACTCCCAATGTGATTACAGCAGAAAAGACAAAAGAGAACACTTATGCACACATGTTTTGAACTGCTGCCAGCAAATTGTTTAAAAAAATAAAATAAAAAAATCTTCACAGCTCCCACCATTAACTGTTTTTATCGCTGCAACCGACATTACTTGAATTCAGTATGCTATCCCTACTATTTTGCATCTATTGCTTCCTTAAGCACAACTCTGGTCTTTGGATTCTTACAGCTTATTTATCTGATGCAGTGATGCAACATGGTGTACACACTCCTCCCTGATCTCCATCCAAATACCACTATGCTACAGTCTGTGTCTGTGTGACAAGGAAGTGGGAGTACAAAGGTCTTAGTGATGATGGTGAACCTCAACATGTTGACCTTGTGATAGCAGATCATGAAGTATGTGTTCAGTATCTCTACCTCTGTGTCTTTATATACGTTTGCCCACATTCCTGTCATCATTTTTTTCTTTATATTCGTAACTTGCATGTTTATTTTGGTTCCCTTGCAACCATTATTCTTTCCCTTGGCTATAATAATTGTAATGTAATCTTTCTGTCACAGGCAAATGTTATGTACGCTGAAATCCCCCAGGAAATGGTGCACGCATTCAACAATCAAATACAAGAAGGTGAAATCTACGAGATTAGACATTTCAGAGTTGCAAACGCTAAAAGCTTGTACAAGCCTGTCGATGGACGCTACATGATCAAGTTCACGGTTCACACCTTGATTACAGAACCAAATAAGCCTCCTAACACATATCCATGCTATACATACAAGTTGACTCCATTTGAAGAACTTCCTATGCTTGTTGGAAATGTTCAAAATTTCATTGGTAAGCTCAGGTCCATTACCATTTGTTGTGATGACTATCTACAAATCTCATTATTTTACATCCCAATAATTTTTTATTGAACCATTGGCTCATTTCAATTCATAGATGTACTTGGTGTTATCATTGAAATCAGTGAAGTAGAGATGATCCAACCATCTAACAACCAGCCGGCAGCTCCAACTAGAAAGCTTCTCCTAACAGATGTTAGGTACATACATCTGAACAACTTCAAAACTTTCATTCTACTACCGCTTCTATTTATATACCTTCAAGTAAAGGACTTGGTTTTTTTTACATGTTTATTCTTCTATTTCCCCTTGCAGCGGTCTTCAAACACAGGTGACCTTAGGGGGCCAGCGAGCAACACAGTTCAACGTTGATGGTGTTTACAACAACGAAGAAGCAAAAGCAGTTGTTGGTCTTTTTGTGGGTTGCCTGGTCAAAAGTTACCGAGGTACTTCTGTAACAGTGACATGTTCACCTCGTCTTCTTTGGCTTCAATTATCTTATATCATTACCTATTGTTAATATTTCCACCATTATTGTCCTTTGATAACAAGGTCAAGACTACCTCAGTGGGAGCAGTGCATGCAAATGGTACTTCAATCCTGAAATTCCTGAGGCTGAAGAGTTCTATAGCAGGTAGGGCAACAAAAAGATGATGGTCCTAACGTTTATTTTTCCTCAACCAAATATGCCATAAGAAATGTATACAAATTTCGTCAATAATCAAAACATTTTTCCTTTTACAGGTATGCAGATGAACGTGTCCAGATCAGACGAGTTGCGCCTGCGCCTCCACAGGTAGTCCAACCACAGCCTCCGCCTCAGCAGGAGACAAGATACTTACAGGACCTGATAGCCATAGATCCATATGAGTTTCCGGTGAGATATTATTAAACATTTAGAAAAAAACAGTTGCATTTCATACCATATGCAAAAATCTGATAACACCTATTCGCTACGATGTTTTAAAACAGCAAGGTGGATGCCGCTGCACAGTCACTATTGCTCGCTTAGTTGCGGATGTATCGTGGTGGTTTCCTTCTTGTGTCAGGTGTGGAAAAACATGCACTCCAGATCCCAATGGCTACATGTGTTACGCATGCAATAACAGCACTTACAGGCACAAGTAAGCTGCTCTTTTTTATAGTAGCAATTAGATTTTCCATTACAATACGGTGCCTTGAACTCCTGCAATTTTCCAATCTAACATACAATACCAAGCAAATCCTTTTGATAAATTGTTCCTTCAACTTAAATAGTAGCAACCTTATTTTATTCAGATACAAGCTGGTGTTCGTTGCTTCCGATGGCACTGCAGAAGCAGAAATGATATGCTTTGGCCAGATCAGCCAGCGTATTGTTGGAAAACCTGTTGAACAGGTGATGAGAACTGTGAGGCGCGATGAAGAGTTCCCGCCAGATATAGCGGGAATTGTTTCCCAGAAGTATACCTTCACGGTGATAGTGGCAAATCAAAGCTTTTACACAAGAAATAGGTCATTCATGGTCAGCTCTATTGTTGCTTCGTACGGCAGGCAGCGAGCCATTCCTCAAGCTGTAGCTGCCTCATCCAATCGTCGGCTCAGTAGTTCTAGAGATCCTGCAGCGTCTACTTCTGTGAGAAATGCTGCTAGCTCAGGCCCAAGGCGTACACCACCAGCAACAATGCATGATCATGTATAGCTTTTTAACACCATACAATTTTAATACATAATTTTTTTATTCCAGCTACTTATATCCATCACAGATTGATATAGTGATCATTCCCAATTCATTTACAGACACCTCCACATGACGCGCCTACTACTCAAACTTTACAGAAGGATGTGCCCCATTCGTGAGTTACAGCACAAATAAGTCTCTTTCTCATCTGATGATTTAAAATAATATTATTATCACATATAAATGCATTTGAAACTTTGCAGAGATGTTCTGAACACACCAGAGGCCCATTCAGCGAGAAAGAGACTGACTTACGACGCTTCTGAAGACGAAGTAAGCACCTTTTCTTTTCACTTACAAACTGGATAAAAATAAAGTGTATATATATATACACATTTACTTATCTTGCATGTTCCCCAGGAAAAAAAACGGTCTTTGACTCTTTTGTGATTTTACCAGGAATCTGATAATGATCACCCCAAGAGATCAAGAATTGCTAAAATGAAAGGCGTTGCTGAAACAATAGAAAACCAATCAGCATCTGATTTACCTGCGAAAAGGTTACCCTCTGAATTTCTACTCTTTCAGACAGCTAACAAACATTTGTGATAAATTCACGCTGAATGCTCTATTATTCCCACGCTATGATCGTCTGTACAGATCTTCTCCTGACCACAGTAAAGGAATCGGCACCAAGGCTACGGAACAGAAGACCTCTCGTTCCCAGAAAAACAAGTGAAAAGAAGGGTTAGTTAACACCATTTCCTACTTTTGCATCATCAATGACCGAATATCATTTTCTCCCATGATCTTCTTATACACCTTTGCATGCTCGTTGCAGGCCCTATAGCTTTTGGAAATGCTTTTTCTTGCAAGTTGGGTGATGTGTGTCTAGACCAACTCTTTTGCTATGTACATAGACCTCAGCCTACCAGCGAATGCAGGCATTCACGCGGACTATAACCTTGCATCCTACAGCTGCATGTTGTATACCTTGTGACATCTGTATAATAATCAAGGCAAACAACGTGCAGTGACAACTATAACCTTGCATTCTGCAGCTGCATGTTGCATGCCTTATGACATCTGTATAATAGTTAAGGCAATCAACATGCAGTGGCTTCATTAGCAAACTCTTGCCTCCAGAAACGTGGTAGATGTAAATCCGTTGCCTATACACTGGACAAGTATTACCTCTATTGAAACTACCTACTTAGTCTAATGATGTTGTGCTATATATAGTTTACGGCTGTGTGTTCCCTATGCTGCATCTATATACGACTTATAAAGCAAATAGCACACAATCCTTTTGAAACTGAAAACTGCTGCCCATTTAGTGTAATACGCTACAGAAATTATAGTAGATAGCTACAGCGACATTCTTTCCCTTTTAATAGCCACCTTGTAGAATTAGCGCAAAAAGATACATCATTGGTAATACTTCCGAAGAATGGTTTTTTCTTTGAATTCAAAGATATTATCTGCAACACCCCACTGGCATGGATTGCAGATTTTGTAGTAAAATAATACTCATATTCACTTGACTTCTCTTATAAAATACAACGGAAACTAAAATCACATATTCAATTCATTAAAATAGTCACATAGCCACCTCATCAACGTTCTAGAAAGTCCTGCACAGCCGTGTTGGCACAACATTAAATTGGTATCTAGACGCTTCTACCAGGCGCTAGGATTACTGCAATTCTGGATCGCTCTACAAATACTTGCCTCTCCTTTACTCTCCAACTTTCCCACAGAGCATAAAAAACCACCGCTTCACTCATACTTGAGCACGCCACAGCATGGAGCCAGAGCCATCTATCTACGTGCATGATGACACCACTGGAGCATGGACTAAAAGAGTATGTTTCTATCTGCAGCTGCATTCTTCTTGTAACACGTTTCAATTCATCTGCTACTACTATATTTCTATCTAAAGCTCCATTCTTCTTCTACATGAGTTTCAATTCATCTTCTACCTTTCTTTACCTTATAACGTGCTTTCCTTAATTCTGTTTGTTATATTCTTCAGAAATTTACATCGATTTTTTGCCCCCTCTGTATACCTCTGCTCGATGCTTTACTGAACTGACACACTTTCTTTTTCCTTTTTTTTCTTAGGAGCCAATCGTTATACACATTGACCGAAAACAAATATTCAATCAAGTTGCCCATAAATTAGCGTTGCATGTGAACCAAGAAATACCACTTCAAATTAAAGAAAATGATTTTATAGCCAAAATTGAAGTTGTTAGTACCCAGACTAACCAGCTCTTGGAGTTCTATGGAGACTTTGCACCTACTGAGCATGAAGCGATCCAAAGCGCATACAACGCAGCAATCGACCACTACGTCAAGAAAAAAATGATAGCTATTGATGATTTCAACTATACACCTTTTCGAAAGATGCAATCTAATTTCCTGATGTCTCAGTCGTACTTGATGTTTTCAGAAGAAAGCGAAACACTCCTTGAAAGCGCATTGAATTTCAAAATATAAGGCTATAAAAAACTTGCTTCTATTCTCAGCGACGCATGCAAGGCCAGTGCTGATGCATTGCCCATATCAATCAGCCAGTCCAAAGCGCCATTAGATGCTGAAGAAAGCGCTAAGATTACATTCTATTGACGCTTTTTTGGTCCAACACACGAATGCGCTAGCTCGCGTGGGTCGCAAAAGACCGAATCGGCAGATTGCTGCCAAGGGCGGTCACACCGCCCCTGAAACCCGGTTAGACTGGTATTCTAGGGTTTGGCATAGATCGCATTCGGGAAGGATAACTACCACACTTACGTGATGGCGGACGGCTAGGTTTACGAGCAAACCAGCAAAGGGATAACCAACGCACTTACGTGGCGAAGAACGACTAGTTTACGAGCAAACTAGCAAAGGCCGTCGAAGCTCACACCCGGGAGGGACCCCGTCAGGGTGTGGACGTCGCCGGACGTGCCCTAGATCGACCAGCGAGCCAAACACGCCATCAATGGTCATGGAGATCATGATGAACAGCAAGAGAGGTTGGAAAAGAGGATAAAAAGTAGATGTATGTGTTTGATTCGATTGGAGTTAACTCAATCGGTCGTGGCCCTTCATAAATATAGGGTGGGGAGGTCTTGCCCCTGTAAGAGTCGAAACTAATACAAATCCCGTGTCCAAATACAACTCCCCTGGGACCCGGTTCAACCGCCCCTGGCAGGTGTACATCTTCCCGAGGTCATATCTCCTTCATCCGGACTCCAAATAAGGCGATCCACATATGCATTTCGATCAGCTCGACGAGAGGAAGATGATGGTGCAGTCCAATTCCACTTTTGAGAACTTTATCCAGGCTGGTCTAACCGCCCTATAGACCCGGTCTAACCGCCACGCCCAGATTGACAGCAAAATCCACCAGGTGCCAATTTTGGTCGTCAACATATGCCCCCCTGTTTCTTGGTGAAGCTTGCTTTGCCAAGAAATATTATTTTGAACCAAAATTGTACAGAAAAAATAGCTAACACTAACAAGCTGACCATACTTTGCTTTTCAAAAATAATAGCATCTATCGGCCACACCGTTTGATCATGCTCAATATAATGGGTTCAACATGTTGCTGTTGTTGCTTTGTGAGAAATAAGCCTGAGCATATACATCCACGGCTGTAGATTCTTGAAATACTAATTCAAACCATCCTCACATTTGCTATCTATTGTGGATGCTTAAAGCGACCAAACTGCTATAATGTCAATTGGTCTTTGCAATAACCCTCAAATCAAGAATGAAGGAAGATATAATGATTCAACATTGCATCCATATGTTATTTTGACCATAAATAAAGAAAGGTAAGTAATCAACCAAAAAAGGTGAATATGACACAATTACCTTGGCATTGATAACAACTAGATTACTCTTGAACCCTTCTCGCTTGTTTTCACCTTGTCCTCTATGTAATTTCAATAATGCAACTGCTAACCATGGCCTCATCAAGCATTGAAGTTTTTCAATGGCCGACATGGCATTTTCAGCAAGAACCCTTGTCAAGCTGATATTAGAAACCCGGTCAAACCGGTCCCAAAACCCGGTCACACCGGTCTATACAGGATATACCCTCTGAAATTGCTAAACGTCGGCTTTTCTCATGAAGTTGTCCTTTCTGACATTAGCCTGACATTTATTACGCCAAAGTGGGTATCCCCAATTCTCATGTTTAGATACATGATACATGACATTCTAGATATTTATCAACATAACAATCTAATGACTCATTTTTAACATAAATCTTTGCTGCACTTCCAGCAATGAGCCATCAAATATTTTTGAATATCCTTCACTCATGAATCCCGAAATTACCGGCCTTAATAGAAAAACTCATATTTGGTCTGATAATTGTTTTCAAACACTTCAATTGGCTAAATGTCTCAAAACACACAATTAGGTGAAAATCAACAACACCAATGTTTTGAAACCCTTTGTAAGCCGATTTAGTGTATATGAACATCGTGATGGTAAATTATTCGTTTTGTTAATAACTTGCCCCTCGAGCATCAATAATGTCAAAAGTGCTCTCTCATCAGGAAGCAACACTTTAAGATGATAGTAAAAAATACCCATCGGCCATATGTGTTGGCAACGACGATAGCAAATCATCATCCACTATGAATCCATCCATAAAAGTATGCACAACCGAAATAAAGTGTAGAGAAATATATACATGCAGGAATTAAAACCATCTCTAAGAACTAAATATTTCGGCTTTTGAAAATTAAAAGCAACATCTATTGCAATTAATTAATGTGCATAACCACTTGGTGATAACCCTCCATGATATAAAGACCCATATTGCATCCAAGGATCAAAACAATAATACGGGGTATAACCAAACATATCTAAGGATGAATTCCAAGACATAGGCATATGTGGCATTTGTAAAGCAAATGGATGATGTAATGACCAATAATTTTGATGATTTTGTGCAAATCTCATATTTGAAGATTGTCTCTCGGACCTTCTCTTCTCTTTCAATTGTATTGCACCCTTTGCTTGAACATCATCCTTGTCATGAGTTTGAATGCTTCTTTTAGGAACCCATGCCATGTTCTTTTTCTTTAGCTCTTGGGCACTAAGTTTCTGGAGCTTCTTCTTTTGCCAATTTGATGATCTTGGTAAATGTCTTGGTTGTGCTTGAATTTTGGACAGTAGCACCTCCTTATTGATTTTTGGCTCCTTCAACTTCCTTTGTTCAGGTTCGGCACTAGAAACATCAACAACTGAATTTTTCTTTTCTTTACCATCAATAGCCGAAGTCTCTAAAACATCAATAGGCTTTTTACTAATTGAATTCAGATCTGAACCTGCATCTTTGCGCCCATCTCTTTTGACTCTATAAACTTGCTTGACAACCTTTTTCTTCTCATGAACTTTAGACCGATTCTCTGGTTCAAAACGGTCATTAACAATATGTGGCTGCCTAGCATACATTGGTTTTCTCGAAGCTGCATACTCCACATAATATGGCTGAAAATACGAAGGAGCATGTCTCCATAAATCATTCCATCCACATGGTGAGTAAGGATGTACATTATCTTTATGTAAACCATATGGCATTGGCATCGGCGGCCTAGAAGGAGAATATGGCGCTGCTGAATATGACTCCTTCTTTTGCCGACTCCAATTTCTAGAATTATGCTTAGGAGATATTTTTGCTGATTTAACATTATTTGACCGACTAGCATGCTTCACTTCATTATCCTTTAGATATTTAGCCAGAAGTTCATCGAATGTGATCTTCGTCTTTTGGCCTTTGTGCTTAAGACGGTCTTTGTCTCCATTTACCTCAGAATGTCTTGATTTTGATATTTTTGGAATCTTCAGACCAGGACCGGTCTGACCGGTATGTGAGACCGGTCTAACCTCTTTTTGAAAACCGGTTGGACCTGTTTTGGAAACCGGTCCGACCTCTATCCTCAGCATAGCAGGAGCAACAGGTTTTTGGTCTGACGGGGAAGAAATTGCATGCCCCCTAGTGACTACTGGAATTTTGAGAAGCTCATCGTCCTTAGCATCATCTTCAATTTGCAATTCATGGACGACGTCATTATTATCACTTAAGGAGTTAGAATCCTCCTCTTCATCAATACTTTTGTCATCAACACCGACTGCAACCAACCGGTCATCCTCTTGTGTTTGAGCAAATCTCAGTCGTCCGGTATCAATGGCCGACTGTATTATTTGACGAAACATATTACAATTGCTAGTACTATGATCAAATGAATTATGCAACTTGCAATACTTTTGTTCTTTTAATTCAAGAGGTAATGGACTAACTTTGTGATCAAATAGCTTAATAAAATTATGTTGAAGCAAGATATCAAACAAATCATCACACAAAGTTAAATCAAAAGTATACTTCATTTTCCTTACACGATGCTTTTGTGGAGAAGGCTTTAAGGCCAAGCAAATGAATGGTTCAGATTTCTCATCGACCCATCCGGCTATAGATTTCGTTGTGCTTCTCATACCCGACGCTTTAGAGCTCATCACTATTAGCGTCGGATTTCACAATGCCTTTCAGTTTTGGTTTTTTGCTTTTAATTTCAGAATGACCACAAGTAAACCATGTAGAGAAAAACTTTGGCAACGATGATGGATTAAGCTTAAATGCCAAAATATTGCTATTGTCGGCCTTTCTGACTTTTACAGTACAATGACCGACACAATCTGAAGGTATGACATTACTAGCAAGTAAATTACTATCCTCAACCGATCTCTTAGAAATATTTACAATAGCATCACTAGTAGATGAATTAATTGAAAATGCATGATCTGATTGGGAACTACATGCAAAGCATACCTCGCTGAACATGTTGGAGAGGCGTGGAACCTTGATGTAGATGGTGTCATACTTCTTTTGATGGTAGCCCATAGCCGCTGCTTTCTGTAGATACCGGTTAGACCGGGTTCCAAGACCGGTTAGACCGATATTTCC
Organism: Urochloa ruziziensis; assembly: GCA_015476505.1. Classification (NCBI taxonomy): domain Eukaryota; kingdom Viridiplantae; phylum Streptophyta; class Magnoliopsida; order Poales; family Poaceae; genus Urochloa; species Urochloa ruziziensis. Next base: position 42,589,998 of record CM027118.1, on the reverse strand, counting down.
AGAGTAGCTAGAAATCACCAAGTCACGACACGCTAATGCCTCTTTATTGCTACTAATGCCCTGATCTTCAACACTTTGATTTACCGAACTTTGTCCCGTCGTGAGTTGACATTTATTGATAACACGATAATCACTAGACAAATGCACAACTCCATTTGGAAAATCAAGTATAGCTGTTTTCTTATGATTAACATGATTTTCTATAGCTAAACTTGTTTCTTTTGGTTGAACAGACACAGATCGTTCGGTTGTCGTAATAACCGAACTTTTGCTCAAATCTGAATCGTTCTTTTCTACCATCATTCGGAGCTCCACACCAAAAGCACTCCATTGTACTTGAGCAACCGAAAGCAAATCAAGAGTTCCAAGTCTATCTTTAATTTGTGATTTTAATCCTTTAAAGTAGAGACCAGCAAAATCCTTTTCAGAAAGTGGCAAACTACAACGATTTCTAGTTTCTTCAAACCTTTTAAAATAATCAGAAACCGATTCATCTCTACATTGTTGAATATTATAAATATTAGTATCACATGATGTTTGAGATATAGCATATGCTGAATTAATGTGTGGAGATGCACACGAACTTGCTGAATTTTCATTAATCCGGCTATAGTTACTAGGAACATTTGGAACCGAATCATGAGTATTAGCATTTGTATATGGTGTTGAAAAAGTAGATGCAACCTCCACTCTATTAACATGTTGTGCAGCATATGATGTTTGAGAATAGCTGGCTGGATAGTTAGAATCAGCATAGCCAACTTTCTCATTAGCCGGCCTATTTTGTGGTTGAACCACATATTGCAAATCTGTAGCCGACGAATTAAAAGATTGAACACCTTGCTGAAAATTATGACAACTACTAGCATATGGTGTCTCATAAAAATGAGCCACCGGCAATTGAACTTGTTCCGCAACCGATGTGTGAGAATAATGTTGTATGTTGCTAGTGACATTAAAATTCAAAGTATGCATATTATTTGACAACGGCTTTTGCATATAACATTCAGAACCATAATTTGCATAATTAGGAGCATTATCTGAAAAATGACTAGCGGACGCGATATGCCTACTATTATCATATCTAGCAACATCAACATGAGGATTTACGGTACTTGCAAAATAATCATTAGAAACATAAGATGTATTTACAACTTATACCTTGGGTTTGTTGTAGTAATATTGCTGTGGAGAATAAGAATAACCCGCCATAATAGGTCTTGATGCTCCTGATCTTGCGATAATTCAAGATAATTCAAGCAACCAATGACCAATAAGTGCTTCTCTTGTAAATCTTCAATATAACGCAGCAAGCAAAGAACAATGCAGTCGGCTTGAGCAGCCTGACTCAATGACAAAACGATATATGCGACGGTCTTGAAGGACCAGATGCAATGATAATGGCAAATCGAAGTGATATATGAAAGTAATGAGCTAGGGTTTGATCGGCCAGTTTTAAATCAACCAGACCTTCAATTCCCCAGCGGAGTCGCCAAAATGTGTTGACGCTTTTTCGGGGCCAACACACGAAACCGCTAGATCGCGCGGGTCGCAAAAGACCGAATCGGCAGATTGCTGCCAAGGGCGGTCACACCGCCCCTGAAACCCGGTTAGACCGGTATTCTAGGGCTTGGCGTAGATCGGTCATTCGGGAAGGATAACTACCACACTTACGTGATGGCAGACGGCTAGGTTTACGAGCAAATCAGCAAAGGGATAACCAACACACTTACGTGGCGAAGAACAACTAGTTTACGAGCAAACTAGCAAAGGCCGTCGAAGCTCACACCCGGGAGGGACCCCATCAGGGTGTGGACGTCGCCGGACGTGCCCTAGATCGACCGACGAGCCTAAGACGCCATCAATGGTCGTGGAGATCACGATGAACAGCAAGAGAGGTTGGAAAAGAGGATAAAAAGTAGATGTATGTGTTTGATTCGATTGGAGTTAACTCAATCGGCCGTGGCCCTTCATAAATATAGGGTGGGGAGGTCTTGCCCCTGTAGGAGTCGAAACTAATACAAATCCCGTGTCCAAATACAACTCCTAACTCGGATTTGGCTATCAAACCCGGTCAAACCGCCCCTGGGACCCGGTTCAACCGCCCCTGGCAGGTGTACATCTTCCCGAGGTCATATCTCCTTCATCCGGACTCCAAATAAGGCGATCCACATATGCATTTCGATCAGCTCGACGAGGGGAAGATGATGGTGCAGTTCAATTCCACTTTTGAGAACTTTATCTAGGCCAGTCTAACTGCCCTATAGACCCAGTCTAACCGCCACGCCCAGATTGACAACCAGGTGCCAATTTTGGTCGTCAACACATTCACTGGCAATCGTTCATCATCAGATCCTTTGCACAAGATAGCAGGCTCCTTGGCTGAGATGGACGAAGTTATCAGCTTCCATGGATATGAACCAAGAGCAGGAAACCGTGAAGGCATCAGAGAGTACAGAAATAAAACAGCTTGGACAGATTACTATAGCTAAGGTTATTGGGTCCGTGTTCAAGTTTATGTAAAATAAAAAAAAGAAAAAATCTATTTGGGTATGTTTGTAATGGGTTGTTTCTACCAGCCGTGTACTTTAACGCATCTCACCAACTGCCCATGTGTGTGTACGTGATGTGTGATTATGTGTCTATATATGGATAATGTGTGTGTCTCTATATATATATATATAAGTGTATCCGTATATATAATTTCAAACAGCAATTTAGCTATCTCTTACATGTTTTTGTGCATATACGGTCACCGGCAATGCATATCAATAATGCACCTGTCCATCCAGTCAACCATGCACGATTGTGTATAATTATCGCTTTTAGCTAGTGTAAACACGGTTATAAGCTATGCAATCTATATAAAAAGAAAACAGAAAAAAGACTTACTCTTTGTTAGCCCATTGAACTGTCACAGCCCACATAAACACAAACCAGGATAGGGCCGAACTACGTCCATAGTTTAGGGGGTCCAAATAGAATTTTCACTGATGGCCATGGTGCTTCTCAACCCAAGATTTTTTGACGCACAGGCCCATTCATCCACCACCAGACTATTTCTCTTTTTTCTCGATACAATTATTGCTTGGCCCCACCGAAGACTCGAGAAGCAGCCACCTACCTCCGGCTTCGGATAAGCACGACTAAACGAGCAGCTCCTTCAACCCAAGTCGCCTCATTCAGCTTCTGTCGCTCTCACCCTCGCCATCTTCTTCCTCTGGTAAGCTTCTCCCTCGCCTTTACATCTCTGTACCCATAGCTTTCGCTCCTAATTCCTTTTGTCTTCTTCCGTTCGTTTTGTATTTCTTGCGCATGCTAGGCAGTAGATTGAATCACCGCGCTATTCACATGTTCCTGCTAGATCTAGATCTTCTCTTCCTGTGCAAGCAATAAATCAGTCGATCTACAGCCCTGCATTCCAATCTCACGCTTTCTTTTGGCCAACTCCTCCAATTTATGTACCGATCTCTATTGTTTGAATAAGGTCGACGCATCGCTTTCACGTTTGTTCACCCTTCCTATTATATCCCCCACTGATACTGCTACAGCTCAGTTTGCTTTCCATTGCATCATATTTCTATGCATATTACAGGATTTTAGTCTAGCGCCTGTTCACCAATTTTTCACGACATTTTACTATATTGATTCGTTCCTTTCTTACTCCTTTCCCTTTTTTTCCCCAGTTCCTCTTCATTATTTTTTTTAATGCAGCTAGCTACTATAGAATTTAAACAGCATGTTTCAACGACTTTCATTTCGTTCCATCAAATGCTCTTACTCTTTCCAGGTACAAGTCAAAACATATATATATAAAAGGGGAGAAAATAAGCTTCTTATCCAGTAGTGGAGCACTGATCTTCCCATCCTTAGCCATGGTACATCTTTGACTTCTGCCTCTCGTATTTAATTTTGATGAAACCTCACATATCTAATTTCATTACGCATTTTGTAAAAAAGATAAACATGTCTACGATCCCCACTCATTTTGTTTTTCCCTAACAGGACACTGAACAAGTCAACCAAATCTGCTATGTTGAAGTCACCGAAGACATGATGAAAAAAGAGCAAGCTCTTTCCACTGCAGTTGTAGACACCCCAATAAACTCATCAGTAGCCAAGCCCCTAATCAAAGACATCCATCTAGCTGTGCAAAAAAAGTTTGGCAGCTCAGCTCAGCCAACTAAAATAGAAAGCTTTCCCCCAGATTACATCCTTCACTTCCCTACAGCGCATGTTCAGCAAACCGTCCTATCCCATGGAATCATACAAGGCCCAGACTTCATTCTTCGCTTGTCCCCATGGACAAATGAATACAGGTGCCACAAAATTCCACATAATACCTTGGTCACAGTTGACATAGAAGGTATCCCTTCACAAGCAGCTGTAAAAAATTCCCTGAACACTCTCTTGCTGCCTCATTGCAACGTGCAAGGCTTCAACTTTCATGAAGACACTGGAATATGTACCGCTATTGGCTATGTGCATAACCCAGCTGCAATTCCTACTACCCGTACTTTGGGCCTCTCTTACAGCGATGGCAAACCCCTGCATTCTTTTCCACTCAAACTTCGCACAAGCCTTTACTATCAGCCGAAGATGAAAGCTAGCACGCAATGGGCCCAGGATACATCTGCAGGAACTGAAACCACTGACGCATCGAACAACTTTGACCCAGGTACAAAGAAGAATATCAAGCTACTTCAATTTCTTTCTACATTTTTATTGCATTATTAACCATACATTTTATATGATAGAACTCAATGAAGATCCAGATGTAGTGAGAGAGGCTTTTGAAGAGCAAGTACGACGTAAGATACTTACAACTCCAGTCCTTCTCCCTCTTCAAATAGATTGCTTTAAAAAAACATATCCATATAATTTTACTTCATGACACTATACAACAGTAGAGAAGGAAATGGAAGAAAAGTGGAACATGCGGAAGATGCCCACAAACTACAACACCACTTTCTATGACTACATCTCCGACAGCTCCTTTGATCCTAATGACTACGAGAACGCAGGTACGTACACGAATAAAATAAGCTCACCTCCTCCCATCATGTTATAAAAAAATATACTATCCATTTTCAACCAATAATATTGCTTAAATAAATCAAATGCATCTCTTGCAGACTCAGACCGTGAACCACAATGTTGGAAACACGGGCTTTGATACCTCACCAGCTATGCATAAAGGTACCACCTTACTTTCGAATACCACAATTCCATAATACTCATGTTATCCATACAGCTCATTATGCACACCAGTATTTTCATATACTGCTTCTTCTGTTGCTTTTGCATCTGCAGTTCATGGGTTCCGGTGAACCATCGTCTCAGCCACTACGTTACACCGATACTTCACCAAAGTGACGTACCGGTATCGGATACGTATCCGATACCGATACCCCCCCGATACGGCGTCGATACGGTATCGGGCGAGTATCGGTGACTGCAGTAAAAAAAATAAATAAAATTAATCCCGATACTTTTTCGATTCTTATCGATACCTCCTCGATACTAGGCAGCCATAACAAATCACTTCAAATCTTATCTGTAGCTGAAAATTTGGCCATGTGGCTTGTATCCTTTTATATTATTGCACCGTTGGAACTTAATCTTTCTTATGCACTGGAACTTGGAACCTTGTTAAGTAATATTCTATCTTAGCTATCCATCTCTAATTATCTATATGTTGAGTTGGTCAGCATGATTTTTCATGTATAATTATATATAAATATATATTTTATATATATGCCGTATCGGCGTATCCTGGTTTTTGTCAAAACTCCGTATCGCCGTATCGCCGTATCCGTATCGCCGTATCCGTGTCCCGTATCGGTGCAACGTAGCTCAGCCATGCCAACTACCATACCGCCATCTATCTTTATATTGCAGCTTCCATCGCTCAAGTACTATCTATTTCCAGCTCTGGTGTGCTATCACCTGCCTGAGACTTGGCAGTTGTCAGAAACTCCTCAGTTAATATTATGTTGCTGCTTCTATTGTCTCTGTAATATCTATGGAACCATGCTATGTTGCTCGTTACAGACTCAGTAGTTTCTACCTTTGTTCGTCATCAAACTAAATACTATTGTAAATTATGTATGCATATGACCACTATATTTTTGTACCATCTTCGCTTTCTGTGATGAAATTATGATGCTGCCAGATTTCTGATTGTGATGAAATTTAGTTATTTTCATTATGCAGCAACTAAATTTCAATTCACCTGACTCGCATATTGAATCAGCTGCGCGCCATGCGCGCGCAAATCACTAGTCATTATCATATTGCCCTTCCACAGGTGCCTTCTTGTATTAAGAAAATAGTGTCCTTTTTTAGGTTTTTTATGGTTTACTACAAGAATTCGTCCCAATTTCATTAAAAATCCTATGATATCATGAGTAGGAACATCACGAGGGCCTATGATATGATGTCTGTGTGCTCGTCGCCATTGCCGTCTATCATGGCTGCTCCCACCTACCTCCCCGAGTGCCTGGCTGCTCGCCCTTGCCGTTAGTGGCGGCGGCGGCGGCGCTGGTGCGATGGCAGGAGATATAGATGTCCAGATGGGCCTGACACGATGGGCGGCACGATGTACGACACTAAAAAACACAACACTAACACGACACTAACACGATGTCGTAGTGTCAGTGCCGACACGACACGATGGTTGGGCCGTGTTTGGGCCGCGACCTCGGCACGCAGTGCCAACACGAACACGACACGATTTTTGACCAGGCACGATGCGGCACGATTGCCTCGATCATAGTACTGTGAAATAGATGTCTCTGTTAAAATATTTGATGTGATGTATATATCTTTATATGAATTTATGATGTTGATCAATGTTCATATAAGTTCATGATGAAATGGATGAAATTGATGCATATCTAGATGAATTTGTGATGAAATATATAAAGTTTGGAATTGAATGAGTGGATGCATAGTGCCAGTGCCGGCACGAGCACGATGGGCCATCGGGCCCATGTGCCGGCACAACACTATAAAAACGACATAGTGTAGTGTCTGGGCCAGAAGGTCGGCACGACAGCACGACGCGACACGACACGATTAGTGTTAGTGCCTATTAGTGTCAGTGCCTAATAGTGTCGGGCCAAATAGTGTCAGTGTCGTGTTGTGTCGGGCCGCCCATTTGGACATCTATAGCAGGAGATAGTTCCGTCAGGCGACCGCAAGTCTGCGCGCCGAGCCGCTTTAGATTGGAAACAGTGTCAAACCCAAACGTCGCAAGTTTTGGCGAGCCACCGTCCAACTGGACTTCCTGTCTTTTATCTACACGTACAGAGTACTCCGTAGGTGCGTATTGCTAACTTGAGCTGCTAATTAACTTGAGCTTGGGCTGCAGCATGCTATCATAGGCTAATAGGGGTACCAAGAATTTTTCTTTTGTTAGGGAGGGCCATGGCCCCTGCTGCCCCCCCCCCCCCCCCCCCCCACCCCACTGCGACGCATTCCCTCTAACTCTTGAGACCAAGGGCGTTGGCTTATGAATAAATAGTTTTGGCTCTGGCTTTTCTAAAAAACATTTTTTTTCTCTGGCTTATTACATAGAAAAAAGTTTAGCAAAACGGCTTCTTCTAACTTTTAAGAATGTATAGAAGATAACAATTGTCTATTGTGCCCTTACATATGCATGTTGCTTGTTGAGATTAGCTTTTTTTTACTTTGGCTTTTTATTTGAAAAATATTTGGTAGAACGACTTCAAAATGTGCTTAAAATGGATGGGAGAGGTAAAATGTTCACATTACTATTATCTTTTTTTGCAATCTTATTTTTTATTTTTTTTCTTTTTTCTTACTTTGCGCTTACCTTTTCTTTCCTTTCTTTTTATTCTTCTTCATCCCTCTTTTATCCACTCCCCCTGCGCCTCTATGGACTGTCCATAGGTCATGGCCGCCAGTCTGCTACCTGCCTCCACCCGTGCTGCCCACCGGATCTGCCCGCGCCGCTCACCGCCGGCTCGACCCCGCACTCGCCTGCCGCGTCTGCCACCTGTTCTGGCAAGCTCGCCTGCCGCCTACTCCGGCGTGCGTTCGGCCGCAAACCCGCGTAACCAGCCGCCGGCTCCACACGCTTGTCTGCATGCCTCCGCTCAGGCCACCCCCTCTGCCTGCCGATGCCTCCACGCGCACAGCCTCACCCCGGTCGTCGTCCTCCACCTCGACCGCCGCTAACATGGAGCTCCACCGACTGTCGCAGTCGCACAGCTCCAGCCAATGGCAAGTGTAGTAATTTCGTGAACAGCAGGGGTACATGCATCTTTTAATGTTTGGGTGCGGAATGAGCTGGTATAAGCCATTATTTTTGGCTTCTTGCATTGCTCCACACGCAGAGAGCGCATTTTTAGGGGCTTCTCATGGCTTCTCTCATAAGCCCTTTTAAAGTTTACCATTTGACATGGCTTCACCAAAAGTCACCCGATAAGCCGCTCGAGAAGCCGTGCCAAAGGGCACCTAACTTTCTCTTATGTTTTCCCCACTGAAAGTTAGTTAGGGCGTCGCCATCAGATGTGGCAAATCGCTAGATGAGTAGGACGTGGGAGGCAATAAAAAAAGAAAAAAAGTCCAGGGCTCACTAAGGTGATCCTCAACCCATAGTGTCTATAGGTGATGTCTAAAGAAAAAAGAGGGCAACAAACTACAATTAGACACTACCTCCCCAATGCATAGTTTCTTTGATCAAATGAAGAAAATAAATATCTTCCAATCCTCTCTCTTCTATATTCTTTCCTCACCCTATCACTTTTCTTCCTTCATTGGTTTTTGTGTAGACATGATGTATTACATGAGAAACCATGTCTATGTTTCCCTCTTTAACTCTCTTGATATGTTATCAAATTGCTTATGTGGCAATCTCATTAATACTATGGACACTATCTACTTACTCCGTAAGATGGTTGGGAGATGGCCTAACGCACAAAGTTGGTCAGAAGTCATCAGCGACACTCGATTTCTCGTGGAGCGTGTACATACAAAGGAGGCCGACCTCGAAACACAGGGCATAAGTCTTGGCTTGACAACATTGAAAAGGAAAGAAAACAAACAAAAGAACGGCCAAGCTGAAAAAGATGCTAACGACTGGCCACGCGAAGAGAATCCAACAACCAAGAAAAGAAGGTCCATCTCTGAAATAATGAACTCATAGATTACTTGTGCGGTGGCAAAAACTATCTGTTCCTTCAACTAGTAATAAATCCTAGAACAGTGTCATAGAATTTTAGTGAAGATTCGTCTTCACAAATGTATTGTTTGCTGATGTTACAAATGCACTCTAAACTGTATATTTATGCATTACAATTGCCAGAATCGTACAACCATCGATGTCTCAAATTCAATTACGATGGATCAATGCCAGTAATACACGAATGTAGTTCGGTCCATTGCAAATGACTTATCAGTTCATTACATTTACAAAGCGTTTTGCCAAATTATTTGCTAAAAATGGACACATGGTGCTACACACTACTTGCCCGGCCTTCAGTCGGTGCTTATATCAATGATCGATGATGGAGAATTCCTGACGAGCAGATGGAGTGGAGTCAAATTTCGGCGTCTTCCCATAGAAACCCAGTGCTGCCAGCAGAGCTGAGCAACACCCTATCCTCTCCAACTGTAACACAAGATTGAAATGTCACATATCAAAAATTGAGCCGTGAATGGAGTTTTTGTATGAAATCAGCACCTTGTTAAGTACATCATGTTCGACCAGAATTTAACCTTTAATTCCACGGTCAGGTGGAACTAGCAATGAAGGGGATCCTGGTGTGTTCATGTTTACTGGAGTCTCATCAAATTTAATATCTGCATCAAAATACAAGCACAAAGATTGAATCAACATTATTTATTAAGGAGGTCTTCTTCGGTGCTCCATACTACCCTATGGTAGTATGGAGTATGGAGGGATGGGCAATTTTGTAATTAGACTGTAATATAATTTTTTTTATTGGAGCTCCTAACCTAAATGAACATATGTGTAAAAAGAAATGAATATATCGGACCAAATGAGTATAAAAATAAAAATAATTTTTCTCATAATACCTCTATACCGCTATATTACTCGATCTAAACCACATTATATCACATGTTAAAAATAATTTTTTCCCATAATACCCAATATACTACTATACTACTCGACCTATACTACCTTATACTACAGGTGAAGGTCTAGTAGTATATAACTAATTTGGATCGTCAGATCCTTTTATACTGGTCCTTTTTGAACACCAGTATAAGGTAGTATGGAGCACCGAATAAAACCTCTGCAAATTTTACTGAACAAGGAAACCAAGTTCATGTTTCCTGTCGTAGTGGCAAGGGAGCACATCGTGTTGACTCGTATGGTGATTCATTAGGTGGTTTCACTGATGGATCCGACGGTTTTGGTTAATTGATGCACCTACTATATGCAGCTTTCAGGCACCTTACTCCCGTGAAAAATCCACTTAATAAGAGGTTTTATTCGGTGTTCCATACTACCTTATACTGGTGTTAAAAAAGGACCAGTATAAAAGGATCTGACGATCCAAATTAGTTATATACTACTAGACCTTCACCTGTAGTACAAGGTAGTATAGGTCGAGTAGTATAGTAGTATAGGGGTATTATGGGAAAAAATTATTTTTAACATGTGATATAAAGTGGTTTAGATCGAGTAATATAGTGGTATAGAGGTATTATGAGAAAAATTATTTTTATTTTTATACTCATTTGGTCCGATATATTCATTTCTTTTTACACATATATTCATTTAGGTTAGGAGCTCCAATAAAAAAAATTATATTACAGTCTAATTACAAAATTGCCCATCCCTCCATACTCCATACTACCATAGGGTAGTATGGAACACCGAAGAAGACCTCAATTTGCAGCTATGGGAGTGTCGTTCGTGACAGAATTCCCGGGCACCAAATCTTCAGTTTGAGCCTACAAAAACACATACATGTAACAACAAAAAACTAGTAAGGATAACGGATGAAATCATACTTAAAATTATTAAAAACTCACATCTGCCTGTCTTTTAGCAGAACCCAATACAGATCTCTGAAAAATCACAGCTTCCTCCACTTCCCTCAACTTGAGAGACTAAAATGCCCGATCAAAGGGAGCGACACTCCAGGAGTGTTCATAGAATTCCTAGTGAACAAGCACGAAAAATAACTAGAACAAGACAAGATCATCAGCAATTATTAGAACAAGACGAGATCACCACCTCCACTATGGTGCCGCAACTCTGCCCCGCAAGAACGAGCTGGAGGAAGGAGAAGACCTCAGTACACAGAACACATGCCTGCTTCTGAAGCTAATCCATCGCCTGCACACCGTGACAGGCTCGTCGTGGGCGATCTGGGTACGCCAACAGGCGTGCATAGCAACCATGGATGGAGAAATATTTGGCCCGCATTGGATCGCGCTACGCGAATTGCTCCCACTATACCAAGCTATCACAACTGTCAAGCTGGGTAATGGAAACACGACTGCGTTCTGGGTGGACGTCTGGGACGGCGATGATTGCCTGGCAAGTCGTTTTCCCTCACTCTACAGCCACTTCAAGAGCAAAGATCAGGCAGTCAGTGCAATCGTCAGTGCCGGCTTGGAAGGCCACCTGGTTCCTCGCCTCACGCAGGCTGCTCAAGTTGAATTGACAGCTGTCAACTGCTTGCTCCGACGAACACGGCTGTCAAACCTCCCGGATGAACGTCAGAGCCACTTCATGTTGCCTGACGGCCGACTGCACACATCATCCATCTACAAGATGATCAAGGCATCACAAGGAGAATGCAGCCCATCAGCTGACTTTATATGGCGCAACAGTGCGCCGCCCCGTGTCCGATTCTTTGCATGGCTGCTCACCAATGACAGAGTCCAGAGCAGGGCCAACCTGAAACGCAAGACGCTCATCGACAATGACACTTGTGAACTCTGCAATGGGAGCTCTGAAACCTCTGATCACCTTGTGTTCCACTGCCCGACTGCTCAAACCTTCTGGCAAACACTTGGCTTCCGACTTGACCAGCAGCAACACGTACAATACATCCACCAGCTCGCTCGGCCGTCCAACATCCCGGCTGAAGAATACGCGACATTCATCCTTTTGTGCTGCTGGCAACTCTGGAAGCGGAGAAATGAGGCGGTGTTCCGCGGCGACCACATGACAATGCGGCAACTACTTCACTCCTGCCGCGACGAAGCACGACTCTGGGAATGCAGACTACCACGAGCTACGAAAAGCGTCAGCAACGCTTGGTGCAGTATATTTGTTAGCGCAATGTAAACCCACGTGCAAACCTGTGGTTGTAACAAACTTAACTATCTATGCCGGGCCGGTCTGGGCCAATGAATGAATGAATTATCAGGTGGGGGATTCTCTCCCCTTCCGTTGACCCTTCAAAAAAAAAAGACCTCGGGCCCAGGCAACCCAAAACAACCCAGAAATGTATAACGAAACCGCCCGACGAGTGCGACCAACTGGATCCACATTAGGCAGGTGTGAACGCGATTAACACAAATCACTACCCAACAGTAACAACACAGGGTACAGAATCCACGTCACGCCTACGTCATCGTCCTGAATTCCACGCTGTACAATATACGAATCTTGAAGCAAAAAATAAACGGTAGATAATAAAGGGCCGATCTAAGCCCAGGCCTACACCAACAAAAACGGGTAGAAGACACTGACTTTTTTTAATTTTTTACTTTTTTCTGCGGCATGGCACCATTTTGTCAAACACCTTTTGAGCTAAAGGCCTTGTTTAGTTCCAAAATCCAAAATCCAAAATGAATGTTTAGACACATGTATGGCGTACTAAATGTAGGTAAAAAACAAATCGCATTATATAGATGGACTGGAATTTGCGAGACGAATCCAATGAGTCTAATTAGGACATGATTAGACACTAAATTGCTACAGTAATGCTACAGTAAACATGTGCTAATGACAGATTAATTAGGTTCATTAGGTTCGTCTCGCGAATTCCAAACGTAATCTGCAATTAGTTTTTTAATTAGTCTATGTTTAATACTTCAAATGTAAAAAGATGCCCTTCCAAAATATTTTCACCGTGGAACTAAACACGGCCAAAGTTGAAGGGGGTCGAGGAAGGCGAGCAGGAGTGCAGGACACGCTTGGGGTCCTGACACAGTGAGAACCACCACCAGCAAAACACCTTGCAGGCGTCGCGATGCTGTAGGCGTTAGACAAGCTTGTTGCTGATGTTGAGTTCAGTGCTCAGGGTCGACAATGGTCAATCAGGTGAAGCCGTGGAGCTGCATTGTCAAGGCCCATCGTGCCAAGGATCTTGCGCAGCAGTACCTTCGTCTTCCACATCGAGGGGCCAGAGAACTAGATGTTGAGGTCCTTCGCCGTCAAATCACAATAGCACGTGTGCTTGATAGTTTGATACAATCAGAGGAGAATTGGGAAAGGGAATTTAGACTGGGAAGAGCATGGGTTTTAGAGGTAACGGCAGGTAGGCAACAAGGAAGAAGATACAGAGGAGCAGGGTTCGAAGGAATAGGGTAGGACAAGTTCGAGCCTCTGTTGTCCGTTCTGTTCCTTCCCCTGCTGTTGTTTCTCATGCCTCATACGGTTGCAACGTTTGAGAACTAATTTTGTATGGGCACTTACCCTCTGCTTTCTTTGACAATACTAAAATTTCTTCCGTTCTACATCTAGCACCTTAACTAAAGCGGAATAGAGATGAGTTCGGTTTTACATGTGTAGATCTACTCAGCAACGTTTTAGGCACGTTTTTTAACATGCTCATGTTTTTAATTAAGATCTACACGTTATTACGCATGTTTTAGTTCGGTTTTCTTTAGATCAGTCAAGTTTTTCATGCTTAAGTTCAGTTTTTAGTCATGTTTTAGTTTAACAGTGTTGTTCCCGGTTAGATCTAGCATGTTTTAGTTAAGTTTTATTGCAGTCAGTCACGTTTTCATGCTTAGATCTATATCTCAGTAAAGTTTTAGCTCGCATTAGACAAGTTTTAGTTAAGCTTTAATGTTTTAGCCGAAGTTATCCATGATTAGGGTTTCGGGTTACCTAAGCATGCTACTGTCATACATGTTTTTACCACGAGTTAAGCATCATCTCAGCCCATCCCCAAATTTTACATCATCTCAGCCCACCCGAAAACATTAAGAAAAGGGGAAAATAAGTCCAAAAAGGGGATCTTTGCATCCCGAACCCTAGATCACAGATCTAGGGTTCCCGAAACCCTAACCCTAAAGTCTTACCCTAGCCTTGGCGGCCGCACGTGGCATGAGTTAGCTGTACGCGACCACCGTCCTCACGACCGACACGCTTAGGCCCCGCTCGCGCAAGTGACATGAGTTGGTCATTGTGTAGCGGGCCCTTTGGCCGCGGCCTTCTTCTTCATGGCGGCGCCTTAGCCTTGCGCCGCTGCCGCCGGCCGTTGGAGCACCAACGGACCCCCCTCGACGAACCGCACGTGTTCACGCACGCGGCGAGCAGAGGAGGTCCGTGGAGCTCCGACTCGGTGGCGTTCCGGCGTCGAGCGGCTTGAGGACCTTCGGGTCTTCGCCCTCACTCACTGGACATGGGGAAGAAGAGGATAAGGGGGACGGCGGGCGGCGTTGCGCCGCTCCGTCGCCGGCGGCGCTGAGCTCTCTCAGTGGCTGTCGAAGATGGAGGAGAAGGCGGTGGCGGGCGGTGGATCGCTCCGTCGCCGGCGGCGCTGAGCAGGGGAGGGATGCTCGGGCAGGGGGAGGAGAAATGGCTAGGGTTTGCCACTCCCCCCGGCGCCCTCGCCCTTAAATACCTCCGATCCGCGCGGCTGGCCGTCCGATCGGATGGACGGCTCAGATCGCTGCGGGGGAGGGCGGCGACGCCGGCTGGGCCGCTTCGGCGGCCCGCCCGTCGATTCGCTGGGCCACGGCCCATCAGTTTAGTTCGTGGGCCTTTTCTGCCTTCGGGCTGGGCCGCGCTGAGCCGCGCCGTCGCCCCGAGCAGCGCGTCCGAGCCGAGCTGCGAGCCGTGCTGCCGCGCTGAGCCGCGCGGAGCGAGCAGCTAAGCCGCGCGCATGCTGGGCCACGCGTTCGCTGGGCCGTTTCATGCGCTCATGGGCCGCGCCGGGTTGAATGCGTCCATAACTTACTGCACGCGTTAGTGGGCTTATTTTGGGCTACTTTCAGTTTGGGTTGTTTTAAGCTCCTCATTTAATCAGTTTTTCAGTCAATTTTCAGTACCTATTAATTTCTGTTTTAAGATAAGTTAATTACTGCATAAGTATTTATTTAAGATGTTGGTGTTCACATGATTATTCTGCTAAAGTTATTGATGGTCACTGAAATTTAAGTTTTAAATCCACCTTATACTTTGAGATGCCTCTAGATAAATGGAACCACCGGGAAATTTATTTAGAGTAAACTTGTGTTTATTTTAACCACCGTTATTTATTCATGAGTATTAAGACGAATTTCGTTTGTTTTCCCCACCGGTGATTGCAAATTGAAATTTAATGCATGTTTTAATCAGACCACCGTAGGGTTATTTCATGCTTTTATTCGCATTTCTTTGTCTATTATTATTATTATTACTAAGCTAAATTTTCTTTTGTCTTTTATTTCAGTGACAAATGTCAACTCCGTTGCATCGTACCTCAACAACATCAAGCTGATCAACGGAGCGAACTTCCCCGGGTGGAAAGGCCAGATTCAGACATGCCTGATGTGGAACGACCTTGATCTCGCGCTCAGGGAAGATAAGCCTGTTGCTCCTGCTGCTGGAGGGTCTACACTGCTATTGAGAAGTGGGAGAGAGCCAACTGCCTTGCCATCATGGTAATGACTCAGACAATCAGTGCCGGCATTAAGGGAGCTATTCCCACTAAGACTGCTGCTGGTGCTGATCTCACTGCTAAGGAGCTCCTGGCTAAGATTGAAGAAAACTTCAAGAGCTCATCTAAGACTTATGCAAGCACCCTGATGCTGAAATTAGTCTCCTCTCAGTACAATGGTCAGAATGGAATCAGGGAGCACATCCTCAACATGTGTGACATGGCAAATAAGCTTAAGGAGATGAAGATGGAGATCTCTGATGGTTTCCTTATGCATTTCCTCATGACTTCACTCCCTACAGAGTATGCTGCCTTTAAGATAAACTACAACACCAACAAGACTGTTTGGTCTATCAGTGATTTAATAAGCTACTGTGTTGAGGAGGAGGAGAGACTTAAGACAGAAAAGATGAAGGATGTGGTCAACATGGTTGGCTAAATGGCACTCCTAAGAACCAGCATGAGTCAGGCAGCAGCAAGCAAGGCAATAAGAAGCACTCTAGGAAGAATGGGAACAAGAGTTTTGGTCCCAAGAATGACAACAAGTTCAAGCGTGCTCACCAGTCTAAGGGTGGCAAGATGACTTGCTCTTTCTGCGATTCACCCAAGCATCTTCAGAAAGGATGTGCAGGATTTAAGGAATGGCTAAAGAAGCAAGGTAATTTTCAGTATGATGTTGTCTCTTTTATTGATGAATTATTCTTAGCTGATTTTTCCCCTAGTACTTGGTGGATTGACTCAGGTGCCACTGTGCACATTTCCAATTCGTTGCAGGCATTCCATTCGATCCAAACTATAAGAAGGGGGGAGCGAAATCTAAGAGTGGCTGATGGGAACGACGTTGAGGTTGAAGGCGTTGGAAGCTTCATCTTAGAGTTGCCAGGCGGCTTCCAGCTTAGTTTAGATGAAGTACTTTATGTTCCTAGCTTAAAAAGAAACCTTATTTCAGTATCGGCTTTAGCAGATTCAGGACACGTTTGTGTATTTGATAAAGACAAGTGTGTGATTCAGTTCAGTTCAATAAATGTGGGTCCTGCTGAAAGGCAAGGCAAACTCTATATGCTCTCTTTAAGTAATGATTCCGTAATGAATGCTGCTAATGTTTCTAATAAGCGTAAGCGTTTTAATGAGACCTCATCGAAGCTGTGGCACTATCGCCTTGGCCACATTTCGAGGGGGAGAATGGATCATCCCATTAAAGAAGAAATAATAGAGAAATTAGACTTATCAGACTTAGAGCAGTGCATCGATTGCGTTAAGGGGAAATACGCTAAGACAATTAAGAAAGGCGCTACTAGGAATACCTAGGAGTACGGGCGTGTTAGAAATAATTCACACAGACATATGTGGCCCTCTCTCTGTAGAATCAGTGGATGGTTATGATTCTTTTATAACATTCACCGATGATTATTCCCGCTATGGACACATCTACCCTATCCGTAAGCGTTCAGATGCTTTAGAAATATTTAAGATATATTAGAAAGAAGTTGAGAAACAGCATAATACTACCATTAAGATAGTAAGATCGGACAGGGGAGGTGAGTACTATGGGAGACATGCTCAATATGGTCAAATTAAGGGACCATTTGCTAAGTATTTAGAAGAAAATGGCATAAGAACTCAGTACGCCATGCCAGGCGAACCACAGCAAAATGGAGTTGCTGAGCGTCGCAACCGTACACTCATGGATATGGTACGGAGCATGCTCGGTCACTCTAGCTTGCCTGTGGAGTTGTGGATGGAAGCATTAAAGACAGTCGCTCATATACTAAATCGGGTTCCATCTAAGTCAGTTCCCAAGACACCTTTTGAGCTATGGAATGGGAGGAAACCGTGTTTCAATTATTTAAAAGTATGGTGCTGCCCTGCTGAGGCAAAGCTGTTTGATCCACAGCACAAGAAATTAGACTCCAAAACAATAAGCTGTCATTTTATTGGATACCCATATAAGTCAAAGGGATACAAATTTTATTGTCCTGGTCGCTTCAATAAGTTTGTAGAGACCAGACATGCTGTGTTCTTAGAGGACTCGGACGTTAATGGAATTTTTCCAAGGAGGAAAATTAGTCTCGAAGAATTGCAGGTTGAGCTTCCAGAACCAGTGATTCAAGAGTCTACGGAGGTATATCAGTATGTACCACCAGTGATTCCCCCTACTCAGATGAGCAGCACTGCGCCAACTGCTGATATTCAGCAGGAAAACGTGGAGCCACCTCCAGAGCCTCAGGTGCCAGCTAATGTTCAGGCGGAAGAAATTCCACAAGAAATACCTCAACATATTCCTGAACTAGTTGCGATCGAACCATTAAGAAGATCGCAAAGGGAAAGGAAGAAAGCTATTGGTCCTAGAATTTATGAGACATTTTTAAGTGAGGATTTATATGATGTTGGGAAAATCAATGATCCTGCCACATTCAGACAGGCGGTTGAGAGTGAGAACTCCACTAAATGGATTGAGGCCATGCAAGAAGAACTTAAGTCTATGGGTTTGAATAAAGTCTGGGAATTAGTAGAAGTTTCTGATGGGATCAAACCAGTTGGCTGTAAATGGGTATACAAGACCAAACGTGATTCCAGAGGGAACGTTGAACGTTTTAAGGCCAGACTCGTGGCAAAAGGGTTTACACAGAAGGAAGGAGTTGATTATAATGAAACATTTTCTCCTGTGTCTACCAAAGATTCCTTTCGAATCGTTATGGCATTAGTAGCACATTTTGATATGGAGCTGCATCAGATGGATGTTAAGACTGCGTTCCTTAATGGCAATTTAGATGAGACTATTTACATGGCTCAACCGGAAGGTTTTGCTGTTAAGGGTAAGGAACATATGGGATGCAGATTAAAAAAATCCATTTATGGACTAAAGCAAGCATCCAGACAGTGGAACCTTAAATTCGATGAAGTTATTAAGAAATTTGAATTTAATGAGACTAATGCAGATAGCTGCATCTATGTCAAAGCAAAGGGTGAAAAGATAATAATCCTAGTGTTGTATGTGGATGACATACTATTAGCTTGCAATGATAAGAATATGTTGCGTGAGACTAAGAATTTTCTTTCATCCAACTTCGATATGAAGGATCTTGGTGATGCCTTGTATGTGCTTGGCATTGAGATACACCGAGACAGAGCTCAAAGAATACTAGGATTATCTCAGAAAGCATATATTGAGAAAATGCTTAGAAGATATAATATGGAACAGAGCAACATTTCACCTGTTCCTATTCACAAGGGCGATAAGTTTAGTGAAGAACAGTCCCCTAAGAATGACTTAGAGAGAGAAAGAATGGAGAACGTTCCCTATGCTTCTGCCGTTGGAAGCATAATGTATGCACAAGTCTGTACGCGTCCTGACTTGGCATTCGCTGCCGGAGTTTTTAGTAGATATCAGTCTAAACCCGGATGGGCTCACTGGGTTGGTGTCAAAAAGGTGTTAAGATATTGCCAAGGCACTAAAGGCTATATGCTCACATATAGGAGATCAGATAATCTTGAGGTTGAGTGTTACACTGATGCCGACTTTGCTGGTGATAAAGATGATAGAAAGTCTACTTCTGGCTATGTCTTCATGCTAGCAGGGGGAGCAATTTCATGGAGAAGTGGTAAGCAAGGTGTGTAACTGCTGCATCGACAATGCAAGCTGAATTTGTGTCATGTTTTGATGCAACGGGACAGGCCGTGTGGCTCAAAAGTTTCATACCGGCATTAAGAATTGTGGATAGCATCTCGAGACCTATCACAATGCACCGCGACAATCAAGCTGCAGTTTTCTTCACGGCTAACGATAAATTAAGTGGTGCTTCTAGGCACATTGATATTAAGTATCGTGTCGTGAAAGAAAGAAACCGGGACCACACTTATAAGATTGAGCACATAAGTACAAAAGCAAATATTGCAGATCCGCTCACAAAAGGCATACCACCATTTCTCTTTCAGAAACATGTCCTAGGTATGGGATTGGTTGATAGCCTTGATAAGGTCCTGGTTCAGGGCCATTAGTTTTTTCCCAAATAAGAATAAGTAATCCTAACAAAGTTTTTCAGTATAGACTATGGGTAATGTTGTCCCAGTGTGCCGTAGTGCTGCTGACGACGCATTGGTCTGGTACTTGCTGATTTACTGAGGAGAGATTTTAGTTTAAATTAGTGATTGATTAAGTATTAGTTTAAGTTTTTAGTTTAAGTTTGTTTGACCTTCGGTCAAGGGGGAGAATGTTGGATATCGGTTTGACCTCGGTCAACCAACAGACCGAGGATTAGGGGGAGCGTATCTCGTCCCCCCTAATCCGAGATTTAGTCCAACTAACCTAAGTCTGTTTTGCCTCGATCGGGAGGTAAAGTCTGGATATGTACGGACTCGGCCCCGGGCCTACAGCGCGGACTATATAAGGAAAGGGTCCCCCCACGGGTCCCCTACACGCCTAACGAGATTCCTCGCTAACCCTAATCCACCCACCGATCCCTAAGCGCGCTGGAAGGCCTGGAAGCTCGAGTCGCGCGTCCTGGGCAGCGTCGTTGGCGTCCTGAAGGCCATTGATACACTCAGAAGACGCTCAAGGAACGACTACGCTACAAGCCCGACGAAGCTCTCGCTGCTACTACTTCGTCAGGCCGCACCGACGACATGGACAACTCCAGCGCCGGTATAAAGCCGAACTCATCTCTATTTCGCTTTAGTTAAGGTGCTAGATGTGATCTTGTTAGACTAGTAGATCCTGTTCGTGTTTAATATGATAAGTATTGTTAGTTTAATCTAACACATATACCTACATAACATGGGAGAAAATTCAGCACTTTCAGTTCATATCAAGCACCTGCTTGGACAAGCTTGTCGAACAGCGACACAAGTATGTTGGATTGTCGATCTACTCTATAGAAATGGAAAGTAATTTTCAGCGGTCCATGTAGGAAAACACATCGCGAAATGAAAGCGCTAGCTGTGCTTTCTCTGTGCTGGAGCAGACACGAACTTCAAAGTTCAAACACGTCATAGTTCAAAATAAAAAACGGATTAAAAAACTGGAGCATGCAACACCATAGGCAAAATTCTTCAGCTTCCATTCTTGGGGCTTGTTTTATGCTCAAAATCTTGGACTTCGGCTTGACTTCACATGAGATTTTTGCAGGTCTGGTAATAACGACCCTACAAGGAAGTCACACCTCATAGGGAGTCAGAGCATTCATTTGAAATCAATCCTCAAGAACAGTAATATTACATACCTTGGTGAGAACTTTCATTAGGTCGTAAATCTGCTATTTCAAGCACACCAGGGTTCTGATTGCACATTTCGAAGTCTTTGGCTCTGGTAGATCAGGTCCTGATCATAGATGATGTTAGAGTTTATGCTCACAATCGACATGAAATTAGAAAAGTATAGACACACACACATGCACACAAGATAAAAGGAGAATGCATTATGGCGTCCAATAGTAAAAGTTTAATGGAAAATGATTGCTTCTGTAAGAAGGCATAAGCCATATAAAGAAACTACACACTCGAATTGTATGCAATGGAACTAGCGAATTTGCAGCGAAATGTTAGGACAATTGCCCCTTTAATTGGTTCTCTAATTGTAGGCTGATCAAAATTCAGAGGCTAAAGGGGAGAGTAATCACACAGTATTATACTAGCATATAGTATCAGTTCAAAAGGTCGTTGGAAAAGTTTTACTAATTCACTTGGATTTCAATAATTTGGCTGCAATAATTCCATGACACCTTCCTTAATATAGTGTATGACTAAAATAAGATGACTGGTTTTACACAACTCGAATTTGCAATTCAGCCATAGTAACAAAAATGAAAGGCAAAGATCATCTTATAGTTAAATTCCTTTACGCGGGTGCAAATTAAAACTTTTGTTTGTCCTCTATTGTTTACTTTAGTTTTAGACAAACAATAAATAGCTTGTTCATCCAGTTGGACGTGCATAGATACCCCGAATGTACAACTCCGAAGTTAATGGATTTAGATGACATAAGTGTACACAAATATACGTATTATTAGGCGTGCATTAATTGTACTCAACATAATGTATATATCATCAACAGTTGGCTAGAGGTTCAAAAACACAGTGCTCGTTAATTCCTAATCAGTAAATTCTGCATCATATTGTTACTAACAGAACATTAAAGCAGAGAGTTGCGTTTTAGGCAACACCAATTGAACTTCTGATCATTTTGATAAAAGAAACAAAGAAACTGGAGATTACCTTCGAGATGGGCATCTAGATCTTTCCATTCGAGGAAACCCAAACGGCTCTGTAGGCTCCGCGGAAGCAACTTTATAGAATCACAATCTTTAATCTGAAGAACTGTAAGAGATGAGTATGCTTGAGGCCCATCCGGTAAGCATATAAGGCTTTTACATTTATAAAGCCGGAGTTGTTCCAGCGACCGGAGCTCTCCGAAGCAAGATTGCAGTGATTCCAACCTACTGCATGAGTTAATAATTAACTTTTGGACGGCATCTAGCTGTCCAGATAGGTGTTCAAGATTGCCGCAGCCATAAATGCGCAAGGTCTTAATAGACGGAGGAAGATTGGCAGCCTCTGACAGACCATCGCAGTCCCGTATTTCTACAGATTCCAGGCATGGAAGGAAAGAATGGTTGGCTGCTGATGACAGCTTCAGTATAGCTGTAGACGCTGTGGCCTCACTACTGCTGTCCGGCCGCACAACACCTTCTCCACTCACCAACCTCATAGCCTCCTGCTGTCCGAATATGATGGACTTGATATTATTACTGCATCTATTAATACGTAATGTTTTGAGAGATGCTGGTAGGTCGGGGATCTCTACCAAAGATCGACATCTAGTTATCTCTAGAGACTCCAAACGTGGCAGGGGTTCACCCCGTTCTGGAGCTGGAGCAGATTGCTGTTTAGAAGCTTGTTTGTGTCCTGTCAGTTTGCTGCATCTGCGAATCGATAGGTTCCTCAGACATACCAGGACCTCCAACACGTCTTCTGGCCAGTACACAAGAGCATCGCAATCCCAAATTTCCAAATCCACTAGCTGTGCAAAACATGTCCATAGTGCCAGTGCACTTGAGTGGGAGGAGAACAAAAGGCTGCAACTAATTAACCACATAGCTGGCTGGGGGGGTTTACGATTCCTTACCTGGATGCCAGGTGATGCATTCAGAGTCAGACTGGACAATGAAGGAATGTATCTGCTAGCTGCCTGTAGGGATATTTTCTGATCATCTCCGTTTAGGACTAATTCACTTAGCTTTGGTGCTTCAGGAAGATCAATCAACTTTGGGCAGCCACGAATCATCAAGTCCTCCAACAGAGGAAATGCTGCCTCTTGTCCAGGACTTCCTTCGACTGCCCCCCACCTCTCAAGGGCCGACAAACCAGATAATTCTAGTTTCCTCAGTGCTGGAAACGCAGGACGGCGACACACAGTTTCTGCTCCACCAAATGATTGTTTAACCTGTAATGACCCTTCTGGTAGTGCACTCAGGCTTCCACAAGACGAGATTAACAGTTCCTTGAGCTGAGGAAACGTTACCCCTTCTCCTAGAGTTCCTTCGACTGCCTCCCATCTGTTGAACATAGTCAACTTATGTAACGTCATTTTACTCAGAGCTGGAAAAGCTGAGCGGCACTTAGTGTCAACTCCGTCAGATGATTCCGTAATCACTAGCACTGCTTTTGGAAATGTAGTCAGCCTTACACAGTCCTTAATAACCAGCTCCTCAATCTTGGGAAATATAGGCTCGTCTCCTTGTAACTCATCTGTGTTCCACCATGACTCAAATTTTGGCATCTCATACAAGATAAGTACCTTCAGTTCCGGAAATGTGACGGTTGTATTACCACCGCTGCACAAATAATGTAAACTCTCCAGTCCCTGCAGGCGAAGAATTTGCAGAGTTGGTAACTCCCAGAGTGCAGGAAGCTTCTTGAGCTTTTTGCAATCGGATAAACAAAGCTCCACCATGCCTGTCAACGTATCCATCCACCTTGGAAAGGTACTGCTCCCACAAAAATATATCCTCAGAACCTTCAGCCCATCATGAGGTTTTAGACCTTCCACCACCTCTTTATGTTTATTATTCTGTGCCTCCTGGTCAGTATTAGTCCATACTAACTCCAGTTCGGCCAGTTTTTTCTTTTTCCCAAGACCAGCTGCCAGTGCATCTTCTCCTTTCACATTTTCGAGCTGGCATAGCTCCAGTTTACCGCCAAGGTCCAAATTCTGCAGCTCTCCCAAATTACTGCAACTGGATCCGGTACCTGCTACGAAGTATGTAAGCGTCTGTAGAGAAGTCAGGTGTCCGAGCTCTGCGGGCAAGCTTTTCAAATTTCCACATCCATGAGTGTAGAGATGACGGAGGGCAGTCAAATATTTCAGTCCTTTTGGAAGTCGCTCAAGACTACCACAGTAAGAAAGGTTCAATGTTTGCAGATGATATAGGATGCTAATATCTTCGGGAAGTGCTTCAATGCCACTGTCTGAGAGATCAAGATACCTCAGGTGATGAAGATATTTCGGCCTAAGGAATGAAGGTCCAATGAACTTTAAAGCTCTGATAGAGTTGTATTTTGACAAAATCTTCATATCATCTTCTACATATGTATCACATATCAATGTTTGCAAAGCTGGAGATCCTTTCTCTAGGGAATCATTAAGAACAGTTTCTGGTTGATTGACTGACAAATACAAATGACGAGCTGAATGAAGAACATGCTCACTTTTACCATGTTTTGTAGCAATAGTAGCGCATTCGTTTCCCATAGAGTCCATTGCAACGTCATGCATTAGGTCATGGATCTTACAAGTAATACTAGAGGCCTCTATGTGATTGAACTGAAATGGGATTCCCTTCACATCCTGAAAAAATGATCTTGATGCCAACTCAACAAAAATACGTTTACCAATAATTTCAGGATGTTCTCCTATTTTCTCAGGGATAAAACCATTTGCCATCCACAGTTGGATCAGCATTACCACATTAATCTCATAATCCTTCGGAAACATAGCACAGAATGCAAAGCACTGCCTCATATGTGATGGCAAACCATTGTAACTGAGCTTGAGTACTGGTAAAATTCCATTGTCCTCATCACAAATCATGCTTCTACCAAGAACAGCGTCCCATTCTTGCTTGCTGGTCTTGGTACCCAGTAAAGACCCTAATGCTGTAGCAGCTAACGGAGAACCAGCACATCTCTTGGCAACTTCACCAACCATTTTGACTAGTTCATCAGACCATTCCTTTTCTTGTTTTGAACTGAATGCTCTTCGCTTGATAATTTTCCCTATGTACTCCTCATCCAAGCTTCCAAGTTTATAGGCTCCTTCAGGTGTGCCCATCATTAGTTTAGCAACTGCTTCATCGCGAGTTGTTGTCACCACTGAGCTACCATTGCCACCATGCTTAAGGTAGGACTTCAGCATTTCCCATTTGCTGGGCTCATCACGGTTCCAGACATCATCCAATATGAGGAGGTACCTCTTCCCGCTCACTGCATTTTGAAGTTTGTGACGTGCTAAACTTCCACTTGATTCACAACCAATATTTTTCACTATTTTGTCAGCTAGGGAATCCACATCAAACTCATCAGAGACACACACCCAGAGCCGCAACTCGAAATGCTTCTGGATTTCAGGGTCATTGTAAATGAGCTGTGCTAAGGTGGTCTTACCCAACCCCCCCATTCCAACGATGGGAAGGACTGTGAGTACGTCACTGCTGGCTTGAGCAAGCAGTCTACCAACAAGAAAGTTCTTCTCTTTGGCTCTTGATTCTTCGGCAATGTCCACAGAGTCCGTGGGGATGCTAGCATTTGTCTGCCTCCATTTTATGGGCATTGGCTGCTGCGGTTTGAATTTGAACCTGAAGGCAATCATCTCTGCAATGAGGACATCAATTTCTTCCAATATGATGCGGAGTTTGTTTGCCATCTTGTAACGGAACACAACACGGTTGTGAGTAGGGAAGAGCTTTATTACATCCATGCCGAGTGCTTTGTAGTGGCCCTCCGCCTTGGCTTTGCGGCGCAACGCCTCGTACTTGAACTCGTCGAGGACATCATTCGCCCGGTAGGTGACCGCCCGGACCTCCTCCAGCCAAGCTTTTGCCCCTTCTCTCTGTTTTGCTGCCTGCTCCTCGGCGTCATTGATGACGTCGAGGATGGCCGGCAGCTTGCGCTTGAGGAGCTTGTGCTGCTCCTCCAAGCCATCCATCACCTTGTATTGCTCCAGGAGGTAGCTGGAGGCCTTCTCCTTCACCATGGACACCAGTGGCCCAACCACCATGGTGGCCAGTACCTCAGCCATGGCTTCGCCTGGAGCTCTAAAACACTCACGTTGTAGAAAGGGAAACACACAGTGTTGCTTGGTGGAGAGGGAGAAGCTACACGATGGGTTTGAGAAGCTGTATTAGTGGAAAATGGAGTCAATATAGAACCGCGTTAGTACACATGAGATGTGTTCGATTTGTATATCTTGATCAGCAAATGAGAAACCAATTACCAATAATTTCAAACTATGTGAGAGTGAGACAGCACGTGAACTTTGCAGAAAGGTGCCAACCATCCATTGGCATCTCGAGGCCTGGAGAAAAAGAATGCTACTCATGGTTTTAAATTGTTGGCTAAGGCGTTTAGTGGCAGGGCTGCCATTACGGCATTTAGCGGGCTATAGCCAGCTTTAGCGGGCTAAATGTCATAGTGGCTGCCCTGTCTAGCAGCTATAGCCACCTATTTAAAACATTGATACTACTGCATCTCTCGAGGCCAGTAGTTTGTTAAATGCACCTGTTGCTCCTCAAGTTTTGTTTGATAATGATAACTCGAAAACAATCTCACCTGACCAGACAACTCCTCTACGATACGTTACGTCCATCCCCATGTTTTCTCAACAATTCCAATAGCATGGTCGAAGAGTTTTGTGCAATTAGCTAGTACTCCCTTTTTTTCAGAGTATTTTTTAATGTTTTCTTGATATAGCTGTTTTCCCTGTGCTGTTAGTTCAAGAAATCAGGCACATATTTCTTTTTCTCTCTTGTACGTGGATCTGCTATCGAGGGTTCCTATATATCTACCCGTTAGGCATGGAACCGGATGGCCTCGTTGTACTACTCCTCCATGCCCTCCATATCCTCCATCACCTGGTACTGGTCCAGGAGGTAGCTGGAGGCCATCTCCTCCACCATGGACACCAGTGGCCCGACCGCCATGGTGGCCAGTACCTCAGACATGGAGCTCCAAAGCACACTCGCAGTAGAAAGGGAACACAATGTTCCTGGGTGGGGAGAAGCATGTGTCCCATTACCGATAATTTCAAACTATGAGAGGCCAGAAGAAAAACTATATTACCGCATCTCCCCGCATCTCAAGGTAGCTGGAGGCCTTCTCCTTCAGCAAGGCCAGAAGAAAAACTTGACGACCTCTGAGTACAGCACAGATGCCAACATGGAACATTTCAAACTATGTGAGACATCACGTGGAAGAGCTTTACAGGAGTTGCCGACCCATCCATTGGTATGCATCTCGAGTCCGGGAAAAAAAATACTACTGCATCTCGAGCCCTGTAGTTTGTTAAATGTGTTGGAATCCCCACAAGATCAACTCAATGAGCAACAAAACTCTCAGCCAAGCAAGGCACTCACAAGGACACACACAGCAAACTTGGAATGAATACAGAGGACGCATACGAGAGTTAGTGGCGACGAACGCCTGTTTTTTCTGTATTCAACTCAAATGAAAACATACGGGTACACCGCACATATAGCCCAGCTTACATGCACAAGGGAACCTCTAGTGCCCGGGTTTCACGTGCACGCACGCACGGTCCGCACATCCGCACGCCGCATGACACGGTCCACTACTTATAGCACGGGCCGTCTTTGGGACCAGGCCGTTGGCTTGAGTTTGTTGCTCCCGACCAGGACAACGTGGTGGCAGCTAGCCCTATATTAAAGCATCTCCAAGAGTGCCCAATAAATACTCCTAATAATTAGTTTTGGGAATGAAAGTGAAAAAACAATGCTCCAACATTTGGCTAATCTTGTTCCCAATTTTTTCACACTGCCAATTCTAACTCCATCTAGAGCCAAATTTACCTCTCCTCTCCTAGGTCCCAAAACCTCTCGAAAAAGTGGTGGAGGAAAAAAAACTTCCGAGTACTGTTCACGCCACCAAAAGTAAGTGTTGGACCCACATATAAGATCAATGAGGTGGCAATAATTGAATCTTTTTGTGACTAATTTTTAGGGAACTGTTGGTTGGAGGGGTAGTTTTTCCCTCCCAATTTTTTTAGTAAGTCCTAAAACTAGTGTTTTGGGACTTTATTTTTTAGGCACTCTTGAAGATGCTCTTCGGACTAGGTTATTTGACTAAGTCACGATCAATTATAACATTCTCCCCCTTGATCATAAGGCTTATTATCATAAGTTCCACTCATAGTAGAAAATCATATGAGGTAACGCGTCATAGTAGTCAATAAAACACCATTGCAACTTCATTGCCTACAATATGTCAATCTACATCTATTGCATAGTCACTTATTGTAGATAGTTGTTAAGTACCAAATATAGCCGTCAATATTCTCAACAATAAAGAAGGATTGACATTTTTTGCACGCATATTTACTTTCGAATAATGTAGTTTCACATGTCCTTGGAGATTATTTGGATGCAAGAGAATTAGTATGAAATGAAGAATTAAACCACTCTCTAAGATCCAAGAAGCACACCTCCGACGAATGGTACTCCGCCACATATGCATCACATGGATTGAAGGGCCCACAAATACCAACACCGCCTCAATTCACCGTGGACACACACAAATGCCATAACGGCCCACATGCTAGTTTACCAGATGAAGATGGGTGTGAAAGGGGCCAACCAGGGGTTGGCCGAACCACCTTTGTGCCCTCTTGTTCCCACCTTCCACGTGTCAGCTCGTGGTGCTATCCTAAAACCGGTTTGTGGAAGATTCCCTTCGAGATGCTGCCTCTTGGATTGGCCTTTTAGCCTGCTTAGCCCAATCTAGGCCCATTGTTTGTGATGAAAATAAACGTCATAGAAATCGTCATAGATTGTACAGCCTAGTGACGTGGATGCTAACATGGCTGACGACGTTGACGATTGCGTGGATATTGACATGGACACTTACATGGACGTTGACATGGCTATTAATGATGACATCACATATAAGCCCATTTTAAAATTGGGTCAATTTATTTCAACCCTATTGCCTACTAGATTCAATAAATTCAGCCCATTTCTCAGAATAGCAAGTCCAGAGCCCACTATACACAGCCCATAAAAATTTCAGCCCACAAATTTAGCAAGACTTTTTAGCCCACTTACTAGAATAACAATTTTAGCCCAAAAAACACACCAATTTTTTAGCCCATTTATCAGAATTACAGCAAAGGTACAATCCTACGTTCCCATTCAAAACCAAATCAAAACAACCAGCATATTACATACATATTTTCATCTAGCATAAAAACAATGCAAATGAATACTACATAAAGTCAGGCAAGAACATGTGGACATGCACCCACTCGACCTCGTCAATAAACTGCAACAAACAAAATAGAATATGCATTAGCACCAATTTATAGTACTCATGCAGCCTGTTAAAAGAGAACTAAACAAAGGTAGCAAATAAGGAAAACAGAAATGAACTAGACACTATTTTGGAACTAATATGAACCTACACACTAATATTGATAATAGAAGCAACGCTCACAGCACCCGGCATCATTCATGCATCATACGCTCACAACAACTGATTTTGAGGTTTGGGCTGCAGGGATGTGGTCATGGCCCATGATTTCTGTCTCAATCCTTCACTGTCTAACACTTTTCTTTTTGTTTTTCATTTAAAGGCAACCTTATGATGTAACTTACAAACATAACTATCTTATATATGTCAATACATTTTTTATATTTAATATACTATAAATATTTTGTTGTGTAGGAATTTCAAAAATTTTGGAATAGATTTACTATTTTCTATAGTTTAAATGAACTTCTAGGTGTTTTTCAAAAATAATTCGAGATTGAGCTAAGTGTACCTCAAATAAGAGTAAACAAATTCATAATATCTGTATTTAGACTCATATGTTCCATTATAAACCATATCGTAGAGATACATGAAGATTCAATGGTTTGCTACGGACACTTCAACCTTTTATCTCAAAATTACCATATAACAATTATAATAATTACTACATAATCATTACAATAATTTAAATCCTTCCAATTCGGACATAGGCTGATTAGGAGTGAGTTCAGGCTGTACCCTATTTAGAGTGGGTTGTAGAGTACCATAGGTCTGTGGTAGTGCTTGGTTCGGCAAAGGAATACGAAACATATTGCAATGAACTTGCGGGACCATATGGAAAGCGTTAGGTGGTGAACTATATGCAACTGCATGATATGGTGGTACAAAGTTTGGCATTTGCTCATTGGTTCGGTTATATGAATCTTGATTTACTGAATTATTAGCAAGTGCATTAGTTGTTACTGCTACACCAGCCCCTTTAACAGTCGAACCAACAATGGTATGACTATAAACATGGTTCAAAGGTGATCCAGGAGCTTTAGGTAATTGCCAATTTGCTATATCACCAACATTGCTAGCTTTAGCCTTTTCGGTATAAGAAGTAGACGCATTAGGATCATTACCGAAAGCTATATATTAAGTTTGGCCACTATTTGTTTTAAGTGAGAATCAATACGATTATTAAAGTTATCAACCAAGGCAGCAAACTTATTATTTAAGCTAGCAATAACAACAACATCTACTAAATTGGCAATATCTGAATCTGGAATAGGATATTTATTCATAACAGATTTTACTTCTTCTTCCTTGGAGGGGATAACCACATCTTTTTCCTTGGACATGACACCTTGCCGATCCATTAAGAAGTTTGACAAGAACCATCGGCTTGCTTCTTGATCACGCTGCTCCATGAGTTGTGCCTCCTCCTAATCACACTTCTTCATGTACGCTTCATAAGCTTGGCAATCTTCGACCGATAATTTATCAACAGTCGGCATAATAATGTTGTCTGGATCAACATCGCTAGGTTTTGGACTGATAATTTATCAACAGTTTGCCCTAGGCTCGGCAGGCCAGCTAGGGCATCCTCACCGTCGAGATGAGAGAAGAACAACAGCTACCTTTTTGAAAAAGCTACAGTAGAGAAAAAACAAAAAAGAAAAAAGAAATAGTTGTAGGAAGTATTGCGGGACAGCATACCCAAAAGGTTGGCAAGTATTTGAATATATAGTCAAGATTACAACGTCCATGTAGGACTCCTAAAGAGACCGAGTAGGACACAATGTCCTAGTCATATGCAACCTAGAACTAGGACACCAAACCTATTACAATGTATTTCTACATCCCCCTCAATCACAACTTGCATGATCTTAGCCATTTGCAAGATTGAGATTGTTACAAAATTCATTCAGATGTTGTACTATTTTTGCCTTAGTAAATCCATCCTCCACTTGGTATTTGCTTGATATGATTCTAATATCAAGAAGCTTTTGTGCAACTCTTTCTCGTACAAAATGATAATCCACTTTAATATGCTTGGTCCGAGCATGAAACACTAGATTAGAAGACAAATAAGTAGCATCAATATTGTCACATCAAAGAATCGCTGCACGAGGCAGGTGAACATCCAATTCAGTGAGAACAGATTGGACCCAAATAATTTCAGCAGTAGCATTTGCTAAGGCCTTGTACTCAACTTCGGTACTAGATCGCAAAACAGTAGCTTGGTGTTGGCATTTCTAGTGTCGCTACTAGAATGGTGATTCTAATAATGGCACTAGGAAATGGTCTATGGTAATCTACTCAAATGCGAAGGGATCCGCAAGTGCACGGATATACCATTGTAGCACTTCACCCAAGAGTATTCCCAAGGGTATCGTATTTCCCCAGAGAAGGCTAATGGTGGTTGTGAATATTGTTGCATACATGAATATAGCAATAGCATGGATAGAATCAAACACAAAGGACAGGGGTAAGATAATATAAAGTGGGTAGTGTGACACACATGGGATCATCACAGGATAAACTAGGCTAGGGAGAAGGACTAAGAGTTAGCATCTAGGTTCTAAAGTACTTCCTATACATTGCACAGATCAACTTAAGAGAAGCATTACATATACACAAATAGAGTAAGCCTATGCACCCAGATACACAGGGAGATAACCCCCCTCGTCACTTGAGCATGACGAAGTTGTTACTCATTTACGAACTCGTACAGCGATACCCGAACGTGGGGGATTTCAAAGGGTCCAACAAGGTTGTCACCTCCAACGGCCTACCTAGGCCAAACCATGGGGCACACTCATAATCAATCATTGAGTCCAACCCAAGCACCATGCTTGCCTTGTTCAAAAAAAGTTGACCAATCCGGATAGCAAAGACTATGATCAACGTGACCATAAGAACGGCTGATGAACCCATACCGTGGCATAGATCATGGAAACCATTCAGCATATGAAACCTTATTCTAATTGAACTAGAGCAAAGTCTAACAAGCATCAGGTCACTCAATTCAATACAATCAATGCAAGGGTATATGATTGAATCAAGATCATATAAGCCTAGCATAAGTTGAGAGCAAGAACTTGAACACAGCTCATCCAAGTCACGACTAAGACAAACATTGCATAAAGAAGATATATCACTGAAGTAGATCAAAGTCATCCTAGAACTAAGGAATACAAGAGCCATACCCTTGCTCCAAGATCACTTGGAACTTGAATAGAGCTACTCTAGCCTAACTCCACTAAACCTAGAGCCTAAAGGAAGAGAACGATTGCCCAAGTTGTGTGTGTCTCATTTGGAGCCCCCTCCCACATATTTATAGGCACCAAGGGGCAGCTTCTCAAGCGAATATTTTAGGTATCCACCACTGAACCGACCTTGGGGAACCACCAGGAGCTGACACATGGAAGCAGGAGATCAGAGGGCCTTATGGCGGTTAGGCCGAACCAAGGGTTCGGCCGACCCCCACGTGGCTCCTCTGAGCTTGTGCTTCTTTAGTGTGGCTGATGTGTGGGCCCTAAGTGTTGCTTGCATATGTACACACTGAATTGAGGCGGTTTGGTCCTCTGGTGGGCCCTTCAATCCATGTGATGCACGTGTGGTGGATTCTGATTCGTCGGGATGTTGTCACTTGGATCCATGAGGGTGGTGTCCTCTTTATTTCTGCAGCAAATCACCTACAACCAAATATTCTCCAAGGACATGTGGAAGTACATTATTCGAAGGGAAATATGCGTGTTAGAAATGTTAATCCTTCACTTTAGTAGAGAAAGTTGGCGGTCATTTTGGTACTTAACAGCCGCCAACACTTGCTTACGAGCACTCCAAGATATAAGGTTAGATCCAAGAAAAACTGCAAAACCCCCTGTGGAACTCTGATCATCCGAGCAACCGGCCCAATTCGCATCAGAAATGCACTAACAACATTGGAATCTGACTGACCAATCTTCAAACCATGACCAATAGTGCCACCAACATAGCATATTATCCTCTGGCACACCTCATTAACCGCAAACGCTAGAACAAGTCGTGTAAGTGTGAGATATTGCAAGCCATCAACTAGACTTTGGTAGCAAGTGGCCATAGCACTATCAAGCGGCTCACCAAGTCCAAAAGTCAGAGTACCAAAAACTGAGAGAGGAGTGGGTACAGGTTTATAATCTTTCAAACCAGCCTTAACTAGCAAATCTTCTAGCATACTTCAATCGAGTTAAAATCAGTCCATCTAAAGACCGAGATACTTCAATATTCAAAAAATAATGCAAATCTCCAAGATCTTTTAGAGCAAAATCGTCTCTAAGCTTGAGTAGCAATTTTTTAATAGCAGCCGGACAAGAGCTGACAACGATAATATCATCAACATAGACCAAAATATATATAATAACAGGAACTTGTTTGAAGTAAGAGAGAGATGTGTCCGCCTTAGAAGCATGAAATTCAAGAGATTATAACTTAGTACTTAAGCGAGAGTACCACACATGAGGAACTTGTTTAAGACCATAGAGAGACTTGTCAAGTTTGCACACATCATGAGGCCAATTTCCATCTTCATACCCAAGCGGTTGACGCTAAGGGTGGGCACAAAACCTGAAACTCGAAAAACATGAACCCAAACCTAAAAAACCCGAAATCCTATAAACCTGAAACTACATCGGTTGTCAGTTCTGAAAACCCAAACTTAGTATGGGTAATTTGGGTTTAGCACTCCGGTACCCAAAAAACCCGACCGCCCAATTTTTTTTTTTGCCCAGTGCTCCAGCTAGCAGGCCAGCATCTCAACATTCTAGCCTAGACCATATACTCTCCAATAACCCTAGCCGCATCCCTGCTTTGTCCACCCTCCAAGCCACCGCTCCTAGCCACACTTGTACTCTCCCTTTCCACATCGAGTCATCAACTTCGTCCTCTCCACTCGAGGCTCGTGCCGCCCTATCGCGGTAGCCGCTCGATGTCGGCTACTTCCGGCCTCCTGCTCTACTGACGTAGCCGCTGCCAGTGCCCACTGACTACTCATGCTTGTAGCTATCGTCTCTAGTCTCCCATCCTGATCCGTTCTGTATGTGTTGGTCCAAATCTGTCGAGCTGCATCCATGAGCTCCGTAGGAGGCAAGGCTGCAAGGGATTGCTTCATCTACGTCTGGCCAGAGTGGAGAACAGCACCAATTGCTTCTGCTCCTCGTGATTTGTGTGGATTGAAAACTCATGTTGAGAAGCTTATCGTTGTTGCCTGTCTATTTTTTTTCGACAACATTCTTGACATCTTGTTGAAACACTTTTTCTTTTGCATTTGCCTGAGTTTTAATCTCTGAAATTTGTTGTGCGATGCATTGCTGCAAAGAACATTTGGGCAGTTCGGGATTACCCGAACCCGTACCCGATTTCTAAGGTACCCGAACTATTGGGTTTTCAATATTTCGAGCAAATCTCGGGTTGCAGATCTCAAAACCCAAAATTCTAAAAACCCAAAAAAACCCAACCCGAATTTTTCGGGTTACCCGAATGCCTGTGGGGAATATGGTCCCCGGGTACCTCACGAGCAGGCCTGACAACCCCCACGATAGGGGGCGGCCCGGCCCACTGTTCTGGACCTGATGACGTGTGGGACAAGTCGGCGCATGAGCGAAGGACTTAGAAGAAGTTCTAATTAGAATAGGAGTTTTTGGAAAGAAGGAAAGGATCTTTAGAGATAGGCTCGGCTACAAACCGACTTGTAACTCTGCTTCCCCGATATATAAGGCGGGCAGGGACCCCCTCCTGGGGGGAGACACGACAACGACCCAATCTACAATCCACACAATACAACACCCCCAAACAGGATGTAGGGTATTACGTCGAGTTGACGGCCCGAACCTGTCTAAATCCTTGCGTCTGTCCACCCTAACCATCTAGCTTCCGATCTTTGCGATCTTCCCTCCATACAAATCACTTCTGTGGGCTACCCCGTGGAAGACTGCCGGAGATCATATCACCGACAGTGGCGCGCCAGGTAGGGGATATCGCCGAGATCAATTTGGTAAGCCCGATGGACCACGTCAAGATCTTGGACAGTTGCAACCTCCGGACGTCGACGGAGTCGAGATCCAGTTGGGGAGAACCACCGCCGCCTCGGATCGCCAGGCGGCAGAAGCTACAACCGCCACGGAGGTCTCCTCTCTGGCGCCGACTTCGGCCGTCACGGCCCAATCCGGTCCGATCGCATCTGATCAAGCCAAATCCGCCCCGCCGAGTCCATCGCAAAACGCGGGGACGAACCAATCGGGAGCAGGTCAGCAACCACTCGGTTCCGATCCGGCTCTTGAGAGTCACGTCGTCGAGTCGTCTCAGAGCGTAAACGCTCAGCAGACGCGTGTTCCGAGCCCTGAGGTCATCGCCATCCAGACCCCCGGCTTCCGCGCGCTTACCCGGCAGCAGAAGATGAAAGAGATCGTTCAGGTGGATGGTTCCCCCTCTGAGAGCGACTCCTACGAGTCAAACCCATGGGGACCCTCGATCCTGGACGAATTGCAAGAAGGTTACCCCGCGTCCGACTCCTCTATGGAGCCAGAGCGATTTGGATCACCTGAAGGGTCAACTCTGAGTAGTTCGGGACGTGGCACGCCCATAACCGAGCCTTCCGAGTCCGAGAAAGATTACCTCGCGCAAGGAAGACCCGGAGCCGGGTCATACTGCTACATGGTGGCACCATCGACGCCACCCAACCCCGTGTCGGAGGATGAACTCACCCCGGCCGACGAGGCGCCTGAAGCCAGAGATCAGCGCCGCGGACGCAACGCCAATCGGGCAACTCGCAGAGCCGCCCGACCACAAGGGGCCAACGCATCAGAATCTGGCACCGCTCAACCTCGAGAACCACCCTCGGAGGACCATCGTCGTCGTCGGGACCGACGCGACAGGAGAAGCCAGCGGAACCTGATGCGGGACGACACGTTTGAGTACAATGGATTCAACGTCTACGAGACACCGGTCCAGAACCTCGTCACCATCGATGAAGAGATCAGTCGGCTACCGCCTAGTACTCCAGGCCTGGATAAGGTAAGGGCTTTCGTGCAGGCCGCCTCCATCCAGGTTCACCAGATGCAGAACGGAGCACGTACGGCCGCTCCTGAGCCTGGGTCGACTCGACACCGGACCAGCGGCGGATCAAACCGTGATGAAGATCTTCGTGACACGATCAACCGAGACCGAGACGCGAGGAACATCATCCGCAGCAGCGTTGAGGAACGTGACCGCGAAGAGGCTCGACGTCGCGAGGAATACGATCGGGAGCATGGGAATCCCCGTCGTAACTCTAACCGGAGCGGCTACTCGACGGAGTCAGAGTATACCGATTACTCCGATCTCTCCGGTAGCCCAGGACGCGGCAATGACGGTGATCGTACTCCGCTTCGACGACCGACTCCATCGCGAAGACGAGCAACTCCCCCGCGGAGGCAACCGACCCCGCGAAGGGAGCAGACTCCACCATGCGACAGAACCTACCGACGGGAACGATCTCCTCCCAGGACTCGGACCTATCGGAGGACCCGTTCTCCACCCAGGGATCGAGATCGCAGAAGGGAGCGCACTCCCCCAAGGACAACGGGTGGCTCGGATCCGAGTAGTTCCCGCCCCAGAGGTCGGATCGGCGGATTCCAGTCATTCACCGAGCGCTTGAGAAGCGTGACCTGGCCCAGGAGCTTCAAGCTGTCGGACATCGACAAGTACGGCGGGAAATCTGATCCATCCCAGTGGCTTCAGATCTACTGCACCGCCGTGCAAGCCGCTGGCGGCGACGAGGACGTGATGGCAAACTACCTCCCCATCATGCTGACCAAAGATTGTCGCAACTGGCTAGCAGGACTCCCTCAGAACTCCATCAATAACTGGGACCAACTCACCGAGCTCTTCATCGGAAATTACCTCGGAACTTGGGAGAGGCCCGGGAGCAAGCGGCTCCTCGGTCAAGTACGACAGCGCAAGAACGAGTCCCTGCATGACTTCGTGCGTAGGTTCTCGGAGAAGCGCAACTCCATCACCGACGTGACGGACCTTGAGGTGATGACCGCTTTCCAAAACGGCATCTCCGATGGAAGACTGATCCACAAGTGGACACGAAAGCCACCCGCGACTGTCAATGACATGTTCCGGGTCGCCAGTACGTGGGCGGACGCAGAGATTGCGGAGAGGGAACAACTCACCGAGATCAAAAACCGCTGGGAGGAAGAGAATAAGTCAACCCGCGAGCACGACCGCCGCGAGGACGATGAACGATGCGATGATCATCGTCGCAGTGACAGTCACCCCCGCAAGAAGAAGAGCGAGGGCGACGTGGTCGCCACTCTGGATCGGCCCAGAGGCCGGGTAACTCCAGAAGACTTCCAGCGCATGCTCGATGAGCAATGTTCGTACCACCAACACAAGCACTCGGCACGAGAGTTCTACGGGTTGAAGCGAGCTTTCACAGGGGGCAACAGAGGCCCTCCCTATAAGAGGAGGAACGATCGTTCCCCAAGAGACGACAGGCGAGATGACGAGCGAAATGACAGAGCTGCCGACGACTTTCAGGAGGCCGACCGAGTGGTCCGTATGATCTACGGAGGACCGGAAGGTTTCGAGACGAAGCGCCAGCAGAATCTCACCAACCGACAGGTCATGCACGCTAGGGAGCCACCGGTACCTGAGTACCTTAAGTGGTCAGAAGTACCGATCACCTTCACTCGGGAGGATCACCCGCACTTCATACCGAAGCCCGGGTCCCACGCCTTGGTAGTAGCTCCGATGATCCGCAACGTTCAGCTCACCAAGGTGCTAGTTGACGGTGGCAGTGGCCTGAACATCCTCTTTGCTAACACATTGAAGGAACTCGGCCTAACCACTCTCGACCTGCGTCCCCCCCAAGCCCCATTCTACGGTCTGATACCGGGAGAAGGGGCAGAACCACTCGGGCATATCACATTGCCCGTTACCTTCGGAGACCGGAACAACTACCGGACCGAGCACATGCAGTTCACAGTGGCCAACTTCGAGACTGCATATCATGCCATCCTCGGGAGGCCGGCGCTCGCCAAGTTCATGGCGATCCCTCATTACGTCTACTTGCAGGTGAAGATGCCAGGACCCAAGGGCGTAATCACCGTCTGGGGGGATATCCGAGTCGCTTACACTTGCGAACAGGAGACCCTCAACGCGGCAGCCGCCTTGGATATGTCGAAGCGCATGACGCAAGTATTGGCTACATCGCAGGAGGTGGACAAGGACTCATTGGAGATCCCTGCCAAAAAACCCGCGAAAGAAGCCATCTCGCCAACCAAGGAGACAGAGCTCAAGAGGATCTCGCTGGGCCTTGAAGTCCCGAAGAAGGTGGCCATTATCGGGGCCGAGCTCGACCCCAAATAGGAAGAAGTGCTCGTCAAATTCCTAAGGGAAAACGCCGACATATTCATGTGGAAACCATCCGATATGCCAGGTGTCCCAAGGGAACTTGCCGAGCACTCCTTGAAGGTCAGTCCGACTGCCAAACCGATCAAGCAGAGGCTTCGTCGATTCGCGCAGGACCGCAAGGAGGCGATTAGGGTAGAAATTACAAAGCTATTAGCTGCCGGTTTTATTCAGGAGGTATTTCACCCCGACTGGTTAGCTAATCCAGTTCTTGTAAGGAAGAAGAATAATAATGAATGGAGAATGTGCGTTGACTATACAAATCTCAACAAAGCTTGCCCTAAAGACCCCTTCTCCCCCCCCCCCCCGCATCGATCAAGTCGTTGATTCCACGGCAGGGTCCGCCCTGCTCTGTTTTCTCGACTGCTACTCAGTCTATCACCAGATAGGCCTAAAGCTGGAAGACCAGATAAAAACTGCGTTTATCACGCCGTTTGGCGCCTATTGTTACAATACAATGGCCTTCGGTCTGAAAAACGCAGGCGCAACCTACCAGAGGACCATCCAAGCATGTCTGGATAAACTAATTCCAGACATAGTAGAGGCCTACATCGACGACATCGTGGTGAAGATCATGAACCCCGAGGACATGATAGAGAACCTGACAAAGGTCTTCGAATGACTACGTGCATTCCGATGGAAACTCAACCCGGAAAAATGCGTCTTTGGAGTCCCGTCAGGGAAACTACTCGGCTTCATGGTCAGCAACCGCGGCATTGAGGCAAACCGCGAGAAGATCACTGCCATCACCAAGATGTTGCCACCAACCACTCAGAAGGATGTGCAGAAGCTTACTAGATGCATGGCAGCGCTCGGTCGTTTCATATCACGACTCGGCGTCCGCGGATTGCCGTTTTTTAAACTGCTCAAGAAGCAGGACAATTTTGTGTGGGATGACGAGGCGAAACAGTCCTTCCAGGAGCTCAAGGAGTACTTGCAGAGGCCGCCCATCCTCATCCCACCTCAACCAAGCGAACAGCTATACCTCTACATCTCTGCTACCTCCCGAGTGGTTAGCACGGTACTAGTGGTCGAACGTCCTGAAGAAGGGCACGCATATGGAGTCCAGCGACCAGTCTACTTCGTCAGCGAGGTCCTGACGGAGTCCAAGATCCGCTACCCCCACGTGCAGAAGTTACTCTATGGAGTTCTCATCTCAGCAAGAAAGCTGAAGCATTATTTTGAGGCCCATCCAATCTCGATAGTATGCGGAAGTCCTCTAGGGGAAATACTCCATAACCGAGACGCAAGTGGCCGAACTGTCAAATGGTCAATTGAACTGGCCGCTCATCAGATCAACTTCGTTCCACGTACTGCTATCAAGTCTCAGGTTTTGGCCGACTTCGTAGCAGACTGGACAGAAAACCAAGCTCCGGCTGATAACGAGAAAGCCGAGTACTGGGAGATGTATTTCGACGGCTCCCTCCGGATCAAAGGAGGCGGCGCAGGCGTACTCCTGATTTCCCCAAGTGGACAGGAACTAAAATACGTTCTGCAAATCATGCTCCCAGTATCTAACAATGCAGTTGAGTACGAAGCAGCCTTGCACGGTCTCCGCATCGCCGTATCTTTGGGCATCAAACGCCTGATGGTTCGCGAGGACTCTGCCCTAGTCATAAACCAGGTAAATAAGGATTGGTCAAGGTCCAATGAGAAGATGGACGCTTACTGCGAAGAAATCCGGAAATTGGACGGGAAATTCTACGGCTTAGAGTTCCATCATGTGGTACGTGACTATAATAAGGCAGCTGATGCACTTGCCAAGATGGGGTCCACCCGTGAAGCCGTTCCACCCGGAGTTTTCATTCAAGATCTTATTAAACCATCTATTAAGATGAACCCGGATGGCACTGCCATGGAGCAACCAGTCCGAGAAACCCTGGATTCAGCCACACTGGTGGTGGACGACGCGTTGGACTGGAGGAGAGAAATCTTCGACTATCTTGACAGCGGCATATTGCCCTCAGAGGTCGCAGGAGATGGAAAAGATCTGAAATCGCTCCATGAACAAATCGTGCGACGCAGTAAAAATTACGTCATCATTGGAAAAGCTGTATCATCGATCTGGAGCCTTTCAAATTTTCCAGAAATGTGTAAGTCACTCGGAGGGTATTGAGCTCTTGAAAGACATACACACAGGCATCTGCGGTAACCACGCCGGGGCTAGAACCATTGTTGGTAAAGCCTTTTGGTCTGGTTTCTACTGGCCGACTGCTGTAGCAGACGCGGACAAGATTGTGCGGCATTGCCAAGGGTGTCAATATTTTGCAAGGCAAATACACGCACCAGCACAACAGCTACAGACCATACCAATGTCCTGGCCCTTCGCTTGTTGGTGCTTGGACATGATTGGTCCATTGAAGAAGGCGACGGGTGGTTTTGACCATGTCTTAGTAGCTATTGACAAGTTCACCAAGTGGATCGAGGTGAAACCAGTCAGAAAGCACACGGCGGCAAAGACCATCGAATTCTTGACCGACATCACTCATCGCTTCGGAGTCCCAAATCGTATCATCACAGATAATGGTACGAACTTCGTAGCACAGGAGTTCAAAGACTGGTGCAGCAAGAGGAGTATCAAATTATGCCCTGCATCCGTGGCGCACCCAAAGGCCAATGGCCAGGTTGAAAGAGCCAATGGCAAAATAATTAAAGCACTCAGGGCCCGTATATTCAAGAAGCTAAAGCAGTACACTGGCCGATGGATCAAGGAGTTACCCGCTGTAGTCTGGGGGCTGCATACCCAGCCGAGTCGTGCCACGAAGCAAACACCGTTCTTTCTGGTTTACGGCTCGGAGGCTATCCTACCAACGGACATCTCGTACGGCTCGCCCCGAGTGGAATTTTATGATGAATAGAACGCGCAAGTGGCGCGAATCGAAGACCTCGACAGTATCGAGGAGAAGAGGATGGCCGCCCAGATCCAAGTCGCGCGTTACGCTCAGGTCCTTCGACGGTATCACAATCGAACTGTCAAACATCCTTTGAAGCCGGTGACTTGGTTCTGAGAAGGAAGCAAGACACCAAGGGCGCGCACAAGCTTGCGTCCCCTGGGAGGGACCATACATCGTGAAGAAAGTGAGTCGCCCAGGCTCATATAGCCTCATGATGGAAGACGGGGTGGAGATCCCAAATCCATGGAATATCGAGCATCTACAGCGCTTCTACCCTTGATTAAGTTATGTATTAATTTCTTATTTCTTTAAGATATTTTTTAATAATCTTCGACGAGTGGTTTCTGTGGATAATCATCCCCAGCTTCGACTCGGCAGATTTATAAATGTCATATGAGTTATCAATAAAGTTGATTTCATCTTCTATCCACATTATGTCTACTACTCGAATTTCTTCTTTCACGTGACGCACATAAAGTACGAGTGGAACAAACTTTAAATCGTGGGGGAAAGTACTCGCCAAGTCAAAGCCCTACATGCACGATAATACTCTGCGACATGAGACTAAGACCAACGAGGCTAATCTACTCCGTAACAGGTCAATCACTCGGAAATTACGGCCAGCGTAGAAAGGAAGGGAGTAGTACCTCCAGAAACTTATATACAAGCACAGAATATTAAAACATTGTTCAAAGTACTTCTACTACCAATTCTACAGATAATCTACAAAAGTTAATTTGCAGGATCGCCACCACCAGAAGGGCCAGCCTCGTCAGTCTCATCGACAACGTCCTTGGACAGAACATTGGCGATTGGCTCCACTTCAAGCAGCAGCCTGCTCACGTCCTCCTCGGAGGTGCCAGCAGCATACCCCCCTCCGAGTGGCTCCAGATAGGATGATGGGAACAGCGACTTAAGGATCGCCAAGACATGACTGCAGATGGGAACAGCGACTTAAGGCCGAAAGAGACGTGGAAGTGCCCGAGTGCGGTCGAGGATAGAAGCTGAAGGCGATGCCGCCTCCGGCTCGATTTCCTCCGCCACCGCTCGAACATCATCTTCCAACGTACATTTCTCGGCGTGCAGCGCCTCTGCCTCGCCCTCCAGACGAGTTACCTTGGCAGTGAGTTCTGCATATTGGGCCAAAGTCTGGACCCGGTAATCTACAGCAAGTCAGATCTGTACAGGATGTTCATGTCTGACATAAAAAAGAATAGTATACCTCTAAGTTCCTGTGCGGCTTTGGCTTCGTTGAGCTTAGCTTGTTCCACCTCTCCGCGAAGATCGCGGACGGTGCGCTGGGCTTCCTCCAACTCGGCCTTATGTTGAGACACAGCGGCTTCACGAGCTGACATAACATACTTATATTAGGTATGTTCAGTAAACAAATAGTGCAAAATCAAATGCTAGGCCTGACTCATACCCTGCGTCGCCTGAGCAAGCTCGGCTTCGAGCTCAGCCACTCGAGCCACCAGGGAGTCGGCCTTAGCTGCTGCAGGAATCAGCTTTTGGATCTCTAAGGCTTTGGCCTCGGCATCAGCAGTTATTTCCTGCAAACGACCGTCAGAAGACACAGCAAACAATTGTACCATTTGGTACTCTGTTTAAAAAGGAAAGGTGGCTCAAGAATACCTCGGCCATCAGTCCCAAGCGTCAAAGGAGCAACTTGAACCCCGCCACAGGTGTGACTTCGACCTCTGCATCTCGGGGCGCCTCCATTGTCACAGTCTGCTCAATAATAGGAGCAGGCTGGGGGCTGCTCAAGGAAGGAGTAGGCAGTACGGTCGGTGACTCCTGAGCAGGACTCGGCGACACTGGGGTTGGTGCGCGCGGTGCTTCCTGGGGTGGTTCCGCAAGCTCTTGAGCCTGCTCCACAGGCTCGTCAACAAGAGGATTAGGCAAGTGGGGTGCCTGGATATCTGGGATCTCTGTCTCGCCGATTGGTCGCGACTCGCGATGTAGAGTCCACAAAAGGCACATCAGACGGCGTGCTGCAC
Source organism: Urochloa ruziziensis (assembly GCA_015476505.1). Taxonomy (NCBI): domain Eukaryota; kingdom Viridiplantae; phylum Streptophyta; class Magnoliopsida; order Poales; family Poaceae; genus Urochloa; species Urochloa ruziziensis. Next base: position 42,546,321 of record CM027118.1, on the reverse strand, counting down.
GACAAAGCACATAAGGAACAATTACAGGAGAAAATCAAACATCAACAAAATGTTGGCGGAAACTCTTACCGAGTAGATATGCGCACTTTCAGGCGCTTTCCTTGCCGAGTCGGGGAGGGAAGGTCCCTTGGAATTGCGGTATGCAATGGTTCGACGGCAATGGGAGAATGCCTCGAGCTGATCAGCGAGGGCAGGATCGACGACCCGGCATTACCACCTTCGTCATCATCCGAGTCTGATGACTCGGTAGTGATGAGTTGGCGACGGCTCGGTGTGTTCCCAATTCTGATCCCCGCTGCAGCTGAGCCCCTCCGATTCTTCGAGACGATGGCTGCTTTGCCACCACACGGCGACAACACATCTGGAGAAGGCGAGGATGACAGATTTGTTTCAGAGTCGTTCAAATCATCCTCGGCTCCTCCGAGTGCTTCTTCTGCAGTTCTGATCCTGCGCGTCACCGGCTGGTCCACCCCTTTTGGCATCTCAGGGAGAGGGGGGATTGATACAAAGGCAACTCGACCCTGCATTTCAAAGTTGGGTTCAGTTTTTTTGTCAGGATTACATCCAATGGTTGGAATTGAACACACAAACGGCAACAAATTGATTTATTACCTCAGGGCGAGGATTTGACAAATTGTAGGCTTGAGGGCCATTAGAAGTCTTCAGGGGAGTCCCTGATGCAAAAAATTTGGCAATCCGGCCTGCAGCTTGACTTTTATCGACACGCTCGGGGGCTTCACGTGTGTTGTCCCCCTCGGCATAGTATTCATATGCTGGATGAGCCTGTTGCTTGAGGGGCTGGATCCGGCGCAGCACGAAGTTGGCTGCTACTCCTACGGCAGTCAACCCTCTGCTTTTCAGCTCGGCAATGAGGCTTAGCAGCTCCTGAACCTCGTCCAGCTCGTTGTCTTTGGGGAGAGAACTCCAGGACTTGGAGGGGACAGGACGGGAATCTATTTCGGAAGAGATGGCAGGCGAGTGGTTCCCTATGTACAACCACTCGGATTGCCACCCCTTGTTGGTGGTAGGGAAAGGAATTTCAAAATATTCCAGGGCTCGACCCTCACGGAGTTGAAACCCGGTGCCTCCAACTACATGCGGGTGCTCGGTGCTAGGGTGAGGCTTCAGCAAGAAGAGATAGCAAAAAAGATTGAAGTGAGGCTCTATCCCAAGATAGGCCTCACAGAGGTTGATGAAAATAGAAATGTGAAGGATGGAGTTCGGGTTCAGTGCGCAGAGGCTGATCCCGTAGAAATGGAGCAAGCCGCGGAGAAAAGGGTGCGCAGGAACACCAAATCCGCGAACAAGAAAGGACTCAAAGATCACTAAATCAGTGGAATTTGGGGTGGGGAAAGACTCACCAAAGGCCGTGCACCACTCGGCGGTTTGCTGGTCCGGGAGAATGCCATCGATGACGAGCTGTTCGAGACGCTTGGTGGTGGTAGAGGACTTCCTCCACTCGGTGGCGCGATTCACGGAGACATCGGTGGTAGTCTTGGCCTTGACCGTCCGCTTCTTCCCCGGCGACGTCTCCTTCCGCTTCAGCGCCATAGCCGCAACAAACAGAGCTTGGAGATTGCAGGTGTGAAGTGATGAAAGTAGATCTAGGGTTTGCGCCTGAGCGAGAAAGGAGAACTTGGATGCGGAGAAGGCAAATGGCGAGGAAAGGAAGAAGATTGCGGCGGGGATGGCTTATAATGGAATAAACCGTTCCTCCCGCGCGCGACGCGGTGCCAGTCTCGGGAACTCAACTGACGCTGGCATGTCGCGTCGCTTTAAATTCAAAGATGCGAGTTGGAGTCGCGACATCTCGCGATATATTGGCTTCATAAGGCAACCGTTAGTTTCCCTAGGAAACAATGGGCTTAGCAAGATTGATGGGCCTAAATGGGCTGACATAAGCTTTTGATAGGCTAAATAATAATGACACGACCTTTCGGTTCTGTTAGTTGACAATTATGTGGGCTTGTGAGCAAATGCTCAAGGGCAGAAACCACTCGGTCGTGAGGCTAAAATTGGTCGACGGCCAGGCTTATTTTTGCAATTAATATTGCAACCTTGCAATTGATTTTTACTTAATGCATGCGATACTATCGCTAAATTGACTTGGGAATCCGGGTCAAGTGCTGATAAGTATAGATCTTGTGAGAAGGTGATTCACCATATGGTCAGGCTGGGTCGTGGAACACGACTCGGGAGTCACACCGGGTTCAAAGAACTCGAGAAAAGATTCCCTAAAAAGGGGAAATAGTAAAAAATTCCCTAAAAGGAGAGAATTATTCGAAATCCATGCCCAGAGGCATGGGGGCTTAAATATTCAGCAAGGGTTTTCAGCTTTTAGAGTCTTGACACGATCGTGCCGAGTCGAGTCAAGACTCAGGGGCTACACCCAATGGGTGCACCAAGAGGTGCACGCCATTGATGGATTAAGTTCAAAAAGATTTTTATTTTGACCATCGACCAGACTATTCTACTCTGCTCAAGGCTCGGGGGCTACAGCCAATGGGTGCACCAGGAGGTGCACGCCATTGAAGATCATGATTTTGATGAAGAAAAATTGAAGACCCTTGGCTAATTTTATACTGAAATTACCCAAGGCTCGGGGGCTAAGTGTATATACTTCGCTTTCGCATCGTGAAAAAGAGCACTTCTTCCCCCTCATTAAGGCTACAATTAAAAAATCGTTTTCAGGAACGTTTGAGCATGCACTCGGATCTTCCTCGATACCATTCGGACGAAGTCCTACACTACTCGGAAATCTGATCAAGCATTCTGGCAAAGTTTCGGAGCACTCAGATCATGCGAAGAAAAGGTAGATCAATTACAGCCAATAATCGGCCAAGAAGTGCTCGGGGGCTACTGTGGGGAATATGGTCCCCGGGTACCTCACGAGCAGGCCTGACAACCCCCACGATAGGGGGCGGCCCGGCCCACTGTTCTGGACCTGATGACGTGTGGGACAAGTCGGCGCATGAGGGAAGGACTCAGAAGGAGAAGTTCCAATTATAATAGGAGTTTTTGTAAAGAAGGAAAGGATCTTTAGAGATAGGCTTGGCTACAAACCGACTTGTAACTCTGCTTCCCCGATATATAAGGCGGGCAGGGACCCCCTCCAGGGGGGAGACACGACAACAACCCAATCTACAATCCACACAATACAACACCCCCAAACAGGACGTAGGGTATTACGTCGAGTTGACGGCCCGAACCTGTCTAAATCCTTGCGTCTGTCCACCCTAACCATCTAGCTTCCGATCTTTGCTATCTTCCCTCCGTACAAATCACTTCCATGGGCTACCCCGTGGAAGAGTGCCGGAGATCATATCACCAACAATGCCCACCCCTAGTTGATGCATAAAAACATCGTCCTCCAGAACACTGTTGATGGCCATTATAACCTTGTATTGACCGTCAACATTTCGGTAAAAAGAGGATGATCATACCATGTTCCATACATAAAAGTGTTTTTACTAACAAATTCCACAAGTTTTGGATGAGTTGTGGTTGCAGGACAAATCAGGTGAAACAGGGGCCAAACCTGGCTCAGGGCCAGGCCGGCCGGCCTACCCTAGGCCGACCGGCCTCCCTTGGCCAGGTCTGGCCACGCCACTGATCCACAAGCCAAGTTGAACATCAAAGATGATCAGGAGACGTGCATTTGATGTCAGTTTGATACAAGGACCTGAAAGGCCTAGGGTGGGATAAACATGGATTGAAGGGCCCACAACCTAGGATTCTCGGACAGCTTCAACCAAACGCAACCGTTACCGACTTTAGGACATCATCAGGACCGTTGCTGCGAAGGCCGGTGCCAGTTGGCACCAGGGCCAGGCCGGCCGGCCTAGGCCAGGCCGACCGGCCTCCCACCGTGGCCTCCATGCTTCCCCCTTTGCGTGGATGCTAAGCTGATGATTAGCTTGATGATGACGCTGGGAACAGCCCTTGAAAGGCTATAAAAGGAGCAATCATCCACCTTGGGAGACACACACCACACTTCTCAAGTTGATACTTGAAGGGAGCTCTTGTATCTTTTCCATTTCTTAGATTAGGATTAGAGTTGGTAGTAGAGTCGAGTCGAGCTTAGCTCGGATCTTCGGAGTCTTCGGAGTTCTGGTAAAGCTCTTGTATCCTTTCCTTCTTTTGAAGAGTTTATTCCATATAGTTACCTTCTCTATTTTCAGAGCTTAAGTTTATCTTTTGTCTTTTAATCCTGCTCTTTTAGAGTATAGGTCTCACTCTCTTTTAGGGTGAAGTTTACCCCCCTCCCCCTTTAGTCTTAGTGTAGAGTTTAGTTTAGCTCTACCGGGTTTTACCTCGCGGGTTTGCTCGCCTTGACCGGGCCGTAAGACGCCTTAGGGAAGACGGGGATTTCTCTTGATAGGCCTCAAGAGAAATCTTAATCATCGAGTGCGGGCGTGGTGTCTGGCTTGTTGATTAACTAGGAAGTGTGTTGCACCCCACGGAACTGCAGTGGTAGGCAGCAGGTGGTGACAGCCCTGTTCGTCCTTCATAGTCCATCATGTTCGGGTGTACTCATAACAGTAGTGCTGAGCCCGGAGAACCCGCTCTCTCATCCCGTTCTGAGGTTCTCCCGTTCTAGCCATCGAAGCGAGCTCTATTCCCGGTATCTAAGCTAGAGTCTAGGTTAAGGTTAGACTATCTTAGCTCTGTTATAGGAAGTGTCTAGGTCCGGTCTCTCCCAACTTCTTTCCTTTTCTATAGATTTAGGTGCTCCTGTGTGTCGCTGGTCTTTCAGACCTTCTATCCGGTCATTCATTTGACCATTATCCCAAACCATAGAGTTTGTGCCCCTGGGTTTAGTGGCTTGATATTTCTGGCAAGATTTATCATCTCATTCTTCAATAAATTTTAACCACTCTACTTCCCTGCGGAAATATAAATACGATACCCTGGGATAACTTCCTAGGTGAAGTGCTACAATGAGATATATTCTGTGCGCTTGCAGAATCCATCGCATACAACGATATATCTACGCACACTTGAAGCGTTGCGAAAACGTGACGCTAAGGAGTGCCAACAAGCATTTCTGGCGCCGTTGCCGGGGAAGCAATTGGCTAAAGTTATTGTTGAATTATTTGATAATCTTTACAGATTTACCAACCACTAACCTTAGTGACCTCACCACTGCAATTGCAGGGTAGTGCATGACTGGTTTCAACCTAATCCAGAACACATTGGAAGAGTTGTGCGAAGGAGATACGTTCCTCCTCAAATATCACTCAGCTCAAGCAACATATTCGAGTTGTCTTCTGACTCCGGATCAGATTCATCCTACTCTTCAGCTCCAGAGTCACCAGTGACTATGGCTGCCCCGAAGAAGACCCTCCGTGAGTTCTATGTCCAGTCAAGCAGCAACTTCCCGGGACTGTCGAATACACAGGAAGGAGCATTTGAGCTGAGATCTGGCCTAGTCAATATGGTTCAGGCCAGCCCTTTCTGGAGGTGTGCAGCACAATTAATTCCAATGGCACATCGATCAACAACATCTGCCTTCAACTTTTCCCATTCTCCTCACTTGGGAAAGCCAAGGAATGGTTCTATGCCAACAAGGCATCCTTTGAAGGACGCTGGCAGTCTTGCGCAGACGCATTTCTGACCAAGTATTTTCCGGTGGGTAAGACCAATGCCCTCCGAGGAAAAATAACTAGCTTTCAGCAGCAAGACGGAGAGTCAGTCCTAGAAGCTTGGGAGCGACTGCAAGAGTACATTGCAGCCTGCCCCCACCATGGCGTGGAAGAGTGGTTGATCACTCAAAACTTCTTCCACAGCCTGACTCGTCTATCACAAGAGCTCATGGATGCAGCTGCGGGAGGAGCATTCCTCTCGCTTGATGTAGACGCAGCTAAGACACTGATCGAGAAGATATCCTCTCACCAGAGTTGGGTGGGAGAGAGACAAACCCCTCGTACGAAGGGAGTACATCAGATTGACTCCGTCGATATGCTGACAGCTAAGATGGACCTCCTCTTGAAGAAGATGGAATCTCCTCACAAGGAGATGAATCAAATCATGGACGGAATAATCACATGTGAAACATGTGGAGAAGCAGAACACTCGTGTGACAGTTGCCTGATGGCACACGAGGAAGCCAACTTCATTGGAAACAATAATAATGCAGGCTTCCGTCCTCAACAAGGTTGGAATTCCAAGCCCAATTTCCCCTTCGGCCAACAGCAAAGTAATACCTCTAATAGCGGTTTTCAGCCATCTCTAAAGGACATCTGGTACGGCCAAAAACAGATTAGCAAGAAATTTCTTGCTAATGATAAAGTTATGGAGTCGATGGCCTCCCAGATAGAATCTTTCTATTCCGTTGTTAATACCAGCTGAGTTTCAACAAGATGATTGAAACTCAAGTAGCTCAGCTGGCTGCATCTTGTCCTAACCCCAATGTGGGAAAGCTACCCGGGCAACCGGAGATTCCCCTTAAGGAGGATGTTAGTGCGGTGACCACACGGGCTGGTAAGTCCACGCGGGATCCACACAATCCTCAAGGTGTAGGTACCCAGCAGAAGAAAGCCAGCGACGCCGAGCTAGCAGCCGAAGAGGAAGAAGACGAGGAACCCATCCATGTCTCTAAGGAGGGGAACGAGGCACCGAAAGCCTCCAGCGAAAGCCGTGATCCCACTTTCCTCCCGTTCCCAGAACGAAGGAGAAGACCGGTGGCCGACGAACAATTCAACAAGTTCGTCGAGGTAATCAAGAAGGTATATATCAATATGCCACTTCTTGATGCTTTACAGGTCCCGACATATGCCAAGTATATCAAGGATATTCTTAGCAACAAGAGGACTCTACCCACAAGGGAGACGGTGCAGCTAACCATGGAGTGTAGTACTGCTATACTCGGACCCCGCCTAAAGAAGAAGAAAGATCCTGGCTTCCCCACGATTTCATACTCAATTAGAGGCCAAGATTTCGACAACGCCCTATGTGACTTGGGGGCGAGCGTCAGCGTGATGCCTAAGGTAGTCTTCGACAACCTCAAATACATTACGCTTGCCTCTACACTGTTGACGGCCATTACAACCCAGTTTTGACTGTCAACAATTCGGTGAAATGAGGATGATCATACCATGTTCCATGCATAAAAGTGTTTATACTAACAAATTCCATAAGTTTTGGATGAGTTATGGTTGCAGGATGAAACAGATGAAACAGGAGCCAAACCTGGCACAGGGCCAGGCCGACCGGCCTCCCCTAGCCAGGTCTGGCCACGTCATTGAGCCACAAGCTCAAGCAAATACCCAGGATGATCAAGCACCGTGCAATCAACGTCGGTTTGATCCGAGGACCCGAAAGGCCTAGAGTGCAAGACACATGGATTAGAGGGCCCACAACATCGAATTCTTGGACAACCTCAACTGAACGTAACCACTACTGACCTCAGGAAGCAATCTGGAGCGTCCACGATGAAGGTGGTGGCCAGGGGCACCAGGTGTAGGCCGATCAGCCTATACCAGGCCGGGCGGCCTGCTGCTGCCTCTTCACGCGACCATCTTTCGCGTGGAGGTTAAGCAGACTGGTGGCGTGACAGTTACGAGTGCTACCGACCTTGGGAGGCTATAAAAGGCTGCCTTCTCTTCCATCCAAGACACACACCACACTTCTCAAGTCTTTACTTGAAGGGAGCTCTTGTATCTTTTCCATTTCTTAGATTAGTATTAGAGTCGAGTCGAGCTTCACTCGGATCTTCGGAGTTCTTTGGAGTTCTGGTAAAGCTCTTGTATCCTTTTCTTCTTTTGAAGAGTTTATCATAACAATACTATCTTATTCAGAGCTTAAGTTATTTTTTTCATATTTATTTCTTGCTCTTCCTTAGAGTAAAGTTCTTAGCTCTTTTCAGAGTTAAGTTTTGTCTTCCTTTAGTTTTAGTGTAGAGTTTAGTGTTAGCTCTATCGGGTTTTATCTCGCGGGTTTGCTCGCCTTGACCGGGCCGTAAGACGCCTTAGGGAAGTCGGGGATTTCTCTTGACAGGCCTCAAGAGAAATCTTAATCTTCGAGTGCAGACGTGGTGTCTGGCTTGTTGATTAACTAGGAAGTGTGTTGTACCCCACGGAACTGCAGTGGTAGGCGGCAGGTGGTGATAGCCCTGTCCGTCCTTCGTAGTCCACCACGTTCGGGTGTATTCATAACAGTAGTGCTGAGCCCGGAGAACCCCCTCTCTCACCCCGTTCTAGCCGTCGAAGCGAGCTCTGTCCCCGGTATCTAAGCTAGAGTCTAGGCTAAGGCTAGAGTGTCTTTTGCTCTGAGTTAGGAAGTATCTAAGTCCGGTCTCTCCCAACGACTTTCCTTTTCTATAGACTTAGGAGCTTCTGTGTGTCGCTGGTCTTTCAGACCTTCTATCCGGTCATTCACTTGATCATTATCCCTCAAACCTAGAGTTTGTACCCTTGGGTTTTTGGCTTCCCTGCGGAAATATAAATACGATACCCTGGGATAACTCCCAAGGTGAAGTGCTACAACGAGATATATTCTATGCGCTTGCAGAATCCATTTTGCATACAACGACACATATCTTCGCGCTCTTGAGCGTTGCTAAAAACGTGACGCTAAGGAGTGCCAACATACACCCATGTGTTTGCAGCTAGCGGATCAATCGGTCCGCTACCCACTCGAAGTCGCGAAAAACGTGCCAGTCAAGATCAGGGATTTCTTCGTCCCTGTGGATTTCATTGTTCTTGACATGGAAGCTGAAGCCAAGAACTCTCTCATTCTTGGGAGACCATTCTTGAGTACCGCGAATGCGAACATCAACGTGGGGAGAGGGACCATTCAACTTAGTATCAATGGAGAAACTGAAAATTTCTCCTTCCGTCCCAAAGAACCCCCTCAGCAAGTCAATATGGTCGGAGAAATCGTACCCAAAGGTGCCAAGTTACCAAGCATAGAATCACTCATGAGATTGGTGGAAGCCTTCGCCGCCAAAGAAAAGAAGAGGCATGACCGCTATCATGTTCGGCGAAGGATATCGAGAACCAAAGCTCTGGAAGAGCAAGCAAAGCAAGATAAGGAGGTTGAATCCAAGCCCCGTCTGATCCGAAAGGAATGGTGGGCAAAAGCAAACCAGAACAAAGATTCAGAGAGTTCCGCTCAGGACGTAAAAATTGAGCCGTCGCCATAAGGTATATGGTACGTATCCAGGCATTGCATATAGAATAGGTTTTTATTTCTTGCATTGCTTAGCATGCATATATATATATATATATATATATATATATATATATATATATATATATATATATATATATATATTCGGCCACATTTCTGGCCGGCCGGCCCCACCTGCCAGCAATAATGGCCAGATCACCACATGGAACAAGCAATGATCGTGCATGGGCATTACACGAGAGAGATGGAGAAATTTGGGCAGCCCACTAGGCCGTTCGGCCCCATCCAGGGCGTCCTCCCTCCAATGTTTCTATCCCATCTTCACCAACCAAGAGCACCACGAGCATGGCACTGACCACCGACAGCAGGATGGGCACGACCGGCGCCAGCACCAGGCCGAACGGCCTGGCTCAGGCCGGCCGGCCTCCCCCTGCCTCGCCCCTATAAAAGCCGGTGCTCAGCTCTCAAGAAAGTCGCCCCAAGTGCAGGTATGCAAGCTTCCGCTACGTTGCACTCCTTCTCTGCTCTAAAAATTCTCGAGAATCTCTAAGCAAGCTAGAGTTCAACCACAAGAAAATTCTGCTAAAATTTATCTTTAAAATCTCGTGTGAACAAACCCTTTCCGGTTGAGCAAGAACGATTGTGGTGGTTCACACCCCACAAGAACGACTAACCGAGTTGTGGAGAGTAAAATCCCACAAGGACGCCTAACTCTTTTTGCCTAACTCGTGATTATCCTTCGGGTATTGTGAACTAATCTTTTACAGGAAATCATGTGGACTAATGCAAGAGAGAAGGCACTGGGAGTGGTGTCCAAGCTAGGCCCTTCAAGTTCTAGGAGATCCCGAGGCTCTTCCGCCTCCTGGACACTTTGTCGGTTGATTCATCTCAACACGACACGGTTTCCCAGGAGAGCGAGAGTCAAGAAGTGCCTCAGAACAGGATCCGCATCCGGATCATGACCCGGGTGGAGCACATTCTCCCTAGGAACGAAGAAGAGAGAAAAGTGTTGGACAAGCTCCAGACTCGCGTCTACAGCCACGCCAAGTACTTCGACGCGATGCTGTTAATCAAGACTGGTCTCGGTGGAGACATGGAACGGGCTTTCAACAATGCGAGATGGCATAACTTCTACCCCGTCTCGGAGACAGGTTCACATTTCTTAACTATGGAGTTTTTGATGAGCTCAAACGTTGAGGTTATTCCCACGGAGACAAACATGCGCTTTCGGTTTTTCAACGAGGATTTTGTCTTGACCCCAAAACAGCTCAGTGATGCACTTGGCTTTCACAAGAAGTGTGTCATTGACGCTGAACTCCTGGTGACTAACCACTGGTACAATCGTGCCCAATGGTGGGATAGCATCACGGGTGAGCCGTCTTCTGGGAAAAACAGTATCACCTCCATTCATAACCCCACGCTTCGCCTTCTGGCAAAGTGGATTGCCATGGTAGTCCACCTGCGTGCTGATTTGCGCCTTTGCCTTTTGTCGGATTTAGAGTGCCTTTATGCCATGGTAAAGAAAATCCGTTTCTCGCCTGTCATGAGCATGCTCGATGACTGGCAGAGGTTAGTCACTAGCCGAGCCACAATTGATATAACCTCGTTGGTCACTCGCATTGCCACCTATGTAGGTGCTTTACAGGGCGCTCAAGTTTCCTTCCTTCCCACTTCGGAGGAGTATCAGACCTGCATCGGTTTAGACCACTTTATCCAGGGCCACTTGATGAGAGAAGGCCCTGGCCATACTCTTTTTATGTGTTACCCCGGTTTCCTCGATGAAGTCGAGCTTCCATGCCCGGCTCTCTCGTTGAAATCGGTGAAAAGTCTAACCTTGCAGCTACGAAGGAAGGAACCCGCTCGCCGCAGTGCCGCAGGACCCATGACACGCGGTAGGCAAACCAGGCACGATAGCGAAGCCGGAACATCTACCGAACCTCAGCCCGAGCACCACCAGCAGCAGCAGACCGAGTACCCCACTGCCCAGATGAACTTCGAGGAAATGCTCAACTCCTACCAGGAGATAGGATATGGCCCACAAGTTAGACCATCTGCGTCCGCCAGGTATGACTATGAGAACCCAGTCTCCAGGAGAATCTCAGAGCTCAGTGCCAGGCTAGACACGGTGAGCCTACAACAGCAGGAGTTGAGCGACAACCTCGCTCACAATACCGAGCTCACCCAGCAGAACTGGGGGATGACCACATCCCTGTAGACCGACCTTGGCGGCTTCTTCGACTACATGCACTACGACCCCAACCAGTACTACCAGTGAGCTTCGTCAAAACTTGGGGGAGTCCCTGGTAAGTTCGTAGTACCTTTGTCCGTTTTCCCACCATTGCCTTGCCTTGCCTTGCCTGACCATGATGATGATAATAATCTCTATGAAAAATATATATATATAAATAAAAATAAAATAAAAATAAATAATATAGTCTAAAATAAAATGTTGAATAAAGGATCCAAAAAGCCTTTATGTGTGGAAACATGGTTGATATCCTTGGGAATGATGAATAGTTGCTCTATTTGTGCCCTCTAAGTGCCTCGTTCTTAATCCTCTACTCTTCGAGTATTTGAGTTCATTGGCATTTAAGGATCCTTCATGATTAAATTGTGGGAGCAGAGCATATGTTCATTGTTTAAGTTGTTGTGAGTTTTGATATGGTTTGCTTCGAAGTATAACTGCATGATTAGTAAGGAACCTCTCGGAAGTTTTTATAAAATATTATATGGTAAAACTTCCCGATGGTTTAATGTCCTATCCAGAGCCTAAACAGTTACATTTTATAAGCCACCATATGCTATCTTGAGTTGCTTTGAGTCTTGTCAAATGGTGAAGTCCGCTTGCAGAAGGCACTTGTCGTCTACCGGTCTTTCCATCATACATCCACCTCATTGCTAGCCTTAAAGATGTCTGACTAATCAATGTCCCGCTCCGGGGCTGATGTCCACCGTCGTTGACATATACTCCAACATCTCCACCACAAAATTCATCCCAAAGGTCTCCAAATACTCCACACAAAGTTGAAATCCTCTCTGTTGTCAAAGTGAGAGAAGAGATGCATCAAAAGAAGAAAAAAAAGAGAAAAGCATTTCAAAGTTGTGAGAGAGAGAACAAGGAGTCCCAAGACCTTTGAGCATCATCATCTTCTCCCTGTCCACCAGAAAACCCATGAATTCCAAAGACCGGAATTTGACGAGTGCTATTGCTCGCGAACCACTCTTCAACTCGGCAACAAAAGTAACCAAGGTATGCCTGAAGGACCGAAACGGCGACCAGAGAGGGGGGGAGTGAATGGGAGCCGATAAAAAATCTTTCCAAACGATCCGGCTATTCTCCCAAACCAACTCCGAAACCTCCGAGAGCAATCTTGCCAAGATCACGTAGCCACTGTCAAGCTACTGACCCTAGGAACAAGAAACGAGCAGCGGAACTCGAACCAATCGAAACAAACACCAAAACGACCCGAAACTCGGCTCGATCTAACACACCCAGGGGGGGCGGTTAAACCGGCCAGGGGGGGCGGTTAAACCGCCCTGGCCTGGGAACCTCGGGAGAAAGTCAAAACAAAAGTGGATCTTCCAAACCGCTTGAGCTCTTGAGGCGAGATTTTGGTCAGATGATCTAGACCTCCAGTGGAGTGTTTTCCCAAAAGATCTCGGCCTCTAACTCAGTATAACTCCCGGAATCGCAGATCTCGCGAAGAACACCATGACCTCGAGTTCATCCCGAAAATCTCAAATCCAGAGCGATTCTCGGCGTTTGGGGGCAAAGGATCACCAGCAAAAGAGGCACAAGGCACTCATACGTGAATCCCCCAAAGAAATCCGAGAGAAAACGCTCGGGAACAAGAAGAACGAAAATCCCCCAAAAATAGCTCCGAAAATACCCACGAAAATAGAAAAAGGAAAGGGAGCTCGGGAAATCAAATCATGGCACAAAGATGAGCAGCACAAACTCAATCACATAACCATGAATTCACCTATACAAACTAGGAATGATTCGAAGTAGTTCTAGGTGGAGGGGATGAAGGGAAAACAAGTTCAAAGTAAAACCTAAAGAGATAACTAGAGAGATGACAGCCACCAGCCCTGAAGGGGCCTATTAGTAGTCCAAGTGGTGGTGTCCTAAAGACTAAACTACCCCTAAGTGATACATACCCCTCAGGGGCAAATTTGACATTTTGATCTCAGATATTTTCCGGCTCGGGCACCTTCCACTGCAAGCTAGCTTCCCTCCGACGCAAGCCTTGCAGTCACGCCGCGTGTCCTCCGGATCGAAGCTCCTCGACGCCGTTCTTGGGCCAGCCCAGGGGGGGCGGTTAAACCGGCCCTGGGGGGCGGTTAAACCGCCCCTGACAGCCCAACCAGGCCCAGCTGCCCAAGTCCGCCTCGTCGAGTCCTCGGTCCTTGGTTTTGAGGCCCAAACCAAGGGAAACCGTCCACCGATGATTTTGTGGCCAAATCACCAAACCCCGCGCGCAAACTTCGGTTGTTAGCCGCCACCTTGCGCCGGCTTCTCGTCCGCGTACGAGCTTCGGTTGTGAGCCGCTACCTCGCACCGGAACCACGTCCCCTTGCTCGTTCTTGCCAGCATGTGAACCGCACTTGATCCACCGGCCACCGGGTCCCTCGAACCAAGCCTACTTGTCTCTCCGCTCCTCGGAGGCCGCCATGGCTAAGACCTTTCGCGCCTGTTCTTCACCTGCACCAATGCAACCAAGCCGCATTCTACACCTGCAATACTTGAGCCAAGGGAAACGTCAATCCACACCACGTTGTCAATCACTCATCACACCAGGAAGCGACCATCCACCGGTCCTCGGACACACTGGGTCCTCAATCTCCCCCTTGATGAGTGCATTGACAACACACACATAGTAACCAATTGATATGAAGAAAATATAAAAGAAATCGAAAACAAGACTCAAGCAAGTGACTAAAAGCAAGAACAAGCCGAGAACAAAGTCACTCTGCAAGAGAAAGCTCCAGAAACGCCGACCCTTCAAGAAGAAGCGAAAGGGCTCAACACCATCGGCAAAAGAGCAAAAGCACAAAGCACAAATCACAAACTTCAAATCCTCCAACTCACTTTTCAGGACTCTCAAAGCACTCCCCCTGCAAAGATGCAACTCCCCCTGAACAAGTGAACTTGTGCGTGCGAAAATCACTCGAAAATGGCTCAAACCATCACAAACCTTGTGCTCTCAGCACAGGGGCGGTTAAACCGCCCAGGGGGGGCGGTTAAACCGCCCCTGGCAGATGACCAAAGTGAAAATGCCCAAAATTTCACAAATCAACTCGCAACGATGCCGTTCCAACTTGAAAACCTTCCAAATATGCCCAGCAAGATATTCGAATGATCAAACTCTCAGAAACTTCGCAAATTTTCAGAAAACCTCATTGGGCAAAAACTTCAACCTCTCACACAATTTCGACAAAATCTAGAGCAAAATCTTTCTTCTAAGTTCAGCAGCGACTCCCCCTTGCCAAATGCTCCAGAAATTCTCCCCCTTGTTGACAATGCACACATCAAGGCAAAATGTACAAAATGCAACTACAAGCTTCTCAAATATACAATGAGCAATACAAAATGCTACAAGTTAGAGAAGAGGCATACAAGCTAGTTCATCATGTCACACGGGCATTGCCATCAAGAAGGTGAAGACATATATCCAATTGACAAAGCCATGAGCAAATTTTGGATTTTTATCAAAAATGTCACCGCATGAGCAAAGTCCTAACCATGGATTGTTTAAGCAAAAATAAACTTCATCTCACCAAAATCATGAAAGGACAAGCATTCTTGACAAAAGATCATCATAAACGCCCAAGTTCTACCTCATGTCATGTCAAAGCACGGAGCCATGTGTTCACTTCTCATGGGAGACTTCTCCGGCAAACAACATGCAACCGCTTAGCACCCATGTGTGCAAGTGTGTGCAATGGTGAAAGCATAGAGACATGAGCATAATTTCAGCAAATATATCTTTTTCTCAACTTTCTTCTTTCATGCATAGACATCTCATTTTTCAAGTTTTTCAAGATAAGCATGGTACATGAAATGTCTTTGCGACAGAAAGAAGCTTATGCTCCTCCACAAGATAAAGCATGGGCTAAACATTTACAATGACAAAGGTCTTTGACCCATTGAAAAGAATATCACACCCTAACATGATCTTAAGCAAGATATAGCCATTTCGGCTCAAACAAGACATGCAAAGGCATTTACTCATGGGTGTAGGAATTAAGTTCAGTTTGTCATTTTAATTCAAAAGAGACTATCTCAATAGAATATATATCAAACCATCAAGAGCATAGCCATCCATCCAATCAATCCCTAGCCAGCCTGCCTAAACTCTAAAATGTAGCAAGTTGTACCAATCACTGCATATAGGAGAAGCTCATCCTAAGATATGATACAAAAGATGAAATCAAGATACAAAAGCAAGCAAAATATACATCAAGATACAAAGATGGTACAAAAATATACATATGCTACAAGAGAAGCCTCCAAAACTCAGCTCAGAAAACCGCACACACACCAAGTTCCCCTCGCAAGCGGGTGAAGGTAACTTGGTCAAGTGGCTTAGTGAAAATGTCTGCAAGCTGGTTTTGGGTAGAAACGTGGGCAAGCTCAATATCTCCTTTCTCCACATGATCTCTCAGAAAGTGGTACCTCACTTCTATGTGTTTGGTTTTGGAATGAAGCACGGGATTTTTGGCTACGCTTATGGCACTGGTGCTATCACAAAGAAGTGGAACATGGGACATGTCTAAGCCAAAGTCTCTCAAGGTGTATGTGATCCAAAGCAACTGAGAACAACAGCTAGCAGCAGCAACATACTCGGCTTCAGTGGTGGATTGGGCTACGCTAGACTGCTTGCGAGAAGACCAAGACACAAGAGACGATCCAAGAAACTGACACTGACCAGAAGTAGACTTGCGATCAACACGACATCCAGCAAAATCCGCATCAGAAAAACCATGAAGTGCAAGAGTGGAATCGGCAGAATACCAAAGACCCAGCTCAGGAGTAAACTTGAGATACCTGAAAATCCTCTTGACGGCCTGACGATGTGACGTCCTCGGTGAAGCCTGAAAACGAGCGCACAGACACACGCTGAACTGTATGTCCGGCCTCGTCGCCGTCAAGTAGAGGAGGGAGCCGATCATGCTCCGGTACTCCTTCTGGTCCACTGGTTCTCCGTCCTCATCCGCATCCAAAGCTGTAGTCGTACTCATCGGCGTAGTCATCGGCTTGGAGTCGCTCATGTCGAATTTCTTGAGAATGTCCTTGGTGTACTTGCTTTGGTGCACAAATGTCCCATCCTTGGTTTGCTTGATCTGCAGCCCGAGAAAGAACTGCAACTCTCCCATCATCGACATCTCAAATTCCCTGCTCATATCATCTGCAAACTTGGCAACAAGATCATGAGAAGAGCCACCAAAAATGATATCATCCACGTAAATCTGAACGATTAAAAGATCTTTGCCATTTCTCAGCAAGAAGAGCGTCTTATCAACCTTCCCCATCACAAACCCCTTGCTAAGCAAGAACCCTCTCAATCTACCATACCACGCTCTGGGTGCTTGCTTTAGGCCATATAAAGCTCGGTGGAGTTTGTACACTCGGTGTGGGTATCTCTCACTCTCAAAACCCGGGGGCTGCCTCACATACACTTCTTCCTCGATCACCCCATTCAAGAAGGCACTCTTCACATCCATTTGGTACAATTTGAACCCTTTAGCAACTGCAAATGCTAGAAGGATCCGAATTGCCTCCAAACGGGCAACAGGAGCAAATGTCTCCTCATAATCTATCCCCTCCTGCTGCGAAAACCCCTGAGCAACCAACCTCGCTTTGTTTCTCACAATCTCACCACTCTCATCCCTCTTGTTCTTGTAACACCCACTTGGTTCCTATGGGATGGCAATTTGGAGGTGGTTCTACTAACTTCCACACCTGATTTCTCTCAAAGTTTTCAAGCTCTTCATGCATGGCATTGACCCAATCAGAATCAGATAAAGCGTGTCCAACATTTTTGGGCTCAAAAGACGCGACAAAAGCAGAATGAGCATAATGAGAGATGTTCTGTGACCTCGACCGTGTAGTGCGTTCATCCATGTTCCCGATGATCTTCGAAGGTGGATGATCCCTCTGTACCAGCCGGGGAGCTTCTCGCCTCGAGATTGCCTCCCCCTCAACATCAGCTTCCACTTGAACTCGATCTGGTGCGCGACTCGACGAAGGTGTAGCAGAGGGGCCGTCGTCGAACGTCGTGGTAGTAGTGGAAGTAGAAGGTACACGATCTCCACACGGTGCCTGAAATTCCTCATCATCTTCATCATCAGGCTGTTCTTCCTCAAAGATGGGCTGTCCCAAGTCATCATCACCTGCACACTCAAAAGCAGAAGAGCTACACGGAATGGTCTCGTCGAAGGTGACTTCGCAAGTCTCCATGATTTGGTTAGTTTCAAGATTGAGCACACGATATGCTCGAGAATGATTAGCATAACCAAGAAAAATTCCATCCATCGAACGAGACTCAAACTTGTCCAAATTTCCTTTCTTCAAGATGAAACACTTGCAACCAAAAACCCGAAAGTGACTCACACGGGGGGAACGACCATGGAAAAGCTCATAGCAAGTTTTCTTCTTGAAAGCACGAAGGAAAATCCGATTTGAAACATAGCAAGCTGTGTTCACCGCTTCTGCCCAATACTTCCTAGGAGTCCTATGCTCATCTAGCATCGTCCTAGCCATCTCACAAAGTGTTCTATTCTTTCTCTCAACAACACCATTCTGACAAGCAACATATGGCGAAGAGTATTGATGTTCGAGACCAAGATCACGACAGAAGGCATCAAAACGAGTGTTCTTAAATTCCGTACCATTGTCGCTACGAATAGCTCTCATGGCACCACCATTACTCTCGTTTTTCAACCTCAAAATCAGATCTCGAACAAATCAAAAGTCTCATCCTTCGACGCCAGAAAGAACACCCACGCATACCGAGAAAAGTCATCAACAACCACAAGAACATACCACTTCCCACCAACTGAACGAACTCGAGCGGGGCCAACCAAATCCATGTGCAAAAGCTCCCCTGGACGCTCAGTCATAACATCTGTCAAAGGTGGGTGAGAAGCAGCAACCATTTTTCCATGCCTACACGGTGCACAAACCAAATCTTTCTCGAACTTGAGCTTGGGCAATCCTCGGATAAGGTCAAGAGCACTCAAGCGTGTGAGTAAATCAAAGCTCACATGACCCAATCTCCTATGCCACTTCCAAAGCTCAGAAGAAGTACCAGCGATCAAACAACGTGAAGGACCAAAAGATCGAGAAAAATCAGCACGAAAAATCTGTCCCTCAGGAATGATCATACACACAAGGTCACCTCGAGAATCAAGAATTTTCGAATCACCACGTTTAAAGCGAACCTCATAACCCTCATCAAGAAGCTGAGAAACTGAGAGCAAATTGAAACCAAGATTCTTGACAAGAGCAACTCGCTTCAACATGAAAGTGTCGCTCACCTGAATAGCACCCTCTGACAACACTCTACCTCTACCCTTATCCCCGAAAGTGATGTACTGCCTGGACACCACCGGGGTGAGACTGGAGAACCACTTACCATTACCTGTCATATGTCTCGAGCAGCCAGAATCCATCAACCAAAAGTTCTCCAAGCCTCCCACCTGCACAATCAGAACCGAGAACGAGAATGAGCAAATGACTCGACACTGGGGTTAGCACAGAACGAGTCAAACCAGTGTCGGGCCATCTGCTCAAAGAAGGGTTAGCAAAATCAGCTCTACCGCGTGACACCCTCTCGTCTCTCACCATCGGACCTCTAGCACCACGCGGGGGAAAACGTGGCCTAGACTCTCTTCTAGCCTCAAAGCCATGGTCGAACCTCCCTGAACCAAACTGACCGCGAAACGGAGGCCGCCTAGCAAACTCACGAACAACAGGAACACCACGACTAGCAACTACAGGAACTGTACGCACAAAAGCGTCGCCTCTCGGCCAGGGTGAACGAGACACAGGCACACTACGAGAAGAGTAGTACCTGTCCCTGTTCCCCACCTCCTTCTCTCTTCTCACCTCCCTCTTCTTCCTCCAACAAAACTCCTCAAGGTGACCATCCCTTCCACAATGCTCACAATGGACAGCCAAACGGAAGGCTGTAAAGGTTGGTTCTGTAAGTTGTGCGAAACTGATTGCATCCCGAAATTCTGATAGTCTACACGGTTCTTCCCTGTACACCACAGCATTGTCTTTAGCCTCCTATCCGAGTCCAGTTGGAAACACACTTCTAGGCCAGCATCCGTGTCTTTCATACTTTCGAGCAGTGCCAATGTTTTTCCCATGTCATCCTTCAGGCTTTCACGTGCTAATGATGCACAGATGGACTTAACTGTCTCTCTTCTCATCCCGGTCACTGGTGTCCTGTCAGTTAAACCCAAAACGTTGCATATTCTGCCTAGGCTCATGTTGTTCTCCCCTCAGCTTCTTAATGAAGTCCTTTGTTGTTGCATCGATGTTTCCATGCGATGGCCACTGTTTTGTTTCTGCATAGCCAACGGATAACTTGTGGTTGTGCGTGTCATCTACTCTTGTAATGTACCATGAGTGGTCACTACGTCGGTGCAGCCTGATGTGCGCTGTACAGTTTGACCGTATGGATGATGTTCTTGGGTTTCTGTCTCGGCCCTGTAGTTTATGCAGCCATTAATCAGACAGTGTTGAAATGTCAGGGAGATGTGCTACCAAACAAAAGAGAAATGCCTGACAATGATGTCAAGTTTCCTACCTCGCAAGAGCACACTATGTCGAGCCTTGTTCGGTAAGGACTGTTATTTTTCCTATCTCTCCCAGTCCTAACACCGAATCCTTTTTCCCACGAGTAGAGGTTGTAGAAATCTTTAGCTTCTTCAGCGCTGTTGAAAGTTAGACCAATGTGTGGGTAAAATATTGGTCCTTCCTGGTTGCCTTCAGCCCGGTGGATTGCTCTCAATATTGCACTCTCTTCCATCGGGGCATGCCTGAAGTCTGGACCGCTCCGTGCCCTCCTTCTGCATTTTCAGAAAGACGGGCATTAGCTACAAGTAAACGGAAACTTGAACTAGTAAGCAGCAAAGGCGGATCGATGACACACAGGTTACAACAATTGCAGAAAAACTTGCCTTTTCAATTTGGTTGTTATGGTTTCAAGTGTACCTTTGCATGGATGCAAATTGCAGAAAGAATAGCATTTTCCTTTTTTTTTTATTCTTTCAACTCTGCCTTAGCATTCATCCTTAGTTTACTTTTGTCAATGGATGATTTGTATGGATATGTGCACAATATATTCGCTCTCTTCCGTAATATAAGGTCAGATGGAAATGTAGTTGTTGTTAGTCAGTTTGGCTTTGTATTGTACTACATTGTGGCTAGGAAGCAACAGATTGAGCCCAATTGCAGTGGTAGTCCTTTGTAATACGTATTTAGTTACACCATGACTCACCCTGGCCTTGTTCCTCGCTGCAATTGAGATGGGATTGCTGGCCCGATAGCGGTGCTAACTTGGATTGATGCGTTGCTGCCTGTCGCTGGGTGCTCAACGGTCAGCAAGGGCTCTCTTTGCAACAAATTCGCTCTGCTCAATAATAAGGTTCAGCACCATACATCAGGTTGCAGAGAAACAAAACTAGATGGAGGTTTACATGTTTGTAGCAACTCACCCAGAATTTGTTCCTCCGTCAGTCACAGATGATGGCCGTGTAGTATTGGGCTGTACCACGGCAAACGGCTCTGATGTGAATCTATGAGTTGTGGCCGAGGCAACGAGTGAGGAGCGTACATGATTGAACCCATGAGGTTGGTTTATTTTGCCCAATTGTGCTTACCCTGTTCTTGTTGAGCGCCCTGTTCCAGATGGCTGCCCTGCTTCCACCAGCTGTCCTCCTGAGAGTGAATCACCCATGCTGGGACCGTTGATGGGGATCGGCATTAAGGTTCCATTATCAATTCTAGCATATATGCGAATGCAATTAGCCAGTACCATAGAGGATCCCAAAGGGGAACAAACGTGCAGTGTAAATTCAGACTTGCTCATCGGTTTACCTTTCTCCTGATTTGTCATTGTCCGGATGTACAAAGGCCTGCGGCGTTGCGTTGGATGCTCCGGCAGTCCCCTCGGCGGTTGTAGCTGCCATGATCCCGCCGGAACCGCTGCGGATGGACCAGGCCGGAGTCGATCTCTTCCGGCGTGTACCTTCAGATGCTTGTTTCTCTGAGGGAATGGTTGGACGCAGTCGATTTGCCGGAGGGAGTAGCAGATCTACGCGTCTTCCATTATCTGGAAGGGAAGAAGGCAGTAGAGGATTCGATTTTTCTGTGCGTCAT
The DNA here is from genome assembly GCA_015476505.1 of Urochloa ruziziensis. Taxonomy (NCBI): domain Eukaryota; kingdom Viridiplantae; phylum Streptophyta; class Magnoliopsida; order Poales; family Poaceae; genus Urochloa; species Urochloa ruziziensis. The sequence continues at coordinate 42,524,792 of CM027118.1, read as the reverse complement.
GGGGGAGACGAGGGTGACGAGTCTGGTGGGAGAGGTGCGGGAGCCGAATGCCGTCCGTGATGCGTCCCGGGTGCCTTCCCCCCCCCCTGGGATCCAGTGCAGTCTCTATAGTGACTGCAACATCTAAACAGGACCCAGGTGGAGGCGCTCCAGCACCGCCGGCAGGATGAGCGAGCAGGGGAACTCGTAGCAGAGCCTGTCGGGGTTGTAGCAGCCGTGAGGGAGGAGGTCGACGGTGAGGCGCCTGCAGCAGCTGGCGGCGGCGGAGCGCACCCAGCGGTCGACGCAGGGGGCGTGCCGCCGCCGCAGGTAGGCGAACCTCAACGTCAGCTCCTCCAAAGAAGCCAACGTGTCTCGTCGCGGCGACATGAGGATCGTGTCCACGAGCCGGACAAAGCCCGCCGCGTGCTCGTCTCTGACCTGTTGCTGCTGGCTGAGATCCTCCTCCTGCTCATCAGCCGCCGGCAGCCGGAGCATGTTAGACGGGAGTGCCTCGCCCACACACGCAGCAAGAAGGCGGAGCACGACGCCGACGCACGAGCCACGTCCCTCATGGGCAATGTATCTCATTGCGTCATTTAGTACCGCTAGTGTTACAATCCGGTACTAAAAATAGCGTGTCACTTTAGTCCCGGTTTGTGTTACAAACCGGTACTAAATGGGCCTCCACGTGTTACTTTAAAGGGAATGTATCTCCCACTCAATCACAAGTGATGCATAGGTGGGATGGTAAGGAAGCTACGCGCGAGGCCGGAGGTCGTGAGTTCGAATCCTCGCAGCCGCGTTTGCGTACACGTTAGTCTCGAAAGTTTAGTACCGGTTCCACAACCAGTACTAAACACGCCTTCCGGCTCGGTACTGAAGGTCCTTTCTCTACTAGTGGATAAAAGCTACTGGCTGCTATACCTCCGGAAGCTCTTGGTCGTGTTTAGATGGGAGGGTGAAAAGTTTTCGAGATGTTACATCAAAGAAAATTTATCATTTAGGAGTAGTAAATGTAAACTATTGGTAAAACTAATTACGGATCTAGCCAGCAAATCGTGAGACAAATCTAATGACGGTAATTAGAGGGTAATTAATTAACAATTAGCGGACGATTACTAAGGTCCTTTCTCTACTAGTGGATAAAAGCTACTAGCTTCTACTAGTGGATAAAAGCTACTGGCTGCTATACCTCCGGAAGCTCTTGGCCGTGTTTAGATGGGAGGGTGAAAAGTTTTCGAGATGTTACATCAAAGAAAATTTATCATTTAGGAGTAGTAAATGTAAACTATTGGTAAAACTAATTACAGATCTAGCCAGCAAATCGCGAGACAAATCTAATGACGGTAATTAATTAACAATTAGCGGACGATTACTAAGGTCCTTTCTCTACTAGTGGATAAAAGCTACTAGCTTCTACTAGTGGATAAAAGCTACTGGCTGCTATACCTCCGGAAGCTCTTGGCCGTGTTTAGATGGGAGGGTGAAAAGTTTTTGAGATGTTACATCAAAGAAAATTTATCATTTAGGAGTAGTAAATGTAAACTATTGGTAAAACTAATTACAGATCTAGCCAGCAAATCGCGAGACAAATCTAATGACGGGTAATTAGAGGGTAATTAATTAACAATTAGCGAACGATTACTGTAGCATTACCGTTGCAAATCTTGGATTAAGTAGGCTCGTTAGATTCGTCTCGCGACATACACTCCATCCATGTAATGAATTATTTTTTCGTCTACATTTAGTGCTTCATGCATGTAAGATTCTCTTTTAAATTTTTTTTCGCATGGCAACTAAACACGGCGCTTGTACCGTCGTCGTCATGGCACGACTCCATCCTAATCGGTCAAGCTTAATTATTTTTGTAACCTAGTAAATAATACTAATTAATGCTGAATACCCAACGGGATCGGAACAGCTCTCCACTCAAAATTCCATAGGCTTGCTTGTGTCACCCCGGCCCGTACAAATGCCAGCATTTTATATAGCCTACTCGTTCGAAACGCTGTTGGTCCTCTCGATAACCGGATCCGAATCCAAATTGATTTCTAAGATAAAGTTCCCGTAAAGTTCATGCCGCCGGTCCGTTTCGGTGGGCTTGGCTGAAGAGAATAATCCGGCTGGTTCAATAGTATTATATGAAAAAATAATCTATTGTGCTAGGCTAATAAACCATCTTCCCTTTCAATTTGGCGACCACAACTTAAGGCAGCCATTTTAATTTCTTCTCTGGGGCAAAATAAAAAACGCCTATACATTCGACAAAAGCAAATGAAATCCCTAAAAAGCAATTTAGTAGCATATATCTCCTATTCAAAATCCTACCCTTCTGTTTTTTTCTATCGGAATGCCTAGCGCCCGGACGTCCGAAGACGTAGCGGGAGCCGCTAATTTGCGGGCGGCCGCATAGCGCGCGCCGTGCGGTCGCATGCTGCGACAAAAGCGGCGCCCCCACCAGCCTGGATGCATGCCAGCTTTCACGGTAGGCAGGCGGGCCCCATTCATCAGAAAAAATATTTTTTCTTCTAAAAAACATTTTGAGAAGAAAAAATATTTGAAGGAAAAAATTATACAGCACAAGAAATTTGTCATAAAAACATTTCACGAAAAAAAAATTTGCAACAAAAATCTTGAGCGAGCCAACTTTTGCTTGCTTGTTTGTGACAAAATTCTTCAGAATTTTTTGCAACAAAATTTTGTCAACAAACTTTTGCTTGCGACAAAATTTTTCAGCGTTAAAATTTTGTCAACAAACTTTTGCTTGTGACAAAATTTTTCAGCGTCAAAATTTTTGCAACAAAATTTTGTCAACAAACTTTTGCTTGTGATAAAAAACTTTAGCGCCAAAATTTTTGCAACAAAACTTGCGACAAAAATCTTCAGCGCCAAAATTTTTGCAACAAAATTTTGTTCAACCAACTTTTATTAGGTCCCACCAACACTCAGGCTACAAGAGGAGTCCTCGCGCGCGGGAGGTGGGGGAGCGAGCGCACGGGCCAGCCGGTGCGCTCGCCCCCAGATTTGGGATCGCGAGACGTAGCTCCTGTCAAACACTCCTACATGATGGTGCAACGGTTGATTTTTCATGTTTCAATTGCTGATTTTTCATGTTACAACGTTTTGTTCTGAAAACTTTCATGAAATATGCACTCAATGTTGCAACGAGAATTTTTTAATGCCCCGGATCCATATGTTTTACTATGTTTCAGTATAATTTTTTCAATATTGTAGTTATATGATAGTGATGTTGCAATAGTTTTGTTTTGATGCTGTACAAAATTGAACAATGTTGCATGCAACAGAGCTCTGTTGTTGCGACGGGAATTTTTACTTTTCTCATCCAGATATTTTACTGTGTTTCAATACGTGGTTTCTGATGTAACAAACATAAATTTTCGATGTTGTAAGTATGTATTTTTGATGCCATCGGACATCTTACCTGGAGCATTACCTGCATTACCCCGAAAAAAAACTGACGGCGAGCAAAGTTTTCTCCAAATTTGACTAAACTCAGAAATCTGTTGGACATGATTGATATTCCAGCAAATCAAGCACACACGATAAGTTGTTCTACTTCCTTGGCACTTTCTAAAAAAAAAAGGCATAACCCTCAAAGGCACCTATACCGCTACTCGCCATGAGGGTTAAGAAAAAACTAAAAAAAAGAAGAGGAAAGTCATATAGCATAGTTAAGCAAGCTCGTTTTATTTTTCAAGCCTGTATTCTAATGTCCCCGCCATACACACTATCAAATATTGCACACCATAAATATGGGGAAAGAAACACAGGCATTTCAATCGTACAAGAGAAGCATGTCACAACTATGCCTTACCTTGTTCTGCACACCAACAGAACCGATACCATGTTCCATTTTCTCTAGGGACTAGGTTGTCAATCCCTTGCGAAGCAAATCTTTCAAAGAACCAAAAAAGAAGAAGAAGAAGAAGAAGAAGAAAAACAAGGTTTCAATGGTACCATATAACACGTCTTACCTCATATCACATTTTCTTACTGCATTATGCTAATAAGGTCACGCAGATCGAGGATGTTTTGAGTTCACTTTAGAATTTGATATATACTCTAGAACTCAGGCACAGCAGGTGAACAAGGAAAATGTGCTTTGCAAGATTCAAAACACAACTTAAACAGTAACGCTAGAGTTGCCTGGCATAGCCTCTGTTGAATTTCATAAAAATGCTAACTATTATGTGATTTATACAGAAATACTAGACAATAAAAAATGAACCATATAAAGATGTATTCATATCAGTCAAGTCAAACTGATCTGTTTTGATACTCAAACTGATGTTTAGACGGAAAAAACAGGGAAGAACGATGCCAGGTTTAAACCCAAGCCAAATTAAATCCTTCTATAACAGCCAGTGATCCACGGGTGAGCTTACTTGGGTAAGGAAATAGCCATATAGAGGTAAACCTTGTCATAAGCATCTATAAGAAAACACCATGACCTTCTTCATGTCTCTACTCTCTAGTATGAAGTTGCCTCTCATAGCGCATATGATCTATCCTTATGGACTTTCAGCATATCAGGAAGATTTTTCTACATGTCTATAACATGCTGGTTAGTTTGCATACAATTTGGAGGACTGAAACTATATGTTCTGGAGATTTTAGGATGGATTATGTGCCCCTGATGCTGATTCTATCTGGTACAAAGAGATATGCTAATGCACATTACAAGCACCTCAACCACATGAGAATTTAGGTTTAGGATGCATTCTACTCGACATAGTCCAATTCTGTTGTTCTCTTCCGCTTTACTCCTGCAAAGGCTTGTTTTGGCTTCCCAATGCGCTCTTCCAGCAACGCAATCCTATCAGCAAAACTAGTAATTCCAAGGGACATAATTTGTGATCCTCCGTGCATTTGGAAATTGACCTCAAACAGGTCAACTCTTCATCCTCATACTCCTGTGTGCAGAAAAATTACATATACTCAATAGGGATAAGATTTGCAACATATAGAAAGTCTTGAGGATTAGATATATGACATGCCACATAACGGTTATTGGATATATACACAATAATGGAAATAAGTCGCCAGGCCAAACAAAAATTAGAATTCATCAGCATGAGAAAAGATGAAAAGCGTACCGATGCCAGCCCATCAATGTCATGTTTCCTTTCGTGCTCAAGTTTGTCCATGATGTGAGTGAGCGTTGACTCAACAGGGAAAGCATTCTGAAGCTCAAATGCGAGGATAATGCGAATTGCCTGAAGATGCATATCCTTATTTATCATTTCGACGACGACTACTGTAGGAGAAAAGAAGTTTGCAATTAGGCAGGAATGGATCATGGATTATTTGGTAGTCCCAATGTTATTGGGGTTTAGCGGAAGATGGAATTAAGTAGATTCTCTCACCCCGCATCCTCTTAACGAAGCAATGAAAACCAACAGATTTTCAAAGGCATCTAACACTAGCCGTAAATCTCAAAGGCATGAACACTGCTACACACCCTGATGATGAGGGTTACAGAAAATATTATAAAAAGAGGAAGTCCTAAAGCATTATAGTTAAACAAACCACGTTTCTTTTCAGCCTCTACCTAATGTCCTAGCAATCAATACTCAACAAATATTATGCGCAGTAAACAAAAAAATTAAAAGCAAGGGCACCGGATCATTAAAAACAAAGCATGTCATGGAATATGCCTTTGAGAATGCAGCAAACTGAGATCACATTTCCTTTTCTCTCGGGTGTCAGTCCTTATCAAATCAAATCTGTCGAATAAATAATCAAAGTTTCAAGTGTATCATATCATTTCTTGCTTTATATCACATTTTCACAATGCATTAAGCTAAATGGGACACACAAGTCCGGTTTAGAGTTTTGATGATGCTCCAGAACTCATGCATAGCATGTCCCCATGGAAAAGGTACGTCACAAGATTTAAAACGCTACTTCAACGGTACATTTGAGTCGTCAGGTCTATACCCTGTTGAATTTGCTAGAACCTGTAACTATACTTTATATTGAATAAATGATAAGAAATAAGCCAAACAACTAGAATAAAACCATTTATGATGTATTTATATCAGGCCAAGTCAACTGATCATTTTTATACCCAAACTGATCTTTGTAAGGAAAACAAGGATGATGCTCAATTTAAACCTAAGCCAAATTAAATCCAACTGTCACAAACAACAAAACATAGGTGGGTTTACTTAGCAGGGAAATACCAAAACAGGCCAAGCTTATCATAAGCATGTTTAACCAAAATAGCATAACCTTCTTTCTGTCTTACGAGGTTCCATGACTGAAGTTCACTAATTCAGGATACAAATAACAGTAAGGCTCACTACATGTTTACAACATGCTGGTTAGTCCGCATATAATTTGGAGGTCTAAAGCTATTTGATCCAGTGATTTTAGGATTGATAATGACACTATGTGCACCTAACGCTGATCCTATCCCAAAACCATCTGGGATGCATTCTACCCAAGACAGTCCTCTGTTGTTCTCTTCCGCTTTGTTCCTGCAAATGCTTGTTTTGGCTTCTCAACATGCTCTTCTAACAACACAATTCTCTCAGCAAAACTAGGAAATTCTGAGGGACATAATTTGTGATCCTCCATGCATTTGGAAATTGACCTCAAAAGAGTCAACTCTTCCTCGTCATGCTCCTGTGCAGAAACAATTACATGTATTCAATTAGGATAAGGTTTGTAACATATAGAAAGTCTTAAAGATTCGATACATAAAACATGTCCAATAAGGGTTATCAATTATACACAATAAAGGAATAAGTCACCAGGCCAAACATAACATCCTGTGAACCACACACATGTAGGTCGCCTTTCTTTAAATTGGAATTCAGCATGAGAAAAGATGAAAAAGCATACCAATGCCAGCCCCTCACTGTCATCTTTCCTATCGTGCTCAAGTTTCTCCATGATGTGAGTGAGCGTTGACTCAACAGGGAAAGCATTCTGAAGCTCAAATGCGAGGATAATGTGAATTGCCTGAAGATGCATATCCTTATTTATCATTTCAACGACGACGTCTGTAGGAGAAAAGGAGTTTGCAATTAGGCAGGAACGGATCATGGATTATTTGGTAGTGCCAATGTTATTGGGTTTAGTGGAAGATGGAATTAAGTAGATTCTCTCACCCCGCATCCTCTTCACGAAGTGCTTGGAGCACTTGAGCACCTTGGCGCAGGCTGAGACGTCGGCAGCAACCAACAGCTCGTACAGCTCCTGCGCCGGGAACTCGACGGGCACTCCGAAGGCGGCCATGAAGAATGCGAGGCCGCGAGCTCCCCTAGCACCGGCGTCGCCGACCCGGCCGCTGACGCGCAGAAGGCGGCTGCGCCATGTGAGCGCCGCCTCGCGCGCCTCCTGCCGCAGCCCAGCATCGCTGTGGCCCCGCTCCCGGCTGCGGGGGCACCCGGCGCGCACGTAGAGCTCGAGGAGGAGCATGCAGGCGGCCTCCGCGTCGCGGCTCTCGGCGCAGATGTAGTAGCGGCCGACGGTGCGGAGGACGAGCGAGGCGGGGTCGTCGGCGCGGCGCAGCGCGGCCGGGCCCACCTGGCGCAGCCACTCGCGGTCCCGCACGTGGGCGGTGACGAAGCGGCGGAGCTCCCTGAAGTTCATCTGCTTGCACCTGAGCTCCAGCTCCGCCGCCGACGGGTCGCCGTACTTGCGCTCGCGGACGGGATTGGGTGCGGACCTGGGCACGGGCTCGGGTGCGGGGTCCGGCGCGGGCTTGGGGTTGGGCTCCAGCTCCGGCTCTGGTGCGGGACTGGGCTGCCGCTCCGGTTCCGGCGAGGGAGTGGGCTCCCGCTCCGGCACGGCATTGGGTTGGGGAACCTGGGGCTCCGGCGCGAGATTGGGCCCGTGCGGCACCCTCTCCGGCGGCTCTGGCGCAGGGCTGGGCTCCCGCTCCGGTTCCGGTTCCGGCGCGGGATTGGGCTGGGGCTCGGCGGCGGGGAGGGGTTTAGGGAGGGATTCTGGGCCGGGGAAGAGGACGGTGAAGGTGGCGGCGATGGAGGCGACGTCGAGGATGACGGAGTTCCACTGGTCGAGGAATTCTGCGAGGGTGTCGCTGTAGGAGGCGAGGCTGTGGACCGACTGAAGCATGGCCGCGCGGGAGGAGGCGGCGGCGGAAGCGGGAGGCGGCGACGGCGGCATGGCGCGGGGAGGGAGAAACGGAGACGCGACGAAGGACGTGGGGGATTTTGGAAGGGACCCACCGAACCGCAGCCCAGGTGGGCGCTGGAACTCAACTTGCTGGATCACGCGAGACGCAGCGAGGACGCACCGTATACCAACTCAAAGTATACTCCAGACACATTTTAACTTGACGAAAAAATGGATAAACGCTACACATTTTAGAGACGAGAGGCTAACTTTGTTTGGACAGTCTTGCTAGGCAGCCCACCCAACCGGTACATCAAGCAACATGTGAATTTCAGATTTAAGCGTGTAAAGATTTCAGATAGGAGGAGATGCAACAAAAGACATCTCACCCAAGCTAAAGAAAGATTCGCCAACATTCACGACAGTACGGTTCACAACAATCAACAGTTCTCTCCTCAACAGAGCGAGCAATACCATCGACTGAAAAACTCTTGTTAGCATCCACAAGATACATAACTACCCTGACACAAGGCATGCGATCCTGAGAGGGTAATGCGGGTATTTTCTGCCCCCCACGAAAACTGGTATTGGTCCCAGGTGATACAGCCATATCCGTGCATGCCTTCTGCAGGCCATATCTGCATGCCTTCAATCCTGCAAATAAACACAGCCAAGGTGATGTTACTACAAACACAAAGGGGTGTTTTCGCCTAGTATGGAACCAAACAAATGAAGATACACTACCTCTTGAATTGGGGTGCTTTCGTCGTCTTGTTTCTGTCCATCAGCCTCATTATCTTGGTTCTGACCATCTGTATCCATCTTGTCAGCTTCCTCTGAAGCTTCAGCCATGTTTGCATCAGGTTTGGGCATTGCAAACTCAGCAGGAACTTGACCAGTGCTCAATGCCTGACACCCAAAAACAAGCTCTTAGGTGGTTACAGGCCCAAAAACTAAAGGGAAAAAACATCTGAACAGAAGTCATAAGACATTACCTTCTCTAGCCGTGCAGCTTCCTCAAGAGTGTGAGTATTTGCAATAGCAGCCTACAAGCACACAACAATCGTCAGTAAATAAAACAAGCAGAGCTATTGCGCGAAACATGCAGTGGAAGTTATCATTCATCGCAAACTCACATGGAATACCAATTGAATACTATTCTAAAGCTAGTGAAAATTTGGATAAGAATTTCCAATGCAAAAACTAAATTAACAGGATCCGGGTTAAACTATTAACCACATGAAGATTGTGTATTCATAGTAAAAACGCATGTACCTTGATAGCTGTGATTTGTTCAGGAGTTGGAGCGACAACTTTAGGGCCCTGCACCTCCATGGTGTCTTGAGCTTCTGGCTGTCCAGGAGTAAACGTTTTAACAGGTACCTTCTTTGCCTCTTCCTCTGCCTCCTTCGAGTGAAACTTTTGAGCTGCTGCAACTCTCTCCTACAAAATAGAAAAAAATATCTCCCAGGGAGTTCAGAAACAGAAAAACAGCTGTAGAAAAACATGATAGCCAAAGCATTCCATGGTGTTTATGCATCTAATTCATGAAAAATCCAAAGTCAAAAGAGTTGCTTGTTTGTCCCTTTTGCTGCCAGCACTTCCGTGGTCCATTCCAAAACATATTTTGGAGCCATTCCAAAGGAAATGAATAAACAACCTGTGGGGCAATAAATCAACTAATCAAGCAGCAATGCAGGCTCTGTCTAGGTTTATGTTTTCCAAAAGAATAATTTGTGACAATAATTGTAGCTGAACATAAATTAACTAAACAAGTCCCATCCGCACTAATGCAAACATGCAGAGGGCACCAAACGGATGAAACTATTGTTTGCTACAGTAAACTATACTCTATAGGGTTATTCTGGACATGAGGATATGGTGGTTTGTGTTAGTAATGCTACCCCTTCACCACATGGACTTAACCGAAATATGGCCAAGTCAGTTATAGCTCCAACATGTCCAATTCGAACCACATATAAGATTTCTGACACAGCACTAACAAATTTGAACTCAATTGCTGACTGCAACACTAACAAATTTGAACTCCTTTTGATGTCATAAATTATAAAAGATCATATTGCTAAAAGTTAATAATGCAGTCTTAACGATGGGAGTGCATGCAAAATATTCCATTGGATGATTAAGGGTTAATGCTTATTATAAATCTAAACAAGAAACATATCATTATTGGTATTAGCGGCAAGAAAGGTAAACAATAGAGCAACTAAGGTTTTTATGTTTTAAAATCTACAAGTAACAGATTAAGTATTAATAAGACAAATCAACTACAGATAAGCCAGTAAGAACACTACCAGTAACAGATTAAGTATAAGACAAATCAACTACAGATAAACAATTAAGGACACTACCAGTAACAGATTAAGTATTAATAAGACAAATCAACTACAGATAAACCATTAAGAACAGAAGCACTCGATATCTATGCATAAGAATGTTTGTATGGCAGATTTTCAAGAATCAAAACATGAGTTAAAATTATTATCAGACTTCAGAATCTTCATAGGCTAAATAGCATTGCTAACCTGTTGTTTCACTTTCTTGAAATCCAGCAAACGCAAATGCTTCAATTTATGGATGACATATAGCCTGTAGTCTGTCTGCTTAGTTACAGTGTTATCCAGTAAGCTGAGGTATTGTAGCTCTGGAAGAGATGCCAGGGGATCAATCTCCGCAAGGTTTGTCAGACGGTTGTTTGTGAGCACAAGAGTATGCAGCTTTGGCAAAAACTCTACACGAGAAAAATCCAAGGAAAAAAATAAAAGCAGTGAGGTGTGGAGCAGATGACAGGAGTCACAAAACACAGAATAGAGCAGTTATCTTACCGCCAAGATTGGGATTGATACGTGTGATCCTGTTATTGTTGACGAGTAAAGTGCCAAGACGATTCAAGTATGGGAAGTTTTCAAGCTTGACAATCTCATTGTCTGACAAGTCAATCGTGTCAAATTGGTCCTGTAGTGGAATGAAAAGAGATGCTGTTAAGGAAAGCTAGAGAAGGATACAACTATTCAGATGAGTTCTAAAAAATATTTTCCCAATTCCAATTAATCCAAATAACCAAATATCAAATGATCTATGCCAATAAATGAAACAACCAAGATGTGATAACTCAAAGCAACAGGTATTGGACAGAAACTATATGAACACACAAAAAAAACTAAACACTTTATACCCCTCAAATGAAAATAGCGGGTTATAAACACTTAAACAGTATGGTAGAGAGGACGACATGCCACTGCGTTAATAATTTCACAGAAGAAGGCTTGTAGGTAGAAGATCAAGATGTTTTGCTCAACTCAATAAAACACCAAAAGTCCAAGAAGCAACACTCATAAATACATATACAAATACAACATCCATCTCGGCATTCCCCTTCAGCACTGAAACAAAGACTTTCATTGAAAAAACATACAAGGCCCTTCGATACGAGAGCCTGCTCAGTACTCACTACAGAGTAAGCTGCTGGAGCAGGCAAGAATTCCCAAACAGCGAGTCAATAAAGAAAAACTCGACCTCAATGGTTTACCCACTAGGACAAAACGTTTATCACCATTCAATGGATAAGCTATCTAATAGACGACATAAACAACCAAAACCTGTTTACTTAGGTGAAAGTGATAGCGATGGAAGTAAAATTTTCCAGAATTTCAGTTGACGGCCAAACGACTGGGAGTTGCTATGACAGAATCCCACACTAACATTGCTAGTAAACTCCAATGGGACCGAATCACACCCCTACCAGGCACACAGATTACAGGGCCTCGTGCATTGTGTACCTAGTAATCTCGCAGGTAGTGTGCCAGTACAAATGTACATAACAGATTCGAAAGGTAAAGGGAGCAGCCGGCAGAGCTCACCTCGGTGGCTCCGAGGTTCTCGATGACGGCGATCTTGTTGCCTGCAGCGAAGGAGAGGAGCAAGGATGTAAGCTTTCGAAGAGCAAAATCTTATAAACCTAGATCTAGAAGGTTGGGGCCGAGGGAGCAACCTCGGAGGTCGAGCTCGCGCTCCTTGATGGCATTGAAGAAGTGCGGGCTCTTCCATATCAGGTCCGCGGTGAGCCTGACCATAGCGGGAGGGAGACAGCGGCGACAGGGGCGGCGGCCGCGGCTTGCGAAAGACGAGAAGGGAGGGAATCGGCTCGGCCGAGAGACGAAGGAAAAACCCTAGTCGTCAGTCGGGTCGAGCTGTCCCCGTTGGGCTGGGCTGGGCTGGCTTTGGTTTCGACCCGAACTCGAAAACTGTTTGAGTGCCTCCGTATTTCATAAAAGTTGAAGGGTGTCACCGTAAAACACGAAAGCGCAAAGCCCCCCTTCTCTTCTTCCCCTCTCGCAAGCAAACCCCGCGCAGTACAAACAGACCACAGCAGCAGATCTCTCTCGCCGCCTCGCCTCCCCTCGTCCTCAGCCCGTCCGCCGCCGCTCCCTTCTCACCGACCATGGTAAGTCCCGCCGGTCTCATCCCTCACCATGCTCTCCATCCCCACGTCGTCTCTCCGCGCTCCGTCTCTTCTCCCGTTGTTTGGGCCGGCCGGCATACCGCGTCCCCCACCTAGGGTTTCGATCTGGCTAATTACCTGTGATCTCGCGGTCTGACTCTGCTGTTGATGGATGGCTGCAGGAGGGCGACAGTACAAACCTCGACGCGCAGATAGAGTCGCTTCTGAATGTCGAGAAGCAGATGAGACTGGCCAGCGATGTCTCCGGCACACGGAAGGCCGTCATCGACATCGTCGAGCTCTGCTACAAAGCCGGCGCGTGGAAGACGCTCAATGACCAGATCGTTCTCCTCTCTAAGAGGAGAGGCCAGCTCAAGCAGGTTGGGCTTCGCTAGAATCCACTTCCCTTCTCTTGCGTCTTCTATTGTTCTATGTGCCTATAACTCTTTTATTTTAGATGCGGCTTGGCAGTGTACAAGGTCGATTCGTGTTTAAACTTTAAATTTTCTCTGAAACACATGCTATTGAAGTCACTAGTACTGCTGTAATTCGTTGCCATGCTCCTTGGCGTTTACTGTATGTTTAGGTATTGATCCGAACATCTCTGAACTAAGCTTATGTTAAAAGAAGCTGGAATTAAGAAGCGTTTCTAAATCAAAGTTGCCTGTTTAATCTTTTTATGGTTAAAGTATGATTTTTTCTATTTAATAACATTTGCTGCATCTGCAAGGAATACAAACGATAGGAACACAAAATCTTACTTTATAACGTTGTTGCTCCTTGCTGCAATCATTGTTATTTTACACCATCTTGTCTTTTGACGTGATTCTACCTAACAATACTGGGTTTTCCTCTGTACGCAATACCTGTCACCACTCTTCCATCTTAAACATCAAACATGCATTGCATTTCCTAGTATTATTTTTGCAGTACATTTCACAGGGTTGCATTTTGTAGCCTGAAAGCCCTCACCCATGGCCGTAGTGATGTTTAGGTGTATGGTAATGTGATTCTCTTGAACTGTTTTCATTTGGTTGTTTGCCAGGGTAAACTTGCTGTATAGGAGTATCTGTATTGGTCATATGAATTGTTGAACAACCACAATGCTATTGTTTATCAGCAAGCATTTTTCTTTGTGTCCAAATTCAGTGAAAAGTTCAGTATGCAGTTCTTTACTTTGATTGACTATAAAGAAGTGAAAAATCTGCTGATGGAATATGCTGTACCAAAGCAGTGCTTTACTCTACTATCTTGTTTTTTTTTTCAGATTCATATGTCATCATTGTTTATTTGTTTACTTTATAATTGATTAATGTATCTGAAGCAAGACAAGCTGTGTATCCTGATTGCTAGTATATTATTTTTGTTTACTATACACTTATCCATCTGTCTCCGTTATTTATCGCAGGCCATTACTGCCATGGTTCAGAAAGCAATGGAGTACATTGACTTGACACCAGACATGGACACACGCATTGAGCTAATCAAAACATTGAGCAGCGTCTCTGCTGGCAAAGTGAGAAACTTTTCCATCTTGATATTTTTTTATTTCTTACAGATTCATTGTCTTCATGTGTGTAAATTCACAGTGGTGCATGTATTGTAGATATATGTCGAGATAGAGCGAGCAAGACTGATCAAAAGACTTGCAAAAATCAAAGAGGAGCAGGGAAAGATTGAGGAGGCTGCGGATTTGATGCAAGAAGTTGCTGTAAGTCGCACTGCACTAAAAATGAGGACATGTACTTCTGTATTCTGTGACAATGTTTCTGTCACTCTTTAGATTGTTTCTCAGTTCTCACCATCAATGACTTGTTTCATGAACTAACAAGCTGTTTATCAGGTCGAAACATTTGGCTCTATGGCAAAGACAGAGAAAATTGCTTTCATTCTTGAGCAGGTATTGTGCTAATACACAATGATGATACTTTGAATTGTTACCAAATGCTAACTAATGCAAAACTTACTGCTACTGTTGTCTCAGGTCCGGCTATGCCTGGATCGTCAAGATTATGTCCGAGCACAAATTTTATCCAGGAAAATCAGTACTAGAGTATTTGACGCGGATCCGTCAAAGGAAAAAAAGAAGCCAAAAGAAGGTGACAATATTGTTCAGGATGCTCCTGCAGAAATACCTTCTCTTCTAGAACTGAAGCGAATCTACTACGAATTGATGATTCGGTATGTGATGCTTCTGCTCAGATTGATACTCCGCTGGCCTGTTATTTGATTACCATTGTTACCTGCCGCTGTTCATGTCCTCGTTTACCCAATTATCTGCCCAATTTCTTTGTTCTGTTTGTTGTTATGGTTGATGACAATTATGTTCCGTATTGTAGCCAATCATAATTCTTCATTGTCTTTTCCCAGATATTACTCTCACAACAATGATTACCTTGAAATCTGCCGTTGCTACAAGGCTATTTATGACATTCCAGCAATAAAAGAGGATCCAGCAAAGTGGACACCGGTACTCTTCTCTCTATCTACATGCGCGCACAACCTGCCTGACACCTACCTACCCAACCCCTTAATTATCTGACTAATTGAACTCCTTTGCAGATTCTTAGGAAAATCTGTTGGTACTTGGTGTTGGCACCTTGTGATCCTATGCAGTCCAGCCTACTCAACTCTACCTTAGAAGATAAAAACCTTTCTGAGATCCCAAATTTCAGGTGTGGTTGTATGTGCTTTCAAAATTGCAATCTCATAACTCCTGGCGGGCTTATATGTTAATAATCATTTATCTTTTCCTATTGTGATGAAAAAAAGATTATTGCTGAAGCAGCTGGTTACAATGGAGGTGATCCAGTGGACCAGTTTATGGACATTCTTCAAAGAAGAATACGAGAATGAAAAGAACCTACATGGAGGAGCTTTGGGTGACAAAGCTGCAGAAGATCTGAAGCTGAGGGTCATTGAACATGTATTACTTAGTTTGGTCAATGTTTATTCGGTTATTTTGCTTTATATTTGTCTGTTGAATCTAAACTCTTACTTTGTTCAGAATATCTTGGTTGTCTCCAAGTATTATTCAAGGATTACTCTCAAGAGGCTTGCATCCCTTCTTTGCCTGAGTTTGCAGGTTTGTATCCTATACCTTTGTGCAATCTTGTCTGTCTGTTCAGATTTTGTTTGTGATCCTAACTGTGGCATCTTGTCTTTATTAATGCTCCAATGATTTATAATCACATTTTTTAGGCGTTTTATAACTGTAGTCTTAACTGGTGCTATGCATTAATCTTTCAGGAAGCAGAGAAGCATCTTTCGGACATGGTGAACTCAAAATCTCTGATTGCAAAAATCGACAGGCCGATGGGGGTTGTTAGCTTCAGCACAGCTCAAGATAGCAACGGGATACTGAACTCATGGGCGACTAACCTTGAGAAGCTTCTTGACCTTGTTGAGAAGAGCTGCCACCAAATACATAAAGAGACCATGATACACAAGGCAGTGTTGAAAGCTTAAGCACGTTTGCTTTAGGTTCCTTGGTAGCTGGTCAAATTTCACAAACTACAAGACATGAAGCTCTGCCCAAGCATCACCTGTTTACTTTGGATATTCATGAGTGCGTCAATGAAGATATTGTAACAGCAGAATGCTGAATGCTATTTGTTGTTGGGGGGCGTACTCACTGTTCTCCAATTTGCATAACTTCTGTACCCTTGCTGAATATTGTTTGCAATCAGATTCCTGCTCTTGAAAACCAGGCCTAGCTGCTTATTGAATTTGGAGTAGAAAAAACATTTGCAGAGTTGATGTTAAGCGCATAATGAAGCCAACAGAACGCTCTGACTGTCGTTTGGCTTTTGCCTAAATGAATCAATGTTCTCCATATGGAGTAGCCCTCTTAGGTTGAGTTGAAGAACCTGAGGGTCAATAGTCTTGTCACTTCCAAAAAAAATTAAAAAACCAACAGAAGTTGGACATGAGGTAGTAAATTTTAGGGAGGGTGTCGCCGAGATCGTGAACTCAAATTAGACAGGTCCATGCTAGTCCCGTTGGAAGATCATATTGCTTTGGGTTGGTTGTATGTTTTGGAGGGTCCCTGCACTTTTTTTTCTTTTTGATACTTATATCCCTGCACATGTATACACGGGGGGCGAGGGTAGGGTTACGGGTCGATGATTACATGATTCCTCATCTGTCAAACGAGTCATATTTTAAGTACATTGAGTACTTTCATTTTATTCCGACTAGTTACTCTAACCTAGTACTATTCCATAGTCTCCTTGGTAGAGTACAAAAGTTGGCCTACCCTTATACTAGGGTAGTCTATGTCATTTCATTAGGCCCCATGGATGTCGGTCTGTCAAACCACTAAGCTCTTCGTAATCATCTGAGTACTTCTCAGGTCATTCAGGTACTTTATAGGTTTTTCGAGTACTTTTCCCTCCTGCCGAGTAGTTGATTGGAATGTTCCTCAATAATGCTCTAAGGCCATGACGTGCTAAAACCCTATCTTCTTGGCATTGTAATCTTTATCTTCTACTCTCAGCCTGATTCTTCGATTTAACCAAGGGCTATTATATATGGAGTGTTATTTTTATCGCACCATATACAAAGATGAAGATTACAAGGTCAAGAAGATTGGAGCTTGAGCACATCATAGCCTAGTGGCAAGCCATAGAGCATTTTTAGGAACATTCTAATCACGTATTCGGCAAGAGGGAGAAATACTTGGAAAACCTAAAAAGTACTCGGATGGAGACAAGGCTGGACTATGAACAGATCGGAGGCTTGACGGATCGACATACATGCCCCCACAGATGTTATATGGACTACTCTGGTATAGGGGCAGGACGACTGATGTATTCTACGAAGGAGAATGTAATAGTACTGAGTTCGAGAAAGACTAGTTAGAACAAAAGGAAAGTACTCAATGTAATTAGATTAGAACTCCTCGGCTGTCACGAGGATATGATGTGCTCAAGCCTCAATTTTCTTGACATTGTAATCTTTACCTTTTGAAGTCATGTATAGGGTGCTATAAAAATCGCACTCCATATGGAGTAGCCCCAAAACTTAGGTTGAATAAAAAAACCAGGTTGAGTCCATATTATCTTTTCATCATCTTTTTTTTTTCCCCTTACGCAGCCCCTGAGATTTGAGCCAAACTCGATGTAGGCAAAACAGGCCTACCTGATTTTACTGAAGAGATGAAACCGTGAGCAACATTTGGAGGTGCAACAGTTTGTTCCCTAAATTGCTTGCTCGTGCTGAAGGAACGGTATTAGGACGCCTCAATTGCTTATCGTGCTTGCTGGGAGTTGAAAATTGAAGGGACGGTAGTATAACATTAGTATGGAAACTGTACGATTAAAATCACACACTGCAGAAAATCTTATTTCAAAAAGTGTACTGAGCATCTTCAGTTCTTTAACATGCCTGAATTGTACAGAAAAAATACTACAACATTTTGATTAATTGTATGTCTAAGAACACATTGCTTTCTCTAGAGTTTCCTGCAATTCTCCACTCTTGTATGCCTCTGCAAAAATAAAACTGCAATGTTAGCATTAAGCTCGGCTCAAAATCCATTGTTGAATCATTGAGGAAACAAACGATGAATATATTTCATGTATGGAATTCAGTTGCTCAAGTATCCGAAAAGGGCTGAACTGATGAAAATTTAATGTAAAAGTATGTATAGGAACATTTACAATGGTTTCTATTTAAATGCAATAATTGCCATTGCACTATAGATTTGTGCGCTTGTGCATATTTTCCTTCTGGTCAAACTCAGCATTGAACTTTTAAACCACTCACCTTTACTTCACTACATAAACATCACGCACATTTATTAACACTGATTTCATATGTTTAACTAGGTAGAGGTCACCAATATATAAAATTGATATCCTTCCCACCCCTTTTTCTGAACATTCAGTCCAGTTCATTGGCAATGTACTTTCCAAAACCTGAACAATCCTATAATATCAGCTCTACAGTCTATCCAAGCTTGCATGACACCAATAACTAAGTGTTCTGAAGGAGCAGCATATTCATCAGCACTATAGTCTAAAACAGTAAACCAGATACTACTCAAAGGTGCTCATTCATCCAAGAACACATGGTTTTGGAGATAGCAAACAAATGTGGATAGGATTTGTTCTTATGAATCACCGAATCAAAGTTGACCTGTTAATCTGAGGTTACTCATACAGATGGGAAGGAAATAATATAAATGGCTTGTCATCAATTTGAATTACAGGATGGGAAATGATCAGTTTTCCTGAAAAAAATGAGGAGCCCATAACTATCACTAACAGAAGGCTATGTTGTTGCTGCTGTTGTTGTTGTTGTATAACTATCACTAACAGATAACACCATTCTTATATTTCTTGTTTTACAAAAAATGGTGTTCTGGCTATCATTATGATGGCCTCTTAAGAGGGTGGCCTTATATCTTGTCATCAGCACATTGAGCGATTAATTTATTGAATGTGATTGAACATGACTGGTCCAAGTCTAGGATTTGACACCAGCTCACCTCTTTTAGCCACAAGAAACAACATGGATGCCTGACCTCGTATAGACAGAAAAAATTGGAATATACACACAAGAATGAGCAGAGGTTGGTTTCATATAAGGATGCAAAATGGCAAACACTAGCTACTTATTTACTATTTAGACATGCCTTAGCTGTGTGCAACGACAGCGATTAAGAAAGAGGACTTGTATCAATGACTTCCTCTAGACCAGAAACCATAGTTTTCCATCTGATTGGTGATTGGGACATAATGTGTGTGTGAATCAAGCGGACACTACTCCAGAGTATCGCTTCAGCATAAGGAACTACGATATGCTCAAAATCGGCTACGCATGTATGGACCTTTCACTGATCATTTGTGAATTCTAGCACCTCTTAAAAAAAACACTCATATTCTAATATCATGGAATCATGAGTTCAGATAAAACATGAGTAGAATTTTGCAGCGGGGTGCAAATGTGAAGGAAGTGAGGATGTGTACTATATACCAACGGTGATGTCGCATCCGCCGAAGAATTCGCCATCGATGTAGAGCTGCGGGAAAGTTGGCCAGCTGGAGTAGTCCTTGAGCCCCTGGCGGAGCGCCTCGTTGGCGAGGACGTCGAGCGTCTCGAAGGGCACGTCGAGCGAGCGGAGGATCTGCACGACGGTGTGGGAGAATCCGCACTGCGGGAAGTCCTTGGTTCCCTTCATGAAGAGCACCACCTTGTTGGATCCCACCACCTTGTCCAGCGTCGCCCGCATCACCGGGCTCAGTGCCGCCAGGCACCGCACCGACCGGCCGTGGGCCCCCGCCGAGAGCTGCGCGGGCCGGCCGAAACTGAGGCGCTGAGCCGCAGAAGGAGCCCGCGGGAGCAAGGAGACCCTAGCGGGCTGCCGCCGCGCAGAGAGGGGAAGCGGGGCGGAGGCGCCGGCGAGAGGCCTCGCGGTCGTGGCGGAGGCAGCCATCGCGGTGGCTGGCTGGCGTCTGGTGAGCGCGCGCCGGCGGCGACGGATGGTACGGAGCTGCGGGTGTGGTGGAAGACTCCGACGAAGAGAATTGTTTATTCGCACGTGGCAGACCGGTAATTTCTTCTCTTTTTTGTGGCCATGGACGAAAGAGGCAGACGTGAACAACAAGAAGATGAATCGATGGCCCACCGGCCCACGGACGGAGCCGCAAGTTTCGGGCCGAAAATCCAGCGGCCCAGCAGCGTACGGTTCGTTAGATCATCAGCGTGGCGCTCCCATTCCCAGACGCCGCCTCCTTTCTAAAGCCCTAAACCCGTCTGCCCCCACCTCATCCCCCCACTCCTCTGCTCTTTGCGCCGCCGCCGCCGCCGCCGCGACGCGACGCAATGGCTTCCGCCGCTGTGCTCCGGAACGCCGGCTCCCGCCGCCTCTTCTCCTACCCCACGCTCCGAGCCGCCACGATCTCGGCGCCCGTCGCGCTGCCCGATGCGCCCGCGGCGGCGCCGGCCCAGCCGCCACCGATGGCAGGGACCCTCTGGGCGAGGTCTATGGCCACCTTCACCCGCACGTGAGTACTCCTCAGCCCAGATCCGTTCGCGCCCGCTAGTTTCTCGGTTCAGATTCATTTGATTCGTAGCATTCGCATTTCCTCTTTGGTTCCTGTGATGTGATTCATTTTCCAATTCGGTTGAATCTGTGCAGGAAGCCCCATGTAAACGTCGGTACCATTGGGCACGTCGATCACGGCAAAACCACTCTCACTGCTGCTATTACCAAGGTTGGATGTGCTAGACAGACTGCTAGTTCAATGCTCACTACATTTCTAAACTACTAGGGTGATTCAATTCCGTTTGTTATCTCGATACAGGTTCTAGCCGAGGCGGGGAAAGCCAAAGCCATCGCTTTTGACGAGATCGACAAGGCTCCGGAGGAGAAAGCCAGAGGAATCACCATATCGACGGTTGGGTTCTAGTGCATTTCTAATTGTTTGAGCTATATGCATTTTTTTTCCATTTATCTCCATTTGCAGCTCAAGTTCTAATCCTCCATTTGTATTGTTTGTGTAGGCTCATGTGGAGTATGAGACGGCTAAAAGGCATTATGCTCATGTTGATTGTCCAGGACACGCTGATTATGTCAAGGTAAATACCAGTTATGTTTTCTCTGTGAAATGGAATGTTTAATGATTTTATTATCAATGAAAGTTGTTTGCGCATCTAATTGAGAATATCCTAGCAAACTAGCCATAACGAACTGTTCTATTATTTAGTAATTGTCCAACATTCATTCTCTTTTGTTTATGATCCAAATTAATTTTCTGCGAACAATTCTAGAACATGATCACTGGAGCTGCCCAAATGGATGGTGGTATTCTTGTCGTGTCGGCACCTGATGGCCCGATGCCACAAACAAAGGAGCATATTCTTCTTGCTAGACAGGTCTTGCTTCTTGTTAATTTTATCATATAAATTGCTTTGTCTTTCTGTCTTTACAGTTCTGATCATATTAACTTGTGCAATTTTAGGTCGGTGTACCTTCACTTGTATGCTTTTTAAACAAAGTTGATGCTGTTGATGATCCAGAGTTACTCGAACTTGTAGAGATGGAGCTTCGTGGTATGCTATCATTCGCATCTCTACATCATCTTTTCTTTTCCTTATGGTTTTTTGTACCTTTCCTGATCTTCTTTTGTTCCCAATCTTTTTCTGCAGAGCTCCTCAGTTTCTACAAGTTTCCTGGTGATGAGATTCCGATTATCCGTGGATCAGCCTTGTCAGCCTTGCAAGGAACCAATGATGAGATTGGAAAGAATGCCATACTGAAACTAATGGATGCTGTTGATGAGTACATCCCTGACCCTGTGAGGCAGCTTGACAAGCCTTTCTTGATGCCAATCGAAGATGTTTTCTCTATCCAGGTGATTAGATTTCATTAATTATGACCAGTGTCTCGACTCTTGACTATCAAAGCGTTATCATTTATGAACTAGATATGCAATTACGGCATTGCTTCTTCCACTGTTAAATTGGCCACATATGATCATGAATTATTCTTAAACCTTCTTGCTGAGATGTATATTATTTAGGATTTAAGCAAAAGATTCAATGAATGCTGAGCTTTTTGAAACATCCTTGTTATGGACTCAGGGATCGTGTTTGTTAAACATTTTTAGTTTGCACCATTTATATACAAAGAATGTATGTAGATTGACAACAAAAATTTGCTATTTTGGAAAGGAACACTTGAATAATATATTCTTTTCATAATCATTGTTACCTTGGACACAATGCCTCCAAGGAGCACTAGAATATACATCTTGTGCTTATGCATCTTGCATTATTTGCCATATGGACTTGGAACAATGCCTCCATTGTTTATTGTTATGAATACACAGTACAATCTGGTGTCGCAGCATATTTGTAAACTACTTTAGAGGAAAAGCCATATCCTGTTTTAGTTAATATTGTATAATGATCCTTTTTTATTTTATATTCTTAAATCTCATGGTGTAGAGCCAATCTGGATGGGTGTTCCAAGTAGGCAACACTAGTCTATTTTTGGCTGTTACTTACAATGATGTGGTATTTACCCTATACAAGTTCATTAACAATTCGCTTTTTTTGACGGTCTATTGCAATATTGCTTGATACATCACAGATGGTGCAACAGGGGGGGTGTTATAGTACCTTTAGATTGAGCATCTTCATAAATCAATGAACAAATATTCGAAGAACTTGTATTGCTATTTAAGATAATAATCATGTTTGATCTGCAGGGTCGTGGAACTGTTGTGACTGGGCGTGTTGAACAGGGAACAATTAAAACTGGTGAAGATGTTGAGATTTTAGGTTTGACACAGGCGAGTTTTGAACCTGACCTTTTTTTCGCTGAGATCCATTCATGTTGGATCTAATGTCGCAAACCCAAAAGATTAGATATTTATACTGCTTTATGAATTTTTTTAAGGTCTGAATTGAGTGAGCAGGTTAATAAAATCCTGTGTGTTAGTAGCTACCGGGACAAAAATGTCCTGAGTTTTAGACCTTCATGGGCCTTCCTTTTAGTATACGGCTTGGGTCTTATTGTGCAAATCATAGAGTGTCTACTGAGTATACAGCTCACTATCACAACAACATAATGTTCTTCTGATATTTGCCAAGTTGATGCAGCTGTAAATATAACACTTGCTATGTATAATCTGAGGACACTAATTTCCTTGTTTTGCTTTTGAAATTTAGTACCCACTCACCTGATACTTTGATGCAATGCGACTAAATATATATCTTGGTTACAGAGTGGTCCGTTGAAGACTACAGTTACTGGTGTCGAGATGTTCAAGAAGATACTGGATCATGGAGAGGTAATGATGCTGAAATTGGGCCCTGGCAGTTTTCCATTGATTTAGCGTCTTATACTTGCAACTTCCTGTGTTCAGGCTGGTGACAATGTTGGTCTTCTCCTTCGTGGTCTCAAGCGTGGTGATGTCGAGCGTGGTCAGGTAAGAATTCCCAACTTTGAGTTAGCCTAGAATAGTGAACTTGTGAAATTTCTGTAAATGGTTGTCTGATAACCAAATAATATTTCCATGGCGCTTTGTATGTGGCATTTGATGTTATTTCCACAACTTGTGGTTCTCCAGTATTGAAGTTCTTGTACCTCATCGTCTCCTTTCGTTGTCTACCATTTTAGGTGGTGTGCAAGCCTGGTACTCTGAAGACATACACAAAGTTTGAGGCAGAAATATACGCCCTGACAAAGGATGAAGGTGGTCGGCACACAGCTTTCATGTCAAATTACAGCCCACAGTTCTACTTCAGAACTGCTGATGTCACTGGAAAAATTGAGTTGCTTGGTGAAATGAAAATGGTTTTGCCTGGTGACAATGTGACCGCAAATTTTGAGTTGATATCGCCTGTTCCTCTTGAACCAGGTAGGAATTATGTTCTTAAAACTTTCTTTTTGTTATCACATCACTTTTATGTAGTGATAGATTTAGCTGAGATTTTGTGCGAAACCAAATGAGTAAACATGGTTACTCCTTTTGATGTGATGCAGGTCAAAGATTTGCGTTGAGGGAAGGAGGGAGAACTGTTGGTGCTGGAGTCGTCTCCAAAGTCATTAGCTAATCAGTTTCAACTTTGTTTCCGGTAGCAATTTAGCAAACAAATGAATGTTGATATATTTCCGACCGGGTTAGAAAAGAGAGCAAAGAAACCGGTTTTGCATTTTTCTTGGAATGCATGAGCAAAGGCAGGGCTGGCTGGCCTGGCCACCATTCTGAGCAGTCGCTTTTGTTTCCTTGTTTAGGTGGTGCTGTATAACACCGCAGTCACTTAGTTTGGGTAACACGCCTGTTGGGCATAACTCAGTGATTGAATAAGACAAGTCTCATCATAAGAATATTTACCTGTCATTTTGTCTGTCACTTGGTACTCTGGTTGCGTTTGATCAGGTTTACTGATGATGAGAACTCCATGCTGTTTGTATGTGTGACGTTTGCCATCGTTGCTTGAATGCATAAATGGCTGGCTTTGGTTCAGCTTCTGTGATGGATCAACAGTTGAGGCGGAGCTGAGGTTTAGAATGTTTAGGATGACCGAGTATGAAATTCGTCCGTTGGTGAGTCAAGTTGGCAAGCTAGAAGTTAGCGGCGAGATCTGATGCTGAATTGCTGTTGAGCTAATTGTGGATGGCCTCGCAAGCTTTTTTTTTTCGTCCCGCGTTGCATCATGCGTTACTCTTGTGTGTGCTCCTCTTGATCTGCGAAGTATGTAATCTGCTTTGTCTCGTCGTAGTTAAACCTCTTATCGTGCAGGTTGATGATGACCGGCGGTAAGGTTTTTCCTGCGAGTTTGTACTCTGTTTTGAGCAATCTGTGGACGGAATTTGAAGCAGCAACAATGCCAGTGAAGGCTGGAACCTAATGAATGGAGCAGCTGTATGAACGCGAGCTGCATTCTGAAGCAGCATACACATTGATCAACGTCCTTTCTCGTTGGCTCTGCAAGCAAGAAGAGGTTTTGATAGAGATGAGAAGCGTCCATGCATCACGCTAACAACAAGAGAACGCGTGGAGTTGATGAAGCGTCACGCGCTTGGAGTTGGAGAGCAAGCACTGCTGCTCATCTTGAGTTGGGTTGGTTTTGGTTCACACCACAGCAGGCCTGGCCTGCCCAGCCGCCGGTTTCGATTCAAACAAACCTGGTTTCGTCTCGTGTCTCATCCCAGCCGAGTCGGTCGCCTCCTAGTACAGTAGTACTCTATAGGAAGAGTAGGAGTAGGCCGGCACGGCGGCGGGCAGCCGCTTCCCCGAATTCTCCTCCATCTCATACGAGTATTCGACACGACTCGATTCGATTCGATCTTACCATACCATCAACCATCCCTCCCAAAAACCCTAGCAGGAGAAGCCGGCGGCCAAGCAGATCGGAGAGCAATGCCGCCGCCGCAATTCCCCTCCGATCGCGCCAGGCCCAAGCCCAGGCCTGGCGAGACCTCCGTCCCCGCCGCCAAGAGGGCGCCGCCTGCTTCTCTCGCCGCCGCCGCCTCGACCAAGATCGCGCGACCGGCGTCCGCGCCCGACCTCGCGACCCTCTCCGCCGCCACCAGGCCGCGCCCTCTGCCTTCCGCCAAGCTTGTCGCGTCGGCGTCCCCGCCGGACAGGAAGCCGGTCCGCCCAACGCCGCCGCCGCAACAGCAGCACCGCGGCGCCCGGCCGCTCCCGCCCTCGACGCCGGCCAAGAACGTCGCCCCGCAGCCGCGCGGCCCGCCTGCGTCGTCCTCCATCCCGCGCCGGCAGCCGCCGCACGGCCACCATGGCAAGCCGGCGTCCTTCATGGCGCCGCGCGGCGCCCAGACGGTGCGCCCCTCGCGCCGCCTCGCGCCCGGGACCGCCGTCTACGTGCGCACCACGTTCCGGCCGTGCAACATCAACTGCCGCATCCTGCTATGGCTCCCGGCGAGGGTCGTCTCCGCCTCCGACGCGTACCACCTATCCGTCAAGTACGCCGCCGACCTCAACGACATGTTCGCCGGCAAGATCGTCACCAAGCCCGTCGAGCAAGTCCGCGTCGCGCCACACCGCCCCGCCGCCAAGGCAGCGCCGGAGACCACCAAAGCGGCGCCCTCGTTGTCGCGACGATGAGCCGGAGAACTCCAACCTGCCCCTCTTCATCCATGATCGCGGTGCAGAGCTGCATGATGATCAACCTGATCGTCGATGACCAGAGTTGGATTCCCTCCTTGCTAGCTGTACATGCTTTTTTTGATCTCGTGCTGGTTCTTTGCAGTGCCGAAACCAGCACAACGGTGTAGTCTTTGAGTAGAGATTTACAGTATGTGGCACTTGTTTTGCTCAAGAGTGCAGCATATGCGGCTTTTTCTGTTTTGATCCTCCACCGATCTTGGTTGGATCTTTTTTGTTCTTAATGTGGGATTAAGTTGGTTATCGGTGCAACAGTTCCAGTCTTTGTCCCGGCAAAGCAAAGTGGCATGATGCTCAACGCATCAGTGTGCTTGTGTTAACTCTTTTTGTATCAAACAATTTCACTTGTATACAAGAATAACTGTTTTGATCGTCAGGTTATAAAACACAATGCCTCCATGTTGATTTCACCGGCAACACAGAAGACCATGCCCGTAGCATCGCAGCTACCCAAGTAACATCAGGCTGCAATGACAAATCAAGTGATACCTTGCAACAGCGAGAAATATGAGCTTAAAGTGGTGGAATCTGAAAACTGCTAAGCACCCTTTGCAGAATCACTCCAACAGGTTACCTCCACATCACCAGATAGACCAAACGTACATTATAAAGTGACCCAGTAAAATATGGTGCAATGGTGCTCATGTATGTTGTAATCATCAAAACCAGCAAAAATGGATTTCATGGCATCTCAACATGCATAACTTTAGGTAAAGCTTGGAGAAACTAAAAGTTTCCGACTGCAAATAAAAAGCGCGGCTGGCCTAAGTAGGGGAAGAGTGCCATCACAAGAAAACCATGACCTCATAGCAGTGGTCGAGTAACATTTCACTATTTGAAGTCTATGATCAGGCTTTTGCCTCCTGAGCTACTTCCTCAAAAGTCTCTCCAGGAACAAGCTCTGGAACATCATCATCGTTATCTTCCTTGGCCTGCGCCGCGGCACCAGCAGCAGCCACCTGCTTCTGCATCTCTTCAGCAATCCTCTTCAGGTGCTCCATGTTGTCAGGACCTGGAAGGAACAAAAAAAATCAGGCCTTAGTTTCTCTTTCATAGCATTTCTATCCTGGCTGAGCTACTGTATATTATCTTCTTGTGACTCCTATGTTTCAAACTGGGAACAACAGGCACTCGACAGCAAAAGGAACATCCATAAGAGTAAACGTTCTTCCCAGAGGGCCAGGAATGCTAACTGTGGAGAAAGTACAACACATGACAAGACAGGAAATAAAGCAGTGCAGCAACAAATAACGCTGACAAGATTAAAGAAAAGCCAGGAAAAGAGAGTTGGATAGCCAAATTTGGTTACAGGTTATCTAACAATACAAGAAAAGGCAATTAATTGGATGTGAGCATTAATGAAAGGTCTGTAACATACCCAATTGGTTAATGATCCCAGGCAGAACATCTTGTAGCTCTGTCAAGTTACACAATAAACAACATTTTTAGTAAGTCAACAGCATAGAATAGTACAAAAATGCTACAAAAATACTGTACTTTAAAGGCAAACAGAAACTTTTTCTATGTAGCAGCTGAAACACAAGTCAAATGCTTAAATCCACACCTAACCAAGAGCAGAACCCGCTGAGATAACAACTGGATGAATAAAAATGTGCTTACAGGTGTTTGATGCAATGAGATTACATAGATTCTCACTGGTGTCTGATGCAATGGGATTATGCCCATCACTTCTGATGGTGAGGGAATACAAAAATACTGGTCCAGTTGTATTCAGACTAATCAAGTGTGGATGTGTGCAGGCATAGAAACTAAAATGGATTTTGGATTCCCAAACTACCCAGGCATCTAATACGAAGCAACATAAATTAGCTGTTTCACATGCGCAAAGCTAGAACATCCATTTATAAAAAAGACTGTGAATCAAAGTTAACAGACAGGCGAGCATTACTTTTCGTTTGTGGAGATCCACTGACCACCCATGTGTTTGCAGCAATGGAAGCTTGCACTGCATTAGTGGAAGAAAACATCAGACAGACGAGTAAGTAACACTGTGCATTCCCCATTTCGACACCATGTAACAGCAACAGCAGCAACAACACAGAAGGAATGGCAGACCTTTGGGATTCAAGAACTGGATGACGAGATCGTCCTTGAAGATGTTGACCTCCTCGATTGCAGGGATGGTGTTGACCCCTACTCTCTTGAGCGTGCTCTGGAGCCTCTTGTCGTCCGTGGTGGCAGTCTTGTGGACAGCCTTCTTCTTCCTGAACAAAAGAAGTTTCTCTAATCACCGGCATCGCCTCAAGTGAACAGCACATAAGTCAAGCGATGTGAGTCAGTCAAGAGCGGCTACCTGCGCATGGTGCCCTTCCCGCCGGTGCGGACGGCGCCGGCCATCTTCATGAGCCTCTCCTTGTTCATCTGCGCAACCAACCAATCAGTCCAACGCCGCAGAAATCACGGATCTATGGCGAGAGCGAATCGGTTCTACCACGTCCAGCAATCGGGAGTGGACTGGACTGATCTAAATTGTAAACCGCTCGCACGATAAAGCCATGGCAATTTACCGATCGGATACGATGATATCGGAGTGAATAGTGGAAGAAAGGGACTGACCTTGGCGGTGGAGGGCGGCGCGGGCCGGTGAGGACGCGTGCGTGAGCAGGGAGGAGCGGAGAGGAGGGGATTGGAGGGGGCGGCGGCGCAGGATGGGCGCAGGTTTTGGCGAGGATTATAGGGTTTCCAGTTTCCCACCAAAGACCCTGGGTTTTCTGTGTTTTATGTACACTTGTGTGCAGCAGGCAGGTTCCGCTGGGCCGGCCTGCTCGAAAGATACCTCTGGGCTCAATCATTTGGATGCGCATAAGCAGATTCAGTGATGGGCTAGTAGTGGGTTAGACGAAGATTCAGTTATGGGCCAGCCCACTCAAAGCCTCTCTTCGTTTCTGTCTCGGATTAATCTAACGGTAATGTAGTATTTCCTCAATTCCAAATTACATGTCGTTTTGGTTTTCTAGGTTCGTAAATTTGTTATGAATCTAGATATAACGTTTTATCTAGGTGTATAATAACAATTATGAACCTAAAAAGGTCAAAATGACCTATAATTTGGAACGGAGGTAGTAGATAGATTAATCCGGAGGTTCAGAGGTAATAGTATCTATAATAATCTATCTGCGCTATATAATTGTCTAAGAGAGAGAGTTCATTAGAAAATATTTTCCACTCAAATTCAAAAAGAACCACTCCATGCTAAACATTCTCAGAGAAACAGACAGTACAAAGAGGGGCATATATATGGGACCAAATTGAGCACAACAATGATGTATATATGTTTTTTATTCATTCATATACCGATACAACAAGGAGGAGCTCAAACTCGCATCAATCACACGCTCACGCACTGCATGTAGCTAGTGACAACAATCGAGATAAAGCACAAATATAATCGATCAAAGTAAGTTACGTTTATACTGTATATGTACTCGGTGGAGTACATACGTTAAATATCTATCATCAGGTATGATCATGCGGCGTTGACTGCGATCTTCATGCCGGACTGGCAGTGCCCGGGGATGCTGCAGATGAAGTAGTTGGTGCCGCGGGCGAGCGTGACGCGGTCGTTGCCGGAGCTGTACGCCTTGGCGCCCCGGGGCGCGCTGCAACCCTTGTACCCCGCCGCGTTCACCGACACAACGTTGTGCGCCGACGAGTCGTACTTGAACACTGCATCAGCATGATGCAAAAAATCAATAATTTGTTCATGTCATCCGGCCTTTCTCTAACAAAAATATATAGTACGTATAGCACCAATCAACTTGTTGCTCGATGCCTCGCTCGATCACTACTCACCCAGGACGTCCCCGGCCTTGAAGCGCTTGCCGTTGGTCCAGGTGTTGGAGTTGAAGGTCCATCCGCCGCGGTCGCCGACGGTGAACACCGCCGACTCGGCGCCGTGAAGGAGCACGCAGAGGACCAGCGCCGCCGCAGCGACGGCCACCACACGACCTCTTCCCTGCGCCGCCATTGCTGCTAGCTGCTGATTGCTACTAGCTCTCCCTCACTCAGTGCACACCACCTACTCACCTGACCTGCTGAATACTGTTCGATCTCAGGCAGGCACAGAGCAATCCCGCCTGATATATAGAGCAAGCAATGCACCTATGCAAGAACAAAGAAGAGCTAGTGAGTGGGCTGGTTGTTGGCAGTGGCCGCCGGGGGGTCCTCTCGTTTTATAGGCTGCCTGCATGCATCAAAGACCCCTAGTGGAGGCGTGAAGGTAAGTAGGCCCCGCCGGGGTTGCAAAAATAATTAAGCTGACGAGTACTGAATGGAAATGGTGGAAGGGGGTTCGGCCAACGACCCACAACAATGGAGGCGCCCCATTACTTTTGGACCCGCTAGTGGATTTGGATGGATGGACATCAAGTGGAAGACGAGCTGATCGACCATAAGACACGTTTGATTTGTTTGGAGGCCCGACGACGTCAAGCAAGCTAAGCTAACACCTTAATTATATACAAAATCGATCTCTACCTAGCACACACCTACAAATTAAAGGAATGGAATTGCTCATCTCGATCAACAGCTTGTTCGATACACTGTTTACTGCTGGCTTTGATTGGTACTACTGTACATCTATCGGCGTGCGATTACGAGCATATATATATACTGTTCACACATCTAGGACAACAAAGTAAGCCACGCGTCGCCTTGACGTCAAAGCTAGCTAGCGCTCACTCAATTAAGTTTCAGGCTTCATGGCTAGTGGTTGTACGTGCCGAAGACTAATAGACAGCAGAAAAACATGTCACGTCGCCGTCCACTGGAACATTCTTGATACATCTCCATCCATCAGAGTTGCATTTCCACATCGTGGCCTTGTTTAGCCCTTGTTTAGTTGTAAAATGAAATCTTTTCACCCATCACATCAAAAGAGAATCTTAGATACATGGAGTATTAAATGTAGGCAAAAAAGGTGAAAAGTTACATAGATAGACTGGAAATCGCGAGACGAATCTAATGAGCCTACTTAATCCATGATTTGCAATAGTAATGCTACAGTAACCATCCGTTAATTACGAATTAATTACCCTCTAATTACCATCGTTAGATTCGTCTCGAGATTTCCAACCTATCCATATAACTTTCCACCTTTTTCGTCTACATTTACTACTTCTAAATCGGTAAAATCAAAACCCGAAATCTTTTCACCGAAACCTTTTCGGGAACTAAACACGGCCTTAGTTCCAAAATCCAAAATCCAAAATGAATATTTAGACACATATATGGCGTATTAAATGTAGATAAAAAACAAATCGCATTATATGGATGGTCTGAAATTTGCGAGACAAATTCAATGAGTCTAATTAGGTCGTGATTAGACATTAAATTGCTATAGTAATGCTACAGTGACATGTGCTAATGACAGATTAACTAGGTTCATTAGGTTCATTAGGTTCGTCTCATGAATTCCAAACGTAATCTGTAATTAGTTTTTTAATTAGTCTATGTTTCATACTTCAGATGTGAAAAGATTACCTTTCAAAATCTTTTCACCGCGGAACTAAACACGGCCATGCCAGCGACTGTTTGTTGCTGGGGCGCTGCTCCCAACAGCAAGTCAGCACTCACCAACAACACCCATGAATTTCATGAAGAACAGACTTCTTTCTCAAATGCCCCCCGCGCGCACAAAATCAACGTTCCAGCAGCTTTAATTTAATTTTTTCCACCAGGTTTGAAAAACTTTTACAGCCCACCAGCGTCGTCTCAATGGACTTAGATACGTCACACACGTTTTTTTTTTTGATACTTCACGTCACGCACGTTCGACCGTGCCGTCCTGCCTCCGTCCCCTCAGCATACCTAGCATGTGGTTGACATCTATCGATGCAAACCATGCAACAAATTAACTTGGCCGTTTGATTGAGGCATACGTACTACTTTGATTGATGTCTCTCTATTCAGTTCATCAATATTCTTGTTGGCGCCTTCTTAGGGCCAACAACGCGTGGAGGTGCTTCTTGCAGCGCCTCTACACAAAACCGATCAGATCGGTTTTAAAACCGATCAGAACGGTTCTGAAACCGATCAGAACGGTTTCGCCGGAGAGCCGGCGGGTAGACCGACGAACGTTCGCCCGGAAGGGACCCCGTCAGGGCAAGCGTACGCAGGGTTGTTTTAGGGTCGGCAGGCCACCTAGAATGTCCTCAAATGCCGTAGAGACGAAAGAGAAACAGCAGATGGGGTTGGAAGAGCTAGGGCAAAGAGAAAAAGGTAAAGATTCAAAATAATAGATAAACGTGTTTTGATCGATTGGATGATCCTCAATCGGCCGTGGCCCTTTATATTTGTAGGGAGGGAAGGTCTTACCCCATTACCCCATTAGGAGTCGAAACTCTTACAAATTACGTGCAAAAATACAACTCCTAACTCGGACTCTACAAACCAAAACCGGTCTAATCGGTTTGGAAACCGGTCGGACCTGTTTGTCCAGGTGTAGATCTTCCCGAAGCTATAACTCCCTCGTCCGAACTCCGAATCGGGCGACCCACATATGCATCTTGATCATGTTGACGAGAGCTTCGCAATGGTGAAGTCCAATTTGCCATTTGAGCGCTTTGACCAGACCGGTCTGATTGGTTTAAGAACCGATCTAATTGGTTTGCCCAGACCTACCAAATTTAAGTGCGAACATATGCCCCCCTGTTTTCTAGCAAAGTATGCGTGCTAGAAAACAATCTACTGGACCCAAATCATCTAAGGACGATGACAACCAATACATTGTTCGTATATATTTTTTCTAAGGGCGACAACATATTGTCGGCCATAAATTGGCTTCAACTCAAGAAAACGATGGAATACTTTGCTTTGGCCTCCATACCTGCTTAGTTGTCGTTAACCTCACTGGTACAACCTTTGCTTGCTTTTCCACCAATTCTTGCTTCCGCTTTCTTTGTAATTTTCTCTTTTGAGTGTGAGATAAGCCAGAGGGACACCACCGCGGCTGTATATCCTTGGAAGGTTGTTTTTTGTTACTCTCACATTGTCCAGTAGCAGCACATACATTGTTTTTGACCAGATTGCTTTTGCAAGCGACCGACCTTTGTAATTGTGGGGACCATCCTTCGGACGTCCTTTATTTCCCTGTATCAGTCCCTGGATCAGTACACTGATACAGGTTTTACACAGGATTAGCATCGGAAGCAATAAAAGCGCAGTAAGTAAAGAAACACTACCTTCGCTTTAGCGGAGAGTGGCATTATAACCCATTCAACGAAGGGATGGACCGGAGTGCCCTACACGTCCGTGTACCTGTAACAGTTGAAAGCAAGGCTGAGTACATCTATGATTGGTACTCAGCAAATCCTGTGTAAAGTTATAATGTATGCAGGGAGTGAGGTCATCCTTTGGTGGAAATATAAAGTAAAGTTATACATTTGTAAACAGGGGTGGGAAAGAGAGATTAATAAGTTGTTTGGTCCTGGAGGGGCATTCTCATCCCTGCCAGTCCCCATATTTAGTTCCATCCCAGGGACCGTCAGGGTCCTCCTGGGCCGGCTTATGCCTCGCTCCACTGGGCCTCTGCCCATCTCATCACCTCATATTTTATTACTACATGTGAATTCTAATCAACGGGGGCTGTGACTATATGGGCTCAAACCGTGAGCCACGGCTATCCGGATAAGTTGGTTAACTCTGTAGAAGTTGCACCCTATGCCATACTGTCGGTCAACACATACCTCCGCGAAAGGCAGTGCTGACCTACGAGACCCTTACCCGCCGGTGTCTGTCTCCAGACAGCATTTCCTAGGTCCAGCCACAGATAGTACTGGGGGCTAAACAGGGGCTACTAATCATCCGCCTCGCGGATATCGACCCGGGTCTATGAGCTCATTTATTAGGGCCATCGCCCTTCAGGGTCTCCGACCCTGTACTCTAGTCAACCCGTGCCGCCCAGTCCCAGCCCTCTGTCTGGGTCTGTCTCCAGTACATCTGTTCCTGACTTGGTGCGTGCACGACTCGGCACCAGGCGCTACCTAGTTCGCCGGCCGGCACTCTGCACCAATCCTACGTCTCCTTGGGATGGTTGGCTAGGAGCTACTAGTGGGTGGTGGGTCAAGGCCTCACATTACAGGTCATTCCCGAAGGCTATGTCCTTTTTGGC
Organism: Urochloa ruziziensis; assembly: GCA_015476505.1. Taxonomy (NCBI): domain Eukaryota; kingdom Viridiplantae; phylum Streptophyta; class Magnoliopsida; order Poales; family Poaceae; genus Urochloa; species Urochloa ruziziensis. Next base: position 42,490,459 of record CM027118.1, on the reverse strand, counting down.
CCGTATGGCGATGCTGGCATTAGAAAGACTCTCCCGTGAACCGGTCCTTATCTGACCAGAGTAAGCCTTTCGGACAGGATCCTCTGTCGAGGCTGCCTCCCTTACTCGCAAGTCCATCCTTAGGGGTTCTATTATTAGTTGGTTCATTTTATATATTTTCAACATTCTCTCCCTTCCTCTCAGAAGCTTTCCCATGAAAAACCATAATTATGAAGAATTTTCTAAGAAATCTACTTCTAAATAACACTCGGTCATTGGTAGATCGTGACCAGGGTTATGAATGGGATATTGGGCTAGAAATGGCTCTAAATCAAGGGGGAGGTGGAATATAGAGGGTTTTCCCTTAGGATTTTATAAAATATGCAGTCCATATTATTAACTTGGTTTATTTTATTATGCAGGAACTGGGACTGGCATGACCAAGGAGTTGGTTGTCAGGACTTGCCTTTATGAACGGTACTTGGATGTCCACTAATGCGTACGTATGCTCGATGCTGACCAGGCGTGGCTTCTGGGTCTTCAGGAATTTCGGCATCTTGGGCGGGGCCTGGTCACGCCATCGACCTATCGATCAATAAAATATGAAAAATAACATTCAGTATAACAGTACATCAAACAATTCCTATAGAATGAAAATAAAGGATAAAATGGGGAGACTAGGGTTATTAAGGAATAATCCATTAATTATAGTAAATAATTAATGGATTTGATGGAATGGAATTTCCTGGAAATCGATAAGTAATTTCCTCGGAGATTCGAACGGTCGGGGACTTATATGGATTTCTAAGAGATAACCCCCGGATGACGGCGGCTTCTAAGAAGGGCTTGGAAGAGTGGGTAAGGGGATTATTGGATTGCTAAGCAATAATCCCGGAGTAATTAATGGATGGTTATATTAATTATTTAGAATTGAGTTTCTAAATAATTAATGGCATGGAATGGGTTTAGGTAGCATAACGGTTAGGGTTTTATCCAAACCCTGGGTTTTGATCGGGCGGCAAAACGGCGCCCGCGGGGTTCAGACGGGGTTTCGGCGGGGTATTGAGAGAGTACGACCGGAATTTGTAGTTAGGATATAAATACTAGAGCAATAAGCATATGAAATTGCTTAGAATAATCCCTAGTATTTATAGAAATTCATGGGGATTTTATAGGGCTTGGGAATAGGATTGGCAATATTTGAAGTACACTAACGGAGTTTTTCTATTGGATGAGAGCTACCCTTTTGGTGTTTGGGGTCAAAGAATGTCTTATAATGGTTTAGATGGCTCTAATAGGTTTAGAAATATTCCTAATATTTTTGGAGAATTTAGGGGAATTTTTGGAGTGGAAGAAGGGCTCTAAATAGAATTTGGTGTGCACTTACCGGGTGTGCCTAGCAATTTCGGAAGGGCTGACGCACGCGCGGGTTCCGCCTGGCGCACTGTTCCGTGCACCGGCTTGGTGGGCGCAGTGGACTGCGTGTCCCGCGGTCTGTGGTCCGGTGGACCGTGTCCACGCGCCCGGGGCGTATGACGGCCGTTGGATGGCGTCACGCGGGACCCACCGGGCAAAGGGTGGAGGGACGGGGGACGGCGTGAGCCGACGGCACTGGTGTGGGCTGGGGCGGCTGGCGCCGTTAGCATGGCACCGCACGTCAGAGGGAGGGCGAGGGGTCGGCGTCAGGCCGCCCGGCCTTCCTATCTTCTTGGCTCCTCTTCTTCGAGCAGAGAGGAGAACGGGAGGAGGCCGGTCGCCGGCCGGATTCCGCCGGTGGCCGGCGACGAGCGGCCGGCAGCACGCCGCGGCGGGGCGGTGCCGGTGGTGACGCGGGGCCCGGGCGCGGCGCGCGCGGGGCGCGGGGCACGGCGCGGCACGCGGTGGCGCGGTGTGGCGCGGCGCGGCGTCGAGGGTTCGCCGCGGCGGAGCGGCGCGCGGGTGCGGTGGTGGCACGCGGCGTCACGGAGCGCGGCGTGGCGCAGAGCGCGCGGCTCGCGGGGGTGCGGTGGTGGTGCCGCTGCGGGGCGGCGAGGCGCACGGCACGGGGGCGCGGTGCAGCGCGGCCAGGCGGTGCCGGCGGTGCAATGGCGGCGGCGTGGTCGAGTGGCGCAGGCCGGCCTGGCAATGCCCACCAGCGGCGGTGCGCTGCGGAGCTGGGGTGCTCGCGCTAGCGAGCGCGGCGGCGACGGCGCGCGGCGTAGCTGCGTCGACGGTGGCAATGTGGCGGGGCGGACCTCCAAGCACGGAGGGAGGGTGGTGGGGCGGCGTGGTCGCAGCGGCGGGCTGGAGCAGAGAGGGAGTTCGAGCTCCGGGCTCGGTGCGCGGATGTGGGCTCCGAGAGGGGGGATGTGGTGCCCTTTTATAGGGCGAGTGGACGCGTAGGAGGCGGCCACGTTGAGCGGGGAGGTCGCCGGGGTGGAACGCGCGGCGGCCCAGGGAAAGCCGGCGGGTGAGGTTTGGTCGGCGAGGTTGGGGCGCGGCACTCCCGAGCTCCGGCCTCATCTTGGCCGTGGCTGGGTGCAACGAGCGGCGAGGATGGGTCAGCGAGAAAAGGAGGAGAGGGCCGGAGCGCCGGTATGGGCACAGGCATGCGGCTTTAATGTCGGCGGTTGGGAAGGTGGGGGAATGGCGGCGGCGGCGGCCTTGGCTCGGCCAGTGGGGTGGTCGGCGCCGTTCCGTTCGCGCGGTGGCTCGCGGTGAGGCCGACACGCGTCGCGTGCGTGCTCTGAAGACGGATCTCGACTGGTGGCCGAGGATCGGGCGACGGCGAGCAGCTCCGGCGCGGCCGCGTGGAAGGGGAAGGAAAGGTGGGGGGAAGAGGTGACGTCAGGCGACGTCACCCCGGCTCGTGCGCGGGCCGCGCGCGCGCTGGGCTGAACGGAGTGGGCCGGGGGAAGGGAAGAGGAGGGATGGGCCGCGGGCCGGCTGGTGAGGAAAAAGGGGTGATCGAGACCGAAAATTGATGGGTGGGAAACAGACTTCACAGCTGGGCTGTATGGGTTAGCTGGGTCGGTGGCAGGGTTTTGGCCCGGTTATCCTTTTGAATGGTTTTCTATTTGTTTGGATGAAGGTTTGAATTCAAATTTGAATAGGGATTCAAATTTGAAGAGAGTTTTAGGGTGAGGCTTGAGATGGATATTATTTAGAATATTTTGGAAAGATTTGGGGTGGGAAATTAATATTTAAATTGGATTTAAATATTAACCCAAGAATTGGGATGGGGGAAATTCTAAACATCCAAATGCAACACATATGTTTAATTCGATGCAAGGTTTATTTTAGAAAAGATATTTTGAATATTGTTAGGGAAAGGAGCTATGTTTAATTAGAGAAAAATTTTGATAACCCTATATTTTTAAATGCCTTAAAAAGCAGGGCGTTACAGTAATGCACCATAATTTGGATATGACCTAGGATATTGTATCATATATGGTTGCATGTACATGTTACTATAATCAACAGGCGAGTAATAATAAGGATAAGGCTAAGACCATGGCATAACTGATCCAACAAAAGAATATGATGTACAAGTAAAATTATCTTTTTGTTGGTGCATACCTTGCTGATTTTCATGCCTCATTGGTGATTTTGCATTTGGCCTGTTCTTTTTCTTCTGAGCAGCTCCTTTCTTCTTGTATTTGGCCAAGAGTTCTTCAAAGCTCGGCCTTTCTTTATTCTTGGACTTGGAAGTACTTCCAAGCTTGCTGGAAAAACCGGTCTGATTGGTTTCAGAACCGTTCAGATCGGTTTTAGAACTGGGCAGACCGACTTTTGCTGAGTCAGTCTTTTGACCTATGTATTGCCCCCCGAGCATTGAAGCCTTTAATGATGCTTGAGGGGACTTCTCAACCCTTTCTTCACCAAAGATTACATTTTTCCCTTTAGCCTTTTCAGCTTGATGTGGCCGAAGTAGTACTTTGGGACCCTGCACTTCAATGGTGTTTATAAATACATTTGCAGGAAAAGGGTTTTCATCAACTTGCATTGTATGAAGTTTCAGTCGTCCTTCATTTATGGCCGACTGTACTTATCTTCGAAAAACATTGCACTCGTTAGTAGCATGAGAAAAAGAATGATGATATTTACAATAAGCACGCTTCTTTAACTCATCAAGCGGGGGTAATAGTATGAGTAAACTTAATTTTCCCAGTCTTTGCTAGTTCATCAAAGATTCTATCGCACTTAGATACATCAAAAGTAAATTTCATCTCATCTTTCCGATTTTTTTGAACCGGCCTAAGAGAAGTGCAAGTGCTAGGTGTATCTTTAGATGACCATATAAATTCAGCAGCATAGACCTCTTTACTCTCATCATCCAAGGAATCATAAGAAACCATTTGCATATTAGGACGATCAGATTTAAGCCTAACATCTTTGCTTCGGCCATCATAGACTAAGGCCTTTAGCAAAACTTGGTTAACATTGGCAAATTTATGACCTTCTAGTTTCTCTTTAATATGGGATCGCAAACCATTAAAAGCTATTTCGGCAAGATCCCTCTCAGAAATAACAAGACTATAACAACGATTTTTTGTATCTCTAAACCTTCTAATATAATCAACAATAGACTCATCATGTCGTTGCTTAACCGATGTTAAATGACTCAATCTTAGCTCATTATCTCCGCTATAAAAGTGATCATGAAACTTTTGCTCTAGTTGTCCCCAAGTATAAATAGAATTAGCAGGTAATGAAGCGAACCATGAGAAAGCAGTTCAGTCAAAGATAAAGGAAATAAACGCACTTTTATTACTTCTATAGAACTAACTTCTCCCAATTGATCTTCCCCACTAAACTTTACAAATTCAGGACAACGCCAACCAGAAGGATACGAAACCGAATCAAAATATGAAGGATACGATTTTTGATATGTGCGAGCTCTAGGCTTAGCTTCTAATCCATAATCCTCCTTCAGTCGTTTAGCAAGACCAGCATTAAATCTACCAATGACTTCTTGAATAGTGGTTGGTCTAGGTGGCTGAGACATAGAAGCATTCGATTGCAACATATTTTGTATAGGTGGACTAGAAACATTATGTTGCAAACGACTATTAAATTGTGTATTAGCTGCAGAACCATAAAAAACATTTGCTACGGGAGGTATAACAGCTAAGGGTTCAGGAGGTGATGAATAGGTAACCATGGCACCTGGGCCGGTCTGACCGGTATGACCATCCGGTCTAACCGGTCTGTGCTGACCAGACTGCGGTGGAGGTGTTTGCCCATGAAAATAGTTCAACGGCATGCCATATTGAGGCTCCCCTGTGAATGCAGCCGATGGAATATGTAAAGGTACTTTGGGTGTTAAAATATCAGATATATCAGCATCATCATCTACTACTTGTTTACCATTGCTCTTATCTATCATGTCTTGCATATTCTTTTTAATTGATAAGTGCAAATCATCTATTACAGTAGTAAGATCATCCATAGTAACAAAAGTTGGTGATGATGAGGTGCTCACTTTAGTTTGTACCTCGGGAGGTGAAGTATCGAAGGTGACCTCTTTTTCCTTGATGATTTTGCCATGACGATCTTGTATGAAGTGCGACAAGAATTTCTTTTTTGCTTCTTCTTTGCGCCGCTCCGTCTCTTGTGCTTGGGCTTCTTCGATCTTCTTCAATTCTTCTTCAAGAGCCTTTTGTTCATCGGTCGCAATCTTATCCAGATTTGGCCTGACGACATTGGACTCATCAATCTCGCTGCATTTAGGATTACCAGCCATTGTAGCCAATCTTTCTTTCTTCTTTCCCAGCGGAGTCGCCAATTTGTTGGCGCCTTCTTTGGGCCAACAACGCGCGGAGGTGCTTCTTGCAGCGCCTCTGCACAAAACCGATTAGAACGGTTCTGAAACCGATCAGAACGGTTTTGGAACCGATCAGAACGGTTTTGCCGGAGAGCCGGTGGGTAGTGTCGGTGTTCTACCGTCGATCCTACCGAGGGGTATCCCGAGGTAGTAGAGTTTCAGGTTGGTTTCGCCGAGATCAGGAACGCAAAGGCTAAGAGACTCAGGATTTAGACAGGTTCGGGCCGCTTAGAAGGCGTAATAATCTACGTCCTGTATGGTGATTGGTATTGATTGTATGTCTTCTCTGTTGAGAGACTTGGGGTCGTCTTAGAGAGGGTCCCTGCCCAGCCTTATATACACGGCGGGCAGGGTTACAAGGTCGGTTTCGGATAGAATCCTAACCAATTACTACTCGGAGAGTGCTCTTCAAGGCAATCCGAGTAGTTTACAAGTCATACGACTAGTTTCCATAACGAGAAGAGTCCTTGCAGTACTCTACTCGTGTTCTTCACGCCTGGTACGACTCTGTCTGGACCATGTGTCCCTGTGGGCCCATGGCCGTACCTCCAACAAGCCCCCAAGCGCTTTATCGTCGAGTATCGTCAACCGAGTGCTTGCCAAGCCAATCGAGTGCTTTTTCGAGTTCTTCGAGTGCTTGATCAGTCTTGGACAGGTCTTGGTTGTCACGAGGCCATTAGGTGCTTAAGCCCCGTTGATTTTGATCAAATCAGTAGTCTTCAAAATATTATATGGTGTGCGATGAAAATCGCACTCCATATGGAGTAGCCCCCGAGCCTTAAGTTGAATCGAAGAATCAGGTTGAGGGTCCACAGAATCTTGAATCTTCATCTTATTCTTGAAATGTGCAATTTTGGAAAAATTGCACTTGATATCAAGTAGCCCTCGAGCCTTGGGTTGAATCAAAGAATCAAGCCGAGGGTCTTGATTTAAGTCTTCAGTCTTCGTCTTGAAAAATCAACAATCGTTGTATATCGCCTATCAGCCCCTGAGCCTTGAAATGATTTAGAATAACCAATTCAAGGGTCCAGCGAGCTTAGTGTTCATCGAATCATCTTGGAGATCATCATCCGAGTGGTAATTTACGCCCAGAAATAATGGTCACATCGAATCTTGTTCTAAGAAAAATCAGGAAAACCCGCTTATCCCGGGACGTCTCCCAGAACAGTGGTTAAGCCGATATTCTTTTCCAAAATATCGAAAGCCTTTTAATTCAGGTTGCAAATCCTCCAAATCTTGTCAATCGAGTGGTTTTCTTGCACCCAGCCCCCGAGCATAGGAGCCAGCGGAGATGCATCGAGTAGTATGTAGTCGAAATAGCCACCATCAATAGAGTAGCAAAACAGAGGAGGTCGTGGTTGACTTGTCACGCCGCGATCTCCCCAGAAACAGGAGTCAGGTGCCAATGTAGTCGAGGCCCCATCATTGGTGTTTGGCGACTCAAATATGCTGGAGAAAGACAACTAGATAACCTTGATGGCGAACCGAGTTGTAATTTTAGCGTCAGCCCCTGAGCCTGGAAGCTGGTGAAGATGTGATAGCACGCTGTGCGGCCTAGAGAGTTGTCATCCAAACAAAGTAGTCGGCGCTCGGCCAATCTTGTTAGAACAAGATATAGAATTTAATAAAAATAATTGAAACAAGTAACTTAGCTTATTTGATGTCGTTTGTCGATGAAGCAGACTAGTCAAAGTTGATTCCGACTAGTTTGAGTTCATCACGAACATATTGGTGATGCGGCAGTACCGCGGCACAAGCTGAAGTTGAGCTTTGGCTTGATAACTTGCAACGGGTTGAGGCGACCACCACATTGATGAATTCCATTGATCATGATGCGCCCGAAAAATCATCCAAACCACTCTTGCAGTGTATTCAGGAAGCCCCCAGCAAGTTGTACTCATTTTGCGAGTTATACTTCAAAGCACTTGATAACTGGTACTTGAAGATCACTACTCATACTGTGGAGTAGACTCTAGAATACTTTCAAATAAGTATTCAGAGATTTGAAAACACTACTCTTTTATGGAGTAGAGTCTAGAGTACTTTTAAATAAGTACTCAGAGATTCGAAATCACTACTCTTTTTGTGAAGTAGACTCTGGAGTACTTTCAAATAAGTACTCAGAGATTTGAAATTACTACTCGCTTTGTGGAGTAGACTCTGTAGTACTTTCAAATGAGTACTCAGAGATTTGAAGTTACTACTCGCCTTGTGGAGTAGACTCTGTAGTACTTTCAAATGAGTACTCAGAGATTTGAAGTTACTACTCGCCTTGTGGAGTAGACTCTGTAGTACTTTCAAATGAGTACTCAAAGATTTGAAATTACCATTCGTGGGTAGTTGCTTTATAAGGCTAGCTGGCCTCTACAGGTGTTCAGCCTGGTCTTAGTTACATCTAAGTACTCAGGGATCCTGGAAAGTAGTCATGTGATCTACTCTTCGGATTTTGACCGATGTATACTTTGTTGAATCAACAAGTATCAAAGGGAACTCCGGAACTTCTAGAGTACTTTCAAATAAGTATTCAGAGATTTGAAAACACTACTCTTTTATGGAGTAGAGTCTAGAGTACTTTCAAATAAGTACTGAGATTCGAAATCACTACTCTTTTTGTGAAGTAGACTTTGGAGTACTTTAAAATAAGTACTCAGAGATTTGAAATTACTACTCGCTTTGTGGAGTAGACTCTGTAGTACTTTCAAATGAGTACTCAGAGATTTGAAGTTACTACTCGCCTTGTGGAGTAGACTCTGTAGTACTTTCAAATGAGTACTCAGAGATTTAAAGTTACTACTCGCCTTGTGGAATAGACTCTGTAGTACTTTCAAATGAGTACTCAAAGATTTGAAATTACCACTCGTGGGTAGTTGCTTTATAAGGCTAGCTGGCCTCTACAGGTGTTCAGCCTGGTCTTAGTTACATCTAAGTACTCAGGGATCCTGGAAAGTAGTCATGTGATCTACTCTTCGGATTTTGACCGATGTATACTTTGTTGAATCAACAAGTATCAAAGGGAACTCCGGAACTTCTGCACGAGTGTATTCGACGCACATGCGCCACTCGTTGTTGTTCTTCTTTCTCACCAAGACTGGATTTGCCAACCAGTCGGGTGGAAGACTTCCTTGATGAATCCTGCGGCGAGTAGTTTCGCCAGCTCCTTCTTGATCGCCTCTCGCTTGTCAGTTGCGATCCGTCGCAACCGTTGCCTCCTGGGTGTAGCTTTGGGATCGACGTTAAGGCTGTGCTCGATCAGGTTCCTTGGCACTCCTGGCATATCTGCAGGTTTCCACGCAAAGATGTTGTGGTTGGCTTGCAGAATCCTGACGAGCTCACCTTCCTATTTCGGGGTTAAGCCTGCCCCGATCTTGGTGGTCTTCGACTGGTCTCCTTCCAGTAGTGGTGCGTCCTTGGTCGTCACGTCTTCAGGGACAGCCGCCTTGTGTGGTCCAGGCTCCTTGCTGGGGACTTCATACTCTGTCTGTTTCAGCTTTTGAGCCGATGCGAAGATCTGGGCCATGGCGTTGGGTACCTGAGTGGTAGCCGCAAACTCCACAGCCTCTCTGTCGCAGTTGTATGATCGTCGCAAGTCGCCGCGGATAGAGATGACGCCTTTGGGTCCTGGCATCTTGAGGACGAGGTAGACATAGTGCGGGATGGCCATGAACTTGGCCAACGCAGGACGTCCCAGGATCGCTTGGTAAGAGGTCTCGAAGTCCGCTACCTCGAACTTGATGTACTCCGTCCTGTAGTTCTCCTGCGTGCCAAATGTGACTGGTAAAGTGACTTGGCCGAGGGTAAGACTGCCATTACCAGGGACAATGCAGTAGAACGGGGAATCGGTGAGAGTCAACATTTTTTCAATGTCGAGTCCCATCCTCTTCAGGGTGCTAGAGAATAGCACGTTCAGCCCCGCCCCGCCGTCGATGAGCACCTTGGTGAGTTGTGATCCTGCCACCGTGGGGTCCAGGACGAGTGGCAATTGCCCTGGTTCGTCGTAGCTGTTCCACTGATCTGCCCTGGAGAAGGTAATTGGAACCTCCGAGTACTTTAGGTATCTGGGGACGGCTGGCTCAATTGCCATTATGTGCCGTAGAGCGAGCTTATGCTTCCTCCGAGCTGGGAAACCATAGTCGCCCCCCATGATGACCATGAGTACATTCTTGGGCTTTTGGAACTTGGGCGTCTGGTCCTCGTCGTCGTCTTCTTCTTCGTCGTCGGCCCTGTCCTTGTTCTTGGCTTCGGGATCGAGTGGTTCTCTTGCCGTCTTCTTCTTGGCCTTGTTCTCTCGATCCTTCTCGGCGTATATGCGTTGGAGATCATAGCATTGGCCCATAGTGTGCTTATGCTTCGGGTGCATTGGGCACGGCCTGTCCATGATCTTCTCAACGTCGCTCTTGCCGGGGTAGTTCTTCTTTTGGCTTTGCATGCCAGTATACAGAGTCGCGATTGTGTCGTCTGGCTTGCGCTTGTTGTTCTGGGAGCCCTGCTGGCCTTTGTTGTCTTGCCTCTCCCTACCCTGGGGAGGGCCATACTTCTCGAGGTCGCGATCTTCTTGCTCAGACCACGTCTCGACTTGGTCATGCAGGACGTCCAGAGTCCTTGGTCGATGCAGGCCAAATTGCCTGTCAAAGAACCTGTTGGTGATGCCATTCTGGAACAAGTCGATGCAGTCGCGATCGGAGACGTCCACCACCAGAGTCTTGATTTCCATGAAGCAGCGCATGTAGTCACGCGCGCTTTCTCCTTTGTGCTGCTTGCATATGGCGAGGTCGTGTCGAGTCTTGGGGCGACTGTATGTGCCTTGGAAATTTGACACGAAGATCTTATTCAGGCGTCCCTAGGAGTCAATGGAGCGTCGTGGCAGGTTTTCAAACCATGTGAGTGGAGCGGGCTCGAGTGCCATTGGAAAGTATCTGCACTTGATGGCAGTGTTGCCACCCGCGCACTCGATAGCCGTAGAGTAGATGCGCAACCACGACTCAGAGGAGGTCTTGCCGTCGTACTTCTCGAAGCCGACTGGTTTGAATGGTTGTGGGTAAACCGCCATCCGGATGTCCCTGGAGAACATTGGGTACTCATCGTCTTCTTCCTTGTATCCTCGGGCTTCATCACGCCTCTTGGATTCAAGGATGGAGCGCGCGTCATGGTTGACACTGTGTGCCGGCCCGTGGGATGATGTAGCAGTGTCGTTGCGATGAGTGCGTCCGCCTCGTTGACGATCATCTTCTGGTCGGTGTGGGGGTGCGCCTTCTGCGCGGTTGGCTTCTCCCAGTCGGCTAGGGTTTGGGGGCGATTCTTGTCGCGGGGAGGTTGGCGTCCGCTGCTCTCGACTTCTTCGCTTAGAGATGCTCGGCCGCTGCGCTATGGTGCGGCGGCGATGGCCTTGTCGAGAGTGCAGACCATGTCGTTGATCCGTTCGAGTGCAGCTGCCGTTTCTGGGGTTCTTGGCAGGCTACGGATGTGATAGGCAATCTCCATGGCGTTAGCCATAGGAGAGTCGTAGCGTGCCACTCGTGCAAACTCTTGAGCGAGGTTGCGCCCAGCCATGACGCGATTGCGAGCATTTAGGCGGCGCTGAGCCCTCCTGTTGTTCCGGATTTCTCTGTCCGTGACCGCTTGAGTGGATTCGCCAGCGGGTGCGTCTTCATTTGCAGAGATATCTCCTTCTAGCTCGAAAGCATAGCGCGGGTCGTTGTCGACGTCACCAGCTGCTACTGCGCCAGCCATGAAGACTTGTTGATTGGGTTCGACAGAGTCGCTGGAGCTTGGGGCGACGAGCTCCGTAGAGCTTTCCTCTTCTGGCAGTAGCGGTGTGCCGTACTAGAATGGCAAGTCGTCAGTAGCTTCAGGCCCAAAGAGTACAAAGATCTGGCGGGACTCGTAGACGTCCGTGGGATCCTGTCTCTTTGGTACACTGATCTTCCTTCAGTTGTGGCGTAGATCACGAGGTTGTGTTCGCCATCGTCTTGTAGTGTCTCCTCGTCCGAGTCCGAGTGGCATTCGGGGACCGCTTGGCTCAGAGAGTTGGCGTGTCCTGCCATAATTCGGACTGGGACGTCCCGCTTCGAGTCCATGACGGACTCGAACTGGCTCCGTAACGCCTCACAACATGCGTGGGTCGAATTACGGAGTCCAAACGGGAATTGGGGTGGGAGGTTTGTTTGCTTCTCCGTAGTCATGATCGACTCGGACTCTTGCCCGCGGATGAGGTCCGCGAGCGTGATCTCGCCGAGTTGTTCGGACAAATCTTCCTTGATGGGCGCTTGTTCCTGCTTCAGCTCCGCGGTGTCTCGAAGTAGCTGTAGACGCCACCCGAGCCGTCGGCGACGTAGACCCACGAGCCAAAGCGGAACGTTGTGCCCTCCTGAGGCGCTTCAGCTTGAATGTAGGTCACCATTGCGTTCTCCACGGGATCTTCGAGGAAAACTCCTACTTGGCGCGCCAGATGTCGGTGTTCTACCGTCGATCCTACCGAGGGGTATCCCGAGGTAGTAGAGTTTCAGGTGGGTTTCGCCGAGATCAGGAACGCAAAGGCTAAGAGACTCAGGATTTAGACAGGTTCGGGCCGCTTAGAAGGCGTAATACCCTACATCCTGTGTGGTGATTGGTATTGATTGTATGTCTTCTCTGTTGAGAGACTTGGGGTCGTCTTGAGAGGGTCCCTGCCCAGCCTTATATACACGGCGGGCAGGGTTACAAGGTCGGTTTCGGATTGAATCCTAACCAATTACTACTCGGAGAGTGCTTTTCAAGGCAATCCGAGTAGTTTACAAGTCATACAACTAGTTTCCATAACGAGAAGAGTCCTTGCAGTACTCTACTCGTATTTTTCACACCTGGTACGACTCTGTCTGGAGACAATCCATGTGTCCCTGTGGGCCCATGGTCGTACCTCCAACAGGTAGACCGACGAACGTTCGCCCGGGAGGGACCCCGTCAGGGCAAGCATACACAGGGTTGTTCTAGGGTCGGCAGGCCACCTAGAACGTCCTCAAACGCCGTAGAGACGAAAGAGAAACAGCAGATGGGGTTAGAAGAGTTAGGGCAAAGAGAAAAAAGGTAAAGATTCAAAATAATAGATAAACGTGTTTTTGATCGATTGGATGATCCTCAATCGGTCGTGGCCCTTTATATTTATAGGAGGGGAGGTCTTGCCCCATTAGAAGTCGAAACCCTTACAAATTACGTGCAAAAATACAACTCCTAACTCGGACTCTACAAACCAAAACCGGTTTAATCGGTTTGGAAACCGGTCGGACCTGTTTGTCCAGGTGTAGATCTTCCCGAAGCTATAACTCCCTCGTCCGAACTCCGAATCAGGCGACTCACATATGCATCTTGATCATGTTGACGCAATGGTGAAGTCCAATTTGCCTTTTGAGCGCTTTGACCAGACCGGTCTGATTGGTTTAAGAACCAATCTAATTGGTTTGCCCAGACCTGCCAAATTTAGGTGCAAACAATTCCTTCTACTGCCGAGATCAAGTTGATATGCTGCCATGGTAAAAGCTGAATCCAATGCCATGCTGACAGTTTTTTATTTCCTACGCATCTAATCTATACGTAGGACTATCTATGGACGGAATTTTGATGATTGTTTGGCCAATCTAGATTGTTCTACAGCGTTGTCTTGATGCTGATTTAGTATTCAAATAGAAGAAGTATCATTTCCTGGTTCGAGGGTCTTGTCCCCGGTCATTTGGTTTCCTCGCGAGGAATTGAGGTTGATAAAGTCAAAGTTGAGGATCGTTTGCCTCCTCCAGTGAATGTGAAGGAAGCCCGTAGCTTCTTGGGGTCCGCCGCTACTGACGCCACCTCACTGCCCGATGCACCGGCCAGCGAGCGGAACCGTAAAACTTGCTCTAATCTTTTTGCCCCTACTTTTGGGCCTGATTGTGCCAGAGGGTCCAAAGTCCCATGCCATGCGCGGTACAATCTGTCATGTGCCAGGCCTACATAGTAGTATTGGCCCACAGGCCCCCGTTGTGGGATCTCCTCCGCATCAGCCAGCGTATCCCAACTCCGAAGGATATCCCGATTGGCCACTGCTGCGACTGCGACCAACCACCACCGTCTCCGAGTTGACGCCGCTCGCCGCCGTCGCCTTCCTCCTCCTCCTCCGCCTCCGGGAGGCCCCAACCACCGCCGTGGGGGACCCGACCCCGACTCCCTGGCCCCCTCAATTCCACGCGAAGCTGGTCATGGACTACCATGGCAGCATGTCCGTGGCCGACCTCTGGTACGACTGGCCGGGGGGCCGCAACCTGCACGTCATCCGCTACCAGCTCGCCGCCGACGCGCCCTACTACGACAACGAGTGGAACAACGGCACCTCCTTCTTCTACACCCCGGCGCGCCGCGCCTGCCGCTCCGCCGCCGTCGGGGTCGGCATCCTCCGCCCCGACTGGCTCCAGCCCGGCGCCGTCTACCTCGGCCGCCGCGACGCCGGCGGCTTCGACTGCCACGTCTGGGCCAAGGCCGACTTCATCACCTACTACGAGGACGTCGACACCAAGCGACCCGTCAAGTGGGTCTTCTACACAGGTTGTGTTTCTCACTGACTTTCTTCCCCGCACATTGCTCTTCAAGCTTAATTAGTTGATGCTCCCCTTCTGGAACACAAATGCCGTGCCAGTTCGATTAAAGGCTACAGGAGCTAATTTGCCGTGTCCGACATGCGAATTCAGCTAGACGTGATATCTACTTTCATTAGGATTTAAGCCGTCTCCATGCAGTATAAAATTAATGTTCAGGGAGACAAACCACTGCGAAATGCCTATTCTATCTATTATAAAACACTAAGTCATTTTTTAGTCTAGTGGCTGTGGAGATATGGGCTTTAACCACACCAATACACTTGTTTATTTCAGGATCGCCACCATATCAAACAATAAATTATATTTGCAGTGTTTTGAAGTGACCACAAATTTATTGCCGCATCTACTTAAGCTGAGGATATATATAGTTTTTCCATGGCTCCTATGTCTATAAACCGGCCAGAGGATCTTTTTTCACCATTTACTTGGTGACTTGTTTTTTTCCAAGCCAATGCACACACTACACATCCACTTGTTCTAATAGGAATATCTAGGTCATTCGGTACCATTGTCAGTCACATTTTTGCCATTTTGCCGATCTGTTGCCGTTCTTGAAGAATGAGATTTGTGTAAAACTGAAGAACTTTGTTTAGGTCTTCCTTCCATAATGAACTAATGATATGTTGTTGCCACCCTCAAATTTTGATTATGAGATTTTTTGCCCACAAACATTTGAGTATATGTATGTGCAACAACTGTAGTTTATTCCTATTCATTCAGAAAGGTCGACAACCTGTTCTAATTGTCATACGAGTAGGGGATGAACTACCTTCCTGATATTGAAGTTCGTCCAAATTTTGTAGTAGCTAGCTCTTGGTCATGTTTACTTCTATTCTATGTGCATTCTTCCACGCAACCAAACATTGACCCATGAATGTGCTTGTAAAACTTCTTATAGTAGTAGGCCTACCTTCTTGTTTTAGGGTCCTCTTACAAATGGTATACATATACAGCTCTGTATAAAAGACTGGACAACACTGAGTATGTAAGTATGGGACACACTGGGATGGGCATCAGCCTATCTGTTGTCTATATTCGACTGTAAAACGTTCTAGGTTCCAGCTAAACATGTCTGCAAGTAATGCTGCCATTTGGTCGATAGAGTATAGGTAACACCGTAACAAGCCTGACTATATGGATATTAGCTGACGGTACTTTGTTTGCTTGTAATGCTTTTAGCTGTCCCTTAAAGTAGGTTAGCTAGGTTAAGGCGTGAGCACCATTTAGTTGTCCCTTGAAGTAGCAGATGTCTTTCTGTATCGCTTGCTGTATGGCATATTGACATTCTTATTGTCAAGTTAGTTTGCTTATGGTGTGACCAAAGGCCAGAGTGACAGAAGTTGTAGTTCCAATTATGTCTGCCGTGTTCAGGAGTTAGGAACAGCCTAATCAAGCTATACCCCTTGTTTAGTCGATGAGTGCAAGTCAGGATTGGCACGCTCCCTGTGTATTGGTGCCACTAAATTACCAAGACTAACTTGCCTTACAGTACAGTTCAGTACTATGGCAAATTTTCTGAACGCGCATCTAACCTTGAACATTTGCCGATTTTCAGGTAGGATCGCCTATGTGATGAGCTTTGAGGTGGGAGCTGTGCTGGAGGACGCGGCATGGCAGGCCCCCGAGTACTGCTTCAGCAAGGATGGTGAAATGGCAGAGACTGCCGGTGGGCATGATGGCAGCTTCATCCCCAGGAGTGTGCTATGAGGATGAGGATTTGTCTTCCACTGATGCGCACGTGATGGATGGAGCTTTGAAATGGAGATGCTGTGTGTGTGACAGTCTGACTATGCTTTACGTGTGCTTCATGTAGCGTTGTTTTTGCGCGGACATGAATCATCGGTCTGTTCTGCGATGTATCATCATGTGTATAAACGAACTAATGTAAGTGCGGATGGGATCGACCTGTGTATCACTTGTGTCGGTCAAATAAATCTGTGTGTAACGGATTTCAGATTGTTTGGTTCATATCATACTGTGGAAGAAGAGAGTTGAGTAGTGTATGTATGCTGCTGTTGAGATCTTGCGGATGTGGGCCGCTGAATCTCGTGGGCCGTGGCAGCAGGCTGCATTCCTGCTTAGAAAGAAACATCTGTTTGTTTTTGTTTGAATCGTCGTCAATTCATTGAAAGGAAATTACCCCTTGTTCTAAAAATAAACAAATGAAATTACTCCTACTGTACTATACTTGGTTGTGGCACCTGGCAGTAAAGTAAAACACACACGTGTAGTTGAGTAGTTGGTTTGGAGTGGAGCTACACTGGTCTGTAGGGTGCGTCGTCTGAGGTCCGGTGAAGAGAGATTGAGGGGAGGGGATCTGTATGACTGTATCAGCAATTCAGCATGCAGATAGATACTAGCCGGTGCATGCATTGCCGCGCTGTTTTGCAATCTGCACTCGCCTCGGCTGGTTACAGAAGAGGTTGATTGAATCCGGTCGCCCGGTACAGGCGGTAGGACAAGTAAACACAGTAGTAAGTAAAGTGAAGCGTTAATGCTCGATGGCGCGCAACATATCGGGAACATTGCAACCAACGAGCTTGATCATTCAATGGTGGCAGTACAGTACAGGGAAGCAATGCAAAGCAAGCATCATGATGCTGGCTGGACCAACGCAGTGCAGAGAAAGCTCGGCGGTCACGGCGACGAAACAGGGGCGCGACAGCCACCACCACCACCCAATGAAAGAGGAAGGAAGGAAGGAGCATGCGCCTCCATTGGTTGATGCCCGCCCGCCCACAACGGCAGCGCTAGCTCTACGCGGAGGGCACTGCCGGCCGATCTTCATTTCGTTTCAATTCAAGGTCAAGTCCCAACCACGGCCGCCGGTTGATTTGATTTGATGTGATCATGATCAGACGCTAGCATCTACGTTGCACAGATACTCAGATACGGATACGGTAATGCGATACTTCGATACGCTGATACGCCGTTTTTTCAAAAACACAGATACGGGAATACGTAAATATATGTATAATAAAATAAAATTGCATATCATTTTCTCGATAATACTGCAACACTAAGGGAAACATTTTAGTCTAGTGCGAAAGACCATTGTTACATAACTTAATAATATAAAAATAGGTAGGTAAATGATAAGTCTAATTGTTGCTTGGTGGAGGTCCTACGACATCAACCCCCAGATAGATACAAAGCCCCTATATCATCTTTAGGTTTGAAAATCAGCACCACCATCAAGGTCGAACTTAAAGGTATCTCCTCCAACATCCCCCATAGAAGATGTATTTATGGGCAAAATGAGGGGTTAGAATTTTTAGTGTCGGTGAAGAATCGAAGAAGCGTTAACTGATTATCAGAATTATTTTATTTATTTAAAATTAATTAAAATGACCGATACTTGTCCGACAAGAATCGGACGAGTATTAGCGTCCGGACAGTATCGGACGAGTATCAAGTATCTGATACGAGGGCGTTCGCAAGTATCCGCGCATCGTAGGCTAGCATACGGCCGATGAGGGTGGCGCGCGCTGCGCCACACGCGTGCCCAACCCGGACGAGACGACCCTCTACTCCGGCCACCTCTCTCTTCTTCTTTCTCGCAGAAAAAAACAAGAAAGCGCCTGCCGGACGAGTACTAGTTTGTTGCGGAGGCGGGCGATGGCATGGCATTGATGGATGAGATGGTTGGGCGTTGGGGCTCGCCGGTCGATTGCAAACCAAACCATTTTGCCACGTGGGGGAATGCAATGGAATGGATATGAGAAGAGCTGAGCGATGGGTCGGTCGTTGCCTCAACCAGTTCATCAATGTAATGTCCGTCCTCTTGCATCAAACGATTGGATACCATGTCTATCGATGTTCCGGTCCATGTCTGCGGTCATCTCAGGCAGGATCTGCAAAACGCCACGCCATCCGTCTTGCTGTGCTTGGCTGCTTGCCGACGACGCCTCACAGTCACGCACCTCAACTAGTACTACCGTTGAGAATGCTGATCAGCGCAGCCCGCTTAAGTCAAGCTCATCAATCAGTGCCGTAGCGAGCTAAGAGCGTTCCTCCCATAACTATGTGCTACCACTTCTCGTTAGTTAGTTCACAGACTCGATCGTGGCTCGCACCCATAATCCATTAATCCTGATTAATAAAGTCTTGACTCACTATTACCGTGTTCATTTCATCGGACGGAGTAGTCTTTGGTACCACACACGTCTCCGTCTGCAGATAGCTTTCGTTGTTTGCAGCAAACACGGCAATCCAAACAGTTTACTTGCCCACATGTACCGGATTAATAACGTACGTCTGTGATGATGAATTCTTGGCCTGCCAATATGATGCAAGGTGTCCAGTGCAATTCCATCGTGGCTAGCCAGCACTGTGGTCGTTGTCGTGCCAAACACTGTTGCATTTGACCTCGGTCAGGCCTTGTTGGGCCATTAGGCCCAAATCCTAATCCTACACTAATCCCTGTTAGTTGTCTTGATCGGGAGGCAACCCTAAGGTCCGTTGGGCCCGGCCCCAAGTCCACAGCGCTATATAAATGAGAGAAGACCACCCCCTGGGTCAGATTAACAAAGTTAATCTCGAGTTAATCACAGGGGTTAACCCTAATTTACTCGAACCGGTCATTAAGGGCGTTGGAGGGCTTGGAAGCACTGAGTCCCGTTCTTCTACATCTACTTCAAGTTCGTCATCATCTACTTCATCAACGCTCAAGCATGAACAGAGAAAACACTGGTAAGTGTTAAGATCTACTAAGATTCCGCATTAGATTAATGTGCTAGGTGTGATCTAGATCTAGACTAGAGATCCTGAGTTAAGTTGTTGTTAATCATATTCATAATGATCTAACAAACACCACACCACAGCCCATTTCTTTCTTTCTTTCTTTGAGGGAAACCACACCATAGACTGCCGTCTCAGGATCTGCAAAACGCTCTGTGATTAGGTGCAGAGTGCTAACAGTGCGCCACCCCAATGACTAATGCTGCCACTACTAATAAGAGAGAAATTAAGCTAGGTTCATGCATGGCCGGATGGTCATCAGAGTAGCGCACTGTTACGGAGTCAACAGGCTGAGGTATCCCTCCTTTTCTGAAGCGACTACTTTGAGTCAAACTTTTTATTTACTCCCCAATCACATTACACGGCAAATATCCATCCACCCATGCAGTTCGAATTAGCTTCAGAGTTGTCCAGATTTCCAATCAACCATCAACTGGTAGTATTCAGTTGGAAAGGTTAATGAGCAAGTGCCATAAATAGCCGGCAACAGCATTTCGTTTTCACCCCAGCAGGGCACAGGCAGCTCAGATCGCCCGTGGCCTCCTCCCTCTTTCAGAGCTGGAGAGCAGAGCACGGGAGAGTCAGTTACTGTTGCTGCCTCCCCCTCCTATAAAACCTCCCCGCCGCTCTCTTTCTTGCTCTCTCATCGCCGTTTCTCTTCTCTCATTCTCAACCTAGCTAGGAACAAGACGCCCATCCCTCCATCTTTCGACAGGCATGGCGGCGGCCGCCATGGACTGCCACCAAGCGGTGACCAACGGCGGCCACCACAAGGACGGCGACGCCGCGGAGTGGAAGCAGGTCGCCGAGCTGAGGGCCGTCACCGAGGCGCAGGACCCTGCCTGCAAGGTTCGTTCCTTTTGACCGGCCTTGAGCTCGCTGCTTCTGAATTAGGCCCCTCTCCCCTGGATGGTTGGGATCGCATCGCACGCACTTGTTCACGGTTTTCTGATGCCCACACCACACCTCCCACAAAATTGACAGCACAAGTGGCTATGGCCTCTGTCCCTGACGACAAGTCGCATGTGAACTCCATCACATCAAACACATATGCAGCTACGTTTCTGCCTGTAAATTGTAGTGTTCAGGAGCTAGCCCTCGTCTTCTTGTTAGAGCTAGATAATTTACCTTCCTTCATTCTTGTCATTAGCAGTACTACTGCTTAACCATTAGTCAAACCATCATATAATTAGTAAGACTCAAGGAAGGTACCAGAACACACCAAATTGTGGCTAGAGGAAGAAGCCAAAGCCTCTGAAAATGATGCTAGCTGATTGGCTGGTACGGTGAAGACGGAGCGCCCTGACGAACTGCGTACCAGGAGCTAGGCACTGTTGCCCACCCATTTGTTCTGCTACTGCTGGTCCTTGTTGGCCGGCCGGGCGTCGCTTTTGGCGTTGATGGCCGGCCCCGCAGGTCACGCTTTCCTCATTTGTTGCTCATGGATCCGGTAGGTTAATCTTACTGTATTTCTTGGCCATCCGTGTCTAGGTAGTTGCATCATACAGGTGGTTAGTGGTTGAGCTTAGCTATCTAACAGCATCTGTGCCGTCCCGTCGTGTAAAGGACGTCGCCATCTCCGATCCATTCTCCACTGGATTTGGACCGCTTGCTTGGGTTGGCTACCATGGATTCTGAATGACTTGTTTCAGTCTCAATGTCTCATCTCATGGGCGCTGCGCCGGCCATGTATGCAGTTGCAGTTGCTGACCAACAGTCCAACCAGAAATAGCCACCCAACGTCCCAACCCGACCATGCGAAGGCCAAGACTGACTATGCGTTTACAAGTTCACACGTCCTCTCTTTTTTCTAAATGAAACCGTGAGGAAATAAGACTGGTAAAAGTAACTTTGTTTGTTTCGGAAGGCGCTGCGCCGGCCATGTATGCAGTTGCAGTTGCTGCCCAACAGTCCAACCAGAAATAGCCACCCAACGTCCCAACCCGACCATGCGAAGGCCAAGACTGACTATGCGTTTACAAGTTCACACGTCCTCTCTCTTTTCTAAATGAAACCGTGAGGAAATAAGACTGGTAAAAGTAACTTTGTTTGTTTCGGAACTACCACTAGTATTTTCTTGCGTGTGCAAAGAAAATGGACAGTGCTTTGTGGTTGTGCACCTAACTGATTCATGACCCCTTTGATTGACCTGTTGACCTGATTGTCTTTCGAAAAAAAGACTCCTTGACTTGATTCAGAATACAAAGCCATTACAAATTCACACGCCTTTTTGTAATGAAACCGCGGGGAAACTTAGGTAGGCTGTTTAGGATTGGTAAAAGTATCTTTCTTTGTCTAAGAACTACCATCAAGTTTCTTGCATGTGCTGTTTAAAATGGACTGTGGTTGTGGCTGTGCACCTATCTTTTGATTGAGTCCCTGATCAAATTCAGAATGCAAAAAGCATTTATGATGACGGGCACACGCAGGTAGAGCAGCGTACGAAACAGTAGTAGTGTATATGTTTCAGAGTGTGTGATCTAAAACGTTCTGTGAGGAAGAAAAATCTGTTACGTTGCGCTGACAAGCAAAGCCAACAGGCAGGTAGTACTGCAGTGATTTAATTAGATAGTGAAATGTGCAACCGCCTGCCTTGATTTGGGCCACGCATCACTCGCGGCGCAGAAAAGCCCCACATAAATGTTGCCCAGCCCTCGAGGGGACCGATCGATCGACCCCTGTCAACAATTCACTCCTAATTAATCTCATATTATCTTTTCAAAAAAAAATTAATCTCATATCACGACGTGAAGATGTAATTGGTGCCAACGGACCTTGACTACTCTGCACATGCATCGATCTCTGACGACGACAGATCATCTAGTATCTCTCAATAATCATACTGCTAGCTAGCTAGCTAGCTAATCGAGGATGATATATCATCTGTCGTCGATGATGATCAGGATGAGGACGACTACATGCTGCGTCGGTTCCTGCGCGCCCGGGACCACAACATCGGCAAGGCGTCGGCGATGCTTCTCAAGTACCTGAAATGGAAGCCGACGGCCAAGCCCCACGGCTCCATCTCCGAGGAGGAGGTGGCGCACGAGCTCTCCCAGGGGAAGCTGTGCCTGCAGGGCCACGACCGTCAGGGCCGGCCCATGATCTACGGCTTCGGCGCCCGGCACCGCCCGTCCAACCGCGACATGGACGAGTTCAAGCGCTTCGTGGTGTACGTGCTGGACGCCACGGTGGCGAGGCTGCCACCGGGGCAGGAGAAGTTCGCCGCCGTGGCGGACCTCAAGGGCTGGGGCTACTCCAACTGCGACATCCGGGCCTACCTCGCGGCGCTGGAGATCATGCAGAACTACTACCCGGAGCGGCTCGGCAGGGTGTTCCTGGTGCACGTGCCCTACGTCTTCATGGCCGCCTGGAAGATCGTCTACCCCTTCATCGACGACAACACCAAGAAGAAGTTCGTGTTCGTGTCGGACAAGGAGCTCGACAGCACGCTCAGGGAGGCCATCGACGACGCGCAGCTGCCGGAGATGTACGGCGGCAAGCTCAAGCTCGCATGCGAAATGTGATCGAATCCCCATATATTTCTGTTGTTTATGAAAGTGGTAAATCCTTTGAAAGGAAAGATAACCAACAAGAAAACATGAGTAATAAGTACGTACCAGTGATTGATTGCTGCACGTTGCAAAGAGCAGCCATTCGTGCCATGACCATCGAGGTCCCGTCCGCACGGGACCTTGCTAGTACTATAGCTGCACCAAACCGCCGCCACTTATGTTTGTACCGTCGACAAAACTGTGGGGACTGACTGGCTGCTCTGCTGCTGCTGGCAGACAGAGTATTATTCATCCAAGAAGGCTACGGCCCAGGCCTTACAGCAACCCTCGTCGGCCCATAAGTGTTTGGGCCTCGCTAATTTCCGCAGAATCACGGCCCATCTCGCCCGTTCGTCTGCGGTCAGGACAGGAGGGCCTCGCCGGCCTCTTCCCCGTCCGTCCGTCACCGGAAGGGAAGGCTGGAAATATCCAGGCGGACGCATAGCTGCAGTTGCAGAGGACCTCAAGAATCGCCCGACCATGGCCGTCACCGCAGCCTCGCTCCTCCTCCAGCCGCGCCTCGTGTCGCTACCACCTAACCCCAAACCAGCGCCTTCCTTGGCCCCCCTCGGCCGCCGCGGCGCGAGGCTCAGGGCGGTCGGCGACGGGCTCGCCGACCAGACCACCGTCTACAACGGCGTCTACGGGCCATGGACCGTCGAGGACTCCGACGTCCGAGAGGTGCACACACTGACACTACTCAGCCCCCACACGCTGCTTCAACATTCAGGCATTCAGCATCGCTCCCTCTCCGCAATTCATTCAGGTCTTGCTGTACCGGTCCGGCCTGGTCACCGCCGCGGCGTCCTTCGTGGCCGCCGCCTCCGCGGCCTTCCTCCCCGAGGGGAACGCCGCCGGCGACGCATTCAGGCAGAGCATCGATCTCTTCTACGCCGCCGGCGCCGCGGGGCTGGGCCTCTCGCTGGTGCTGATCCACATCTACGTCACACCGATCAAGCGTTTCCTCCAGGCGCTGTGGGCGGTCGGGGTCCTCGGCTCCGTCGGGACCTACCTCGTCGCCGCTCAGCCGCTGGACGAGGGACTGGTGCAATACGTGCTGGAGCACCCGGCCGCACTCTGGTTCGTTGGCCCGACGTTTGCTGCGCTCACAGGTCTCGTCTTCAAAGAAGGTACGCAATTGTTCTTCTTCTTGTGCTTATCATCAATGGTGGGAATGTAGTCTTTATCTTATTGATTTGGTAGTCAGTATATGCCCCTACATCTTACAGTGGATCCTGCCATTGCCAATTTATGACTAGTCCAGTGTATGAATCATAGTCCAATTTCTGAATTATATATGACAAGTAATAACCCACAGGTCTCTGCTATGGGAAATTGGAAGCTGGCATCTTAACCTTCGTTATCCCCGGGCTTCTTCTCGGACATCTGGTAAATCACAACACCACCTCAAACTGTTGCCAGCTGCTCTAGTCTTTAAACAAGGAACAAGAGACAAACTGTGGCACCCATCTTACAGTAATCTATTTGTGACCGCATGTGCAGTCTGGCTTAATGGATAACAGCACAAAGTCAGTCCTTCTAGGAGTGTGGATGGTTCTTTTCACCATTTTTGCTGCAAGGAAGTTCCAACAGCCCATCAAGGTAATTTCTCCTCCAATTGTCGTGTTTGTATTTAGCATTATTTCGAGCCTGTGTTTTCCTTCATCAGTCCAATCTCACAATTTTCATTCTGTTCCTGACCATTAAGGACGACATTGGTGACAAATCTGTCTTCATGTTCAACGCACTACCTGAAGAGGAAAAGAATGCTCTGATCCAGAAGCTAGAGAGGCAAAATGAACAGAAGTTTGAGTAGACATTGTAGGCAGTTCTGGCGCAGCCAATAGCTTTGTTCATGGAAGTTTGTAGCTAATGTATATAATAGTTATGAAGAGATTTATCAATGCATAGATGAAGATGACAATATTGTCATCCAGATGTAGCTGCAAATCTTTATGTTACAAGCCAGACAATAAGCATGGATGGCCTCCGGCCTCAAGGACCAAGGCCATGCAGCATTTCCTGTATGTTTGTTGTTGGCAACATTACTGTATATATTTCAGTTTGTTGTTCTCTTAGAGGTCGAGAAAAGTCTGTCTGCTAGTCGGACGCCTATGGGCAAAGTCACACGGACACAAGATACATATTATGAGCGATCTGATAGTGGATGAATAATCTACAGAGACGCACTTAACACCACCCAAAGGGCGCAATATAATTCTCTTATAACATTCATATGCAATACAACTTCCGATACATATAAGCTTGGGGATGCTCTGAATAACTGACAGATCCCCAAGACTACTTGGTACCACCCGATCGCATGGTAAACAATGGCATACCATGCAAACTGTTCCTGGTAAGCTCTTACAACAGCAAGGAGTTCGTTTAGGTGACCTAAATAAATTACTATGAATAACCACTTAACCTATCAATGATACACCAATTGGGAATTTGCAGAGTCGACTAGTTTCCGTATATAGCGCCATTTGAGTTCAGAGAGGCGCCGTTCTGGGGAACATCAGCTCCCTCAACTTCTGACATAAAGCCATTCTCAAAGAATGCTGAATGGAGGGCTTGCACACACTCTTTTCCCTCACTGTCATTGACTACCAAGGAAATATTCACCTGCATGAGTACAAAATCAGCTACCACTCTTTGGAATGTGCACTGAAACTTGATTTTTGTTTTACGATGATGATGAGGGATGGATAATACCTTGGACGCCCCTTGTGAGATCATCTGAACATTAACACCTTTTCTTCGCAGAACATTGAATGCCTGGCATGCAGCAAAAGGGTCAGTCGTTCATGTTCCTCTGTCCATTCTCTAGAATAATTAAAGCACGGTCTAGCATTGAAGTTCTAAATCACTAGATGTAACTTGCTAGTTGCATCGTGGGGAGCTCCAACCTTTTCAAGAATCAACGAAGATCTCTGTACATTTCCTATCAGAGAGATGATTGATCTACGCTGGAGCAGATGAACAACTGCAAATTTTTCAAGCTCTTCAACAACATGATCAAGTTCCTGCCACATCATCATAAAAAAACAATGAAATAGGAGTGCAATAATAACATATTGCCAAAAAAGAATCATAACATGCATACGAATTTGGAAACAGCACAGTTTTGACTAATTACTAAACTGAATAATCACTATGTTAAACCTGCAAAGTAAAACCACTATAAGCAAATCCAACAAAACAACTTCAATATAGTCCTGTAATTCAAAATAACCCTAAAAGGTTCTCCCGAGTTACCCACTGTTGCAACAATCCATGTTAATAAAAACAGAGTTACAATTTATATATTTAAGTTTTTCTAAGCAACTCAAACCTTCAAGCTTAACCATAACATTGAACTGAGGCGACAACAACACGCACAGTAAAATTTGTTAGGTGTGTATTATTAGATCACTGGTAGTATTGTATGGTGAAAGTTGAACTAAAAACATTTTCTTATTCAGATGCTTACCTGCTGGATCAACTCACGACTCCATAGTTTTGACGGGTCTAGTGTCAACGATATGCTGACTTCACTAGTAGCCACACAATCAACAGAGATGCCCAAATCTTCAAATATCGAGAAGACCTGTACACACTACGCATGCATGAATATATAATCAAGCTGACAAAAAAGCTATGATGTAAACAAACAAAAGTCACATCAGTTGCCACATGTAACATTTGCAATAAAAAATGTGCATGGATATATAATGAAGCTAACAAAAAAACTATGATGAAAGCAGACAAAAGAGTCACATCAGCAGCTACGCGCACCTTTGCTAGAAAACCATACTGCCCAAGCATCCTTGTGCTCACTATATCAAGCATGGTAACATTTGATTTCAACACAATGCTGGTTAATATACTCTGAAAAAACAATGTACCCAAGATGTGATCAAGCTAGCTCTGTCTCTTTCAAGAAATTTCATAAAGCTATACAAGATATTACAAATGGAATAATCATAATCTACTAATAAGTACACAACAGACCTTGCTCATATCTCTGGCTTTAGTGATGACAGTACCAGGCGCATGACGATTGTACGAGTTCTTAACTCTAACAGGTATATCACCATCTCTAGCAGGTCGCATTGATTGAGGATGCAGAACCTAATGATAGGTAAGTATACAAGTTAAGCAGAAACCAATAAAACAGCAAAGTTATCAGCTATTAAAATTTCCTCCCTGCAGATGAATCCTCCTAAACCAACAAACAAAAAAGGGATAAGAAGGGCAAAGAAGAATGATCATGTAAACTAAATCTTCTGGATTAAGATTTGAGTTTAACTTTTGAGGCGCAAGCGCAACAAGCAACATTTTATTTGATCAACAAATTGAATAAAATAAGAAGAAATACCTGTGCACCAAAATAGGCAAGCTCAGCGGCCTCGTCAAAAGTCAAGTAGGGAACGGGTATCGCTTTTGCATAGATATTAGGATCACAAGTCAGCACACCATCTACATCCTTCCAAACCTATTAAAAAAAAAGAATTAGAAACAGAGGTACAGGGGACTTGTAGTTTTTAAACATCTGAACAACTTAAAACAACTTTAGAGCCTGTTAGTCCCAAGCAAGTTGGGATAGTTACAGCAAATTAATAGTGGTATTATTAGAGGATGTAGAGCCTTAAACAACTTATTGATTGTAAAAACTTAATAGACCTGAACCAAAGACAAATATTCCATATGCATTAATGTAAGGATCTATGGTATTGAAAACAAACCTGGATTTCCCTTAATCCCAAGGCTTTGCCAATAGTTGTAGCAGTCAAATCGCTACCACCCCTGCCTAAAGTAGTGACAGCACATGATTTACATCCCTGAAATTTATGTGCATCATATTATGAATCCAGACAGATTAAACTTGACACCCTGAATGCAAATGTAGTATATTTGGTAGTATAGATAGGAATATCATAGACTGCCATATGTATCCCTGGGGGTTGCCTTACCCCCCAAGTCTTGTACTCTCATATATACCGGCCGAGGCCTCAATACAATACATCCACAACCATTACGCATACATCTCTCTACTCTCCTACAGCAAATCATGTGGAACCACATACCTTCCCAAGAAAACCAGTGACTATAGGAATAGCAGGCTCATCCATCCAATCTCCATGTAGCCTCTTTGCCACAGCAGGATAAGTGACTTCAAGAATATCCGCATTTGTGAAATCATCAGTGGTTATAAAGCCAATATCAAATGCATCATACTGCCAAAAAAAAAGTCAACAGTTAGTTTACAACATTGTAGGGCTGAAAATGCTGATTTCAGTTGTGTACAAGGGTGGAGGGGAATCCATCTGACATTAGTGCCATGGATATGGTTATGAGCTTAATTAGTTATGTGTGAAAAAAAGAAATATTGCTCAAAATTTGTAGGCATCCACGTGCAGTAATGTGCCAGTACAGATTTAAACATGGTATTGTATCTGAGGGAAAGTTTTACACTTAACTGGGCCCCAGTTAGGATCAAAAGCTGACTTCCCTTTATTGTCCAAAAGATTAGGTTAGACAAAGTGGCTGGTGGGCAAACTGTGTGTTCCAGTACACTACCCAGGACTTAGCAGACCGTCCAAACTATTGACTAGGTGCATTCACATATTTTTCCTACCAGATTAGAATTGATTGTTTGACTGGAATCTAAACTTTCAGTTCAAAACCAATAACAATAATAAACAAAAAATTTTAAGGCATGTACAGAAGCACATACTCAAATATTGGACATACCTGGCGTGCCTTTTTCCCAAGTTTATTTAGATATGCAGCAAATATTCTTGTAGACATGCATTCACCAAAGGAAACAAGGTAATCTCTTGTCCTATGAGTCAGCTCTTTCATCATAGCAACACCTTTAAGAAGCTGCTCCAGTTCATCCAATAAGCCTGTTGAAATGAACATTGATGAAGGAATTGTTTCGTAAATGCTACTTCAAGGGGAAGACGAATAGTGGTAAAAGGTGGATTAGCCAAAGGAAATAAAAGGGCATAATAATGCACAGCAGTTAAAGTAGTAAAGAATCAGCTGTCACAAAAATAAAGAACTGAGGCTGGCCAGGTCTATTAACTAAACAAGCATATAGACTGGCAAATAGTTAAATTGACAAGGTGATTGCACGGCTATAAAATAAACAAACTGTCCCTGTTGACATAATAGAATGGTGCCATGCTGAAAATGGTCTGTGTTGCTGACAGCGACCATAAGGCCTTTCACCACCATACACAAATTAAAATGAAATCATGTCAATGGCCATTCAGCCTCCACCAGAAATTATTATTCAAACTGTGCAATGTAGGGACAACTTTTGTGAATAAAAAAGAACGATGACCCTTTGTGTATCTAACTGAAACAATCCAAATAGAACAAGATGATAGATAGCTGATGCGTTGTTGCTTATGGTACCGAGCAGAGTAGAGCAACAACAACATACCTGAAACAACTGACCTGTCTATTCCAAGCTCATCAGTTGTCCTGAGAGCAGACAAAACAGGGAATGATCAGGACTACTAGATGGTTGAGGGCTTGAGGCGTTGTTTACAGGGCAGCACAATCAGAGATGGGCAGAGAGGAAATCGAAACGCACCTAAGATGCAGGTCCTTGATGACCGCAAGCTCGGGGATCTCGGACGCCTTCGGGGCGCCGCAGCTCACCGCCTTCTCTCCGGCCTACAGAAACAATCAACGAAACAGGCACGCGCATTTAGGTACTCCGAGCTAAACAGACAAACAATTGGTAGGAAAAAAAAATTAGAGACGCGGAGCTAAAAATGGCAGTACCAACAGGAGGTTATTGGTGGTCTTCCCCATGGCGGAGAGGACAATGACCGGCGTCTCCTCGGGGAAGCTGAGGATGAGGTCGGCGACCTCCCTCATCCGGTCGGCCGACGCGAGCGAGGATCCGCCGAACTTCATGACGACGGTGAAGCCCGTGTGGGCCTTGAGCGCCGCCGCCGCCGGCGTGGCCTCCTCATTCCTGAGAACAGCCGCCGCGCCCGTCTGGCACCGCACCACCAGCCCCCTCCGCCTCCAGCATTGCGCCGCCGTCCTAGCGCTCGCGCACACGAAATCCTGCTCCCTCCCGAGCTTGGATGAGGCGGCGGCGCAGATGGCGAGCGCGGCCGGAGACTCCCGCGCGAGCCCAGGAAACCGCAGCGCCACCGCCATCTCGGAACGAGACGGACGACGCTAGATCCAGAAGCTTCCCCTCCTCTTCCTGGCCGGAGAAGCAGCGCGCGGCGATGGTCAGAGGGCTCAAATGCGGGAAGGGGCGGTGGCGGCTCGACGGGGAGGGAAGCGCGATGTGGAGGATGATGGGCCACTTTATATAGCGGGCGCTGAAACGGACGGCGCGGCGGGCTGGGCCGTTGGGTCCTGCGCCAAACGGACGGCGAGGATCAAACACCGGGGGCGCGTGTGGGCCCCACCTCACACAGGGGACAGAGAGGGGACGGGGAGAAATGAAGAAGCAACCGGCGCAAGGAAACAAACCTGCGGCTGGGGACGTGGTGGGCCCGCGTGGAAGTGACCTCCCGCGGGCGCTCAAGTGTGGTGCGCGCGGTCTTGGATCCCAGCGGATTCTGGCTTTTGGCCTTTTTCTCCTGGGTGACGTCGACGCCAGCAATATGAAATGGAATCGATGTGAAACGAAATCATTTCTTTTGTGGAAGAAAACGAAATCATTTCAACCGCGTGTAGTACATGCTCTTTTTTTCTTCTTCTATTTGTTAGATTGGTTATTTGGCTGCG
Organism: Urochloa ruziziensis; assembly: GCA_015476505.1. Lineage (NCBI taxonomy): Eukaryota > Viridiplantae > Streptophyta > Magnoliopsida > Poales > Poaceae > Urochloa > Urochloa ruziziensis. The sequence goes on along the minus strand of CM027118.1, from coordinate 42,460,028 downwards.
TCAAACGCTCCAAATGAATTGAGATGTCGTCGTATTTTCTTTGGCATTCCTGAATGTTGTGCTTGTTAGTCAATTGATTAAATGCGTCATCTCTCGAGCGATTGGCCGTATCTGCAATTATGATAGCAAATTCTCGGTTATTTTGCGCAAACCCATGATAAAAACGTGACGGCCCCACACATCGCTTTCGATCATATTTGAAGCAGGCAACTTAAGCAACTATGAAACGGTAGCATTACACAAAAACAAACATCCTATTCCTATGTGTTGCTAACATCATTTCGCACACATGAACCATGTAGGCAGAAAAGAAAGCCGAACGAGTATACGTAGCTTAGATTTTATACATGAGACATTCTGCTATTTTCTAGCTAATATATGTCTTCCTAACCCTCTCTTTCTTTTATTGCGTGGCACGGATGGAATTTGACATGAAACCACAGTGGATATACATATACTGTAGATATAATGAAAATATCAAAACAGTGCGAGCGTGCAGCCACTAGCCTGTTCTGAGCTTTCTGGACCAGCTAATCTGTCGGCACAAAATCAGGTAATAATCCAACAAAATTACAAATCTCTGCTGGTCTCCTCAGCTTTTTACACGATCCTGAAGCCTTAAAACTCTATTATTGTGCATGAAATGCGCCACCGTGGCTGGGAGAAGCACGTGCGGTGCAGAGCAAGGTAATTGTCTCTGAGTACACTTGCACTGCGGTGGTTTCGTGGTATACTGAAACAGGTATCACCCTGCCCGACCCCGCAATGCGACGGAGCAGGGATCTCTGTCTAGCTGCTGTTCCTTTGGCGTTGACACGGTATCAACAAATTAAAGGTCCATATATTAGTTATCTGCTGTCCCCAATCAAACGTTCGCTCTGCCTAAAACATGCCCGTGATAGAAATGCTCGAGGCCACATCTCACCAATCACGCCATACAAGAAAAAAAGCAATGCCCTGCTCTGAACCTAGCTAGATATGCACACGGTACAGTAAAGCTGTCAGCATCCCTGCACTTAGATTTACCAGAATGGATGGTTTTGCTCAAGATGACTAGAAATTGCAGTTGGAATTGTGCACTTGTGGTCAAGGTTCATTTGCTTACTGCTGGACCTGAGCTGCATGGAACATGCCGATTGCCACGTCTGTCAGGCAAATAGTCATCGTGTTGCTTTCGGTCACAGTACTGTGCAAGTTGGTAGAGAAGAGAAAGAGACCGGCGACACTCTTGTTGTTTTCCTTTTGTATAATCTCTATGGTTGTGCACGCTGAAAGATACCCCCAATCGTGTGCAGACGGCGAGGAACCATACGCATTCAGAAAAAGAGAGAAAGCAATGAGCCTGAAAGCAGTCGACCTTTTGGGATCGTCAGGGGGCGCCACAAACAAATTACTTAGGATGAATTCAGCCATGTGATGCGATTAGCGTTGGGAGATATTCTGTTGCGCCCAAATAGCAAGGCAAAGACCAGCCAGCTGTCACCGAGATCAGATTTTCCATGTTCCGGCTCGGGCACGTTCTTCAGATTTCCATGTTCCACTCGCTGATTCAGAGTTTCAGACGAGGACCACAACTAACAGTCGGATCGCGCTTTGGGCAAGATCGAAAGACAGCGACAGAAATCCAGAACCGAGCACACGTTCTCGAAAAGATTCAGGCCCGACGGGAGTTTGGCCATGGGAGCAACACTGCAAACGTCCCAAGTTCAGATCACGACACCAACATAGGTATAGCGAATGTAAGGCACGAGGCAAACAATTGGGACGAATTCGTCATATGGTGAGCCATGTGATATTCTCTTGCGCCCAAATAGCAAGGCAAAGGCCAGCCAGTTGTTACCGAGACCAGATTTTCCATGTTCCGGTTCAGGCACGTTCAGATTTCCGTTTTCCACTCGCTGATTCAGAGTTTCAGACGAGGACCACAACCAACTGTCAATCACGCTTTGGGTGTATTTAGATGGAGAAAAAGTACGGAAAAGTACTGTTTTCTATGAAAACATGCATAGAGATAGAACTGAACTGACACAGTTCTTAGTTGGATAACTTTTCATGAAAAGATCGAAACACGGCAAGATCGAAAGACAGTGACAGAAATCCAGAACCGAGGACAGTTCTCCAAAAGATTCAGGGCTGACGACAGTTTGGCCATAGGAGCAACACTGGAAACGTTCCAAGTTGAGATCAGACTGCAACCGCTCTATGCTGGTGGCCTGGTGCTGCTTCTTCTGCGCTTTCAGGGGAAAAAAAAAGGAAAGGCAACAGGGCCAAACCAGATCGGAAAGGCCCATCGGGGCGGAGGAAGGTCGTGTCCAGCCAGGTGCAGGCTGCGGCCCGTGGGCCGTAACCTCCTTCCTTATCCGCCCGCAGGAGCGCCGTCAACCCAGTCAACCCCTCGCGACTTCCCGCATCCCCAAGACGCGCATCGAGCGCCCAACTCCGAATCCCCACCATCCAAATCGCCACGTGTCACAATCTCCCGCGCCCCGCCGCGCGCTGCAGCGTGGCGAGTACGACTCTTTCAGCCGAAGCAGCAGGGAGAGCACACTCGTGTTGTTTGCAGTTCCCACTCGAGAAGAAGCTTGTCTTTGAGCCCCGCTCGGCCCGCGGATTACGCATCTCGCCGCGCCGCCCCATGGCCGATCTCCGCCCGCCGGAGCTCACCACCAACGGCGCCGGCGCCGGCGCCGGCGTGGTCACCGCGCTGCCGGCCGTCGAGGCGTCCGCCGCCGCCGAGGCGGCAGCCGCAGCCGGAGGGGCGCAGGCGCCCGCTCCGCCCTACTCCAAGCGCCGCCGCCGCCCCAGCGTCCGCCTCGGCGACATCGACGCCCCGCCCCCGCGCCGGAACCACAAGTCCTCCTCGTCCCACCCGCGCCCGCCGCGCCGCGCGCACCCGGACGACGCCGCCGCCACCGCCGACCCGCACAACCACCGGCGGGGGCCCTCCAAGCCCCCCGCCCAGCGCCGCCCGCGCACCGCTTGGATTCCGGCCGCGCCCTCGGGCGCCGCCGACGGATACGAGGACGACGAGGAGCGCTACTACGACGATGAGGACCAGTCCGACTCCGCGGCGGCAGCGGCCGCCGCGAGGGCTAGGGTTTCCGGCAGCCGCGACGCCAGCGGCGACGAGTCGGACGGCGTGGCGGACTGGGGCCTCCCCAACGGCCGCCTCCCCTCCGCCATGGGGTACAGCGGCGTCAAGGCGTGGCTCGACGGCTTGGGGCTCTCTCGGTACGCTCCGGTGTTTGAGATCCATGAGGTAGACGACGAGGTCCTCCCTCTGCTAACGCTGGAGGACCTCAAGGACATGGGCATTGGGGCTGTTGGCTCCAGGAGGAAGATGTATGCTGCCATCCAGAAGCTCCGGAGCGACAACGCTTCCTGAGTAGGTGAGCTCTCTGCTTCTTCTCCTATCCCAATTTTGGTTGCATTTAAACTGAGAGCCAGTAGTGATGAGCGAAATAACTAGTTCCGCTTTTCGCCAATCCGAGTGTGTTGTGTGTATATATGCGTTTGATGATCGCTTCAACTTTGTCGTATAATGACGCTATTGAGAAGCTGTTCAAAAAGGAATAGTTTGGAACAACATTGAAATAACGGAATGAGGCGAACTAGTCGCATTAACATGTTTCCACTGTTTTTAATTTTTTTTGTCGTGTTCATGCTCGTAATAAATGCGGTGAATCTGAGCCTTTTATTACCCGTTTGATTTAGTTTTATAGTTACAACTTTTAATTGAAACTCTCTGCCATGCACCAATCTTTCAGATTGACTTCCACTATAATTATCTGCACAGGAAGCTACTGAGAAATGGTAATGAAAAGGGGATAGACGAGTTTAGACAATCTAGAAAGCACAATTGAGGGAATTCCGCCTTAATAGCCAAATACTACATCAATTGTACTGCCTATTTATTGCAATGCAACAATGCCACTAGTATCATGTAAAAAATGCACTAGATGATAGGATCAACCAGTTTTCTATGATGGAAGTCCAATAATAAATATATATGTTCTCATCTGTTGAAGGAGTGCTAGTATTTTTTTCCTCAGTCAAAGCAGAGAGGTTTATTCGCCATGAGCAGCCAGAGTTTACATACATTTTTCAATAAAACAAGGTGGGCATCTGAACCCCCCTTGAAGAAATTTAATTGGAATACTGTAGCCTACCCCTGTGGGCATGCACAGCCCATGTCCGCGCCAGATGTGAAATGCAAATGCACCTTTGGGAGCCCATCCACTCCAAAGTGGCAAGCCCGCCTACCTCACTGGTTTTGTTGCGAAAGCATTTCGGCTGGGTGGCACTGAGAGCTTAGGTGTTGTCTCATCTTCTACCTTTTAGAATACTGTCTTAGATCATGGATGACCTCCTCATCTAATCCTCTGTTATTTATAGCACAGACAAGATTAGATATGATAGACTTGTAAAGAAAATACAAATCAACAGGTCATCCATACTCATCTGTGGCACATCAGTGTACTTTTTTTTCCTTCGAATCTTTCCTCGATAATGGTAGGTATATATTCTTCAAATCGTGCAGGGACCGACTTCTTTTATTTCGACCTTGCTTGTCTTACCAAAAATCACTTCAAAGAAGATTTCTATGAAATACGGGTGCCTCTTGGGCCTCCCTTAAGGCCATTTCTTGATGAACAGAATCCATTCTTCCAAAAGCACTGCATTGGTCAACACAGTCCCTGTGAGGAATTATTCCTTGTCAAATGAGAGCAATAATTCTTTACCGAATTTCGTCCTAGAAAAAAGTCAAACACCAAGTGCTACAATAATATGTTTTTTCTATCACACGTTTTGCATCATAATTTGACCTTCATCGATTATTTGTTCCTACTAGGGTTCCTTATGCTGGGTATCTTGAGCATAAATCTTGGGAGATCATCCATAAATGTTGTTTCCCGTTAATATGGTGCTTTTATGTGCAAATTAATGCACCAATCGCCCATTGATTGCTATAATGAAGAGGGCTGTACGCTATTTTATGGTTTGACAGGCTTTCTACCTGAGCCGTGCACAACTTACATGATGTACTCTCTTAGTTCTGCACTTCTGCTCATTATGGGATTTAGTATGAAATTATCTGGTCTTTTAACTGGATTCTCCTTTAATAGCTTT